>JANRFK010003594.1:7484735-7498641 GCA_030068395.1 Apalone spinifera | reverse complement strand
GAAGACCGACGTGGAGGAGAGACCTGAAAATCCCGTCTTATGAGGGGCGAATTGCCTAGTCTAATATATAAAGGAGAATGTTTGTAAGTTTGTGTTCTAATAATTTGGAAACTACAAGAGCTACCGCAACCAAACTTTGCATGGGATAACCTTTCATCCAGGAGAAGGTTTTAAGGTACTTTTGGGCCCAGTCAGGGTCCCGCCTCTAGTCCCTGCAGCACCTGCAGCCCCGGACGCAAGCTGGGGCGCCCCTCCCACGTATAGCCTCCCGGGGCTCGCCCCCTCCTGCCCACGAGGTTACATAACTGACCCTCTTTCCTCCTCCTCCCCCACACCGGCATGCAGTGCCCCCATTCCCATGTGCACAATGGCTCGGGCACACACCCTGCTCCCCATGGCACCTGCAGCCCTGGGCGTGAGCTAGAGCGCCCCTCCCGTGTGTAACTTCCCCTCCACCTGGGGTCGCTCTCCACCTGCCACCCCCTCCCCCTCCAAAAACCAAAGCCCAAGCTGGCCAGCCTTTCCGCTCAGCTCACTGGGCTTATCCGAGCAGAAGGAATCCATGTGCCTGATGCAGCGCAGGGCGGAGGGGCTGGGTTAAACCCTCGATGCCTTACACTGCTGTGAAGCCAGCCGGCTGCTGTTCGTACTGTGAGTGGGGCTCTTCTGTGCCTGGTTCCAGCCATCGGGGTTAGATGTGAGCTCTGAGCTTTTGCTTGCTAAGGCAGAGCAGGTGGATCCCTGAGCCAACCTTGCAAAGAGAAGTCCCCTTGCTACTGGCCACACGGCTGTGTACTGTTCTCCTGGGGCCTGGCTGCTTGGTCCTGGGGGGAGGAGGATCCTGCTGCTCTCAGAGGGTCAGGCGTGGGCCAGGAGCCATCAGCCCCCAGGATCTGTGGCTCTGGGAGTCCCCTGGCTCAGGGTCCCCTCCTTTCCTAAATTTTGTTCCTCTGGTTTCCCAAGCAATGCCGGGTAATTCCACCTAGTATCAATATAAATTATTCTCCTTCCATGGATAGATAGATAGATGTGTATGGTGATGGAGAGAGAGAAAGAGTGGCTGGGAGAAAGAGAGAAAGAGAGAAGGAGGGAGGGAGATTCTACATTTGGTCTGCTATTAGGCTGAATGGCAGGTAATGCATTTGCCTTTGCAAGGGTGCAGTGTGCATTCCCACCCACCCATGACAGCTCAGCTTTCCTGGTCAGCCCAGGCGAGGTGGAATCTCTCCTTCCTGAGGTTGTCTTTGGAATGTTTGTCTAGTGCTTGCTGGCTCCAGGCACGCTTCATCCTTGTGATTCAGGACCAGGAGGCTGTGGCTATTGCCCCAGCAGCCCTGCAGAAAAGCTTGGGGGGCTGCGTGCCCCTAGATAGGGACAGTCATTATCCCATGGCTGTGACCATGCCACCCTTTCTCAGAGGAGTGGGTTCAGTCCATGCAAAGGATTGTCTAAGGAGTTAGTTAGTTATGTCTGTTTCTGAAGCAACCAGATGCCAGGGCCCCACTGTCCTAGGTGCTGTACAAGATAGTCCCTGCCCCACCTCTCCAACAGCCTACAATGGAAGACACAGGCTGCAGGCTGCTGTCTTGGGCAGCAGGACTGACAGCCACTGCGAGCTCAGGGACAAGGTGTGGGGGACCCAGTTCCAGGCCCCGAGAAGGGGCGGAGGCTCGGGCAAAAGGGGTGGGGCCAAGGGCAGTCAGCACTTAATGCTGCCCACAGTGCGGCACTGGGCTCTCCCTCTCAGCCCTCAGAGCCCCCCCAAGTGGCAGGTCTGCAGTGTTTCTAAGGGACCCAGAGCTCCCAGCTACTGCTGCTGTGGTAACAACAATGGCCAGGAGTTCTGTACCTTTTTGAATTGCTCATTGCAATTGCCCCTTTTGTCCTCCTCCTTCCCCCACCCCCTTCAGTGGGCTTGGCCCCAGGCTATTCTCCAGCAGCTGTCTGGGGCAGGGCATGCTAGTTTTCTGTTCTTCGATACTTAGGGCAAAGTCTGGAGTATGCATTATAATAAAACAGGTGTCAGCACAGCACTGAGGCTGTGAATTTACAACAGTCTGTGGTTATGTGGAGCTAGGGAGCTCACAGCACTCAGAGGTCCATCCTCAATATTACAGCAGGGGTCTTCGTGGCATGATCTCCTAACCTTGTACAGCGCCATGCACTGTGTGAACATTCCTGCCCCATCGCATCAAGGGAGGGCCAGTTCCTCTAGACCCATTGAGGCCTTTATTTTGTTCTTAGGCCTAGTCTAATATTATGGAGATTTGCTGCCAAAACCTGCCTTTTGGCAACATAACAGTGAGTGTGCACAGTTCAGTGTGACTTGTGTCGGGAAAAGATGCCCAGTTATAGCAACAAATTATTCCTATCCTGTGTGAGAGTTTTTCCTTTCCCCCTCCTTTTATTGTAGACAAAGAGCCAGAGCAGACACTTCTGTTTGTTTTGTCCAGAGAACTTGCTTCCGCCAGTATCCCTGCCTGCCCTGATGGCTGTGCTCAGTGTTTTGTGATCTCTGTTGCCCTGCAGGCATGCACCCTTCCACTGTCAAAACTCTGGAAAGTCTCTACAGCTGAGTGAGCTGCTCCATTGGAGGGACAAACAAAGAGCAAATCATTGGAATGCTCCTGTTCTGCCTGCACTAGGAACACAGAGATAGGCAGGCTGCTGCAGCAGAGGGAGGGGAAAAGGCTGCTGTTCTGCTTTGACATTCCTCAGCAGGGAGAGTACTCAGAGCTACTCAATAGACTTTGCAGGCTCCTGGGCAATTTGGGGGGCTAGCTTTGGGCTCCCAGAAGGGGCAGAGCTGACGCTGCTAGGACTACTGCATAGGATTCCAGTGGCAATTTAAAGGTCTCTAGTAGCTGCTGCAGCCAAGGTAGCAAAGGCCTGGAGTCCTGGGCCCTTTTAAATCATTGGGGCCAGAGCAGCTTCCCCTTCTCCACCCCCCTTGGCAGCCCTGCTACTCATGAAGCCATTCACAACTGCTGGGAATGCTGTGGGAGAACTCAGGGGGAATCCCAATATGCACAGCCATCAGCTCCTTCTTCCCACAACACTGCATTGTGAGATACATACCCACAGTGCACTGCTCACAGTGTTAATGGTGGTGCCCCCAATGTGGACAGGATCTGTTGAGCGAGGGTGAACAGCCTCTAGAAATTTTTGATTTGTCGACTTTTGAGTGTCATCACAAGTTTTGCCAACAAACTTTGGTAGTGTAGACAAGATCTTTGAAGGGCCAAAATCCCAATAATATGTATGTGAGATCTTGACCACAGTTTCTGTTAAGAATCTTTCACATATGCCCAAACCTTAAGGGCCTGGTCTGAGGCCTAGGTAACAACAGACAAGACATGGCTAAAAAGGGAACAGAGATAAGCAGAAGACAGGCCTTGTTTGTACAACTAGGCATGAAATAAGCTGAGACAGCAGAACTTAGGTGCAGGGCAGTAATTGGGGCCTTATTGTGAATTACAGACACATAACTCTTTGAGAGTGGCCTCGAATGTCTGCCTGACAAGTTCAGGAGGAGATAGCAGTGTCTCTTCCACACATATCAGTCAGTGTTCGGGGAGGGGAGACAGCCAGCATGCCAGCTTGAGTAATGATATCCATCCCTCACAGATGCCAGTCCCCTCCGAAGGGCGCATTGATAAATATATACAATTGCCTATGCTGTGTACTGTTTACTGTTCTCTTTGTTTTAAGACCATAAAGGAATGTACCTGCGAGCAAACCTGTCTGGGAGATGCCATCCATCGTTTCTATGGATCTGAAATCAGGATTTAACCTACTGCAAAAATGACACTTGAGCCATAACACCTGTTTATTAGCATCCATGAGCCATGGGCAGAGCAATGATGTAATCCCTTAGACTGTTGGCTTATTGCGCTCATTAAGTCTTGCTGCTAGAACTTATCCAGGGGCTCGGGAACTCCCACCCCGTCACTTCTCTCCATCCATTGGCACCCCATAAAATCTATAGTAATCCATTGTTTGGCAGTCTCACTGAGCCTAATAAGCGAAGTGACACTCTGCCAGCGCTGTGCGTAATAAACCCTCATGCATGGATCCACACGGTGTCGAACTTCTGTTCCTTCAACCTTGGTGTTATAAACCAAGTGGGGCAGAGCAAAATGATTATAGTAAAAAGTAACTCATTTCAAATGAACCTAGAACAGAGGCGGAGGGAAATTGCCTGGGGCAGGGACCAAGCAAAAAGGGTGGCTGCGAGCAATGAAGTTCAAGGTATGCAAAGTCCCATAAACAAGAACCACATGTGCATGCTTTGAGTCCTAGAGCCCATCCAAGTTGTCCTTAGCGCCTGAGTTTGGTGCGTCACTCACTAAGAATCACAGAACCATAGAACACTAGAACTGGAAGGGACCTTGAGAGGTCATCATGTCCAGTCTCCTGCCCTCCCGGCAGGACCTAGCACCGTCTAGACCAGGCCTACTCAACACGTGGCCCACTGGATGCATGCAGCATGCTGCCCATTTGTTTGTGGCCCATGGTTTCAGTTTGGGTTAACGCGGGGTTCAACATGTGGAGCATAGGTGGGATCCTTTCATCATGTCCTCCACTGGGAACACAGGCCTCAACGGTGAGGCAATATAATGGTCTTCTGTTAACTACGCATTTTAGTAGTTAAATTCCCAAACTGTCATTGCTCATTAAAAGTGCTGTCATATGAGTGGAAATCGGGTAAATATTGCATTTTGTTAATATCAGCAGAACTCACTTAAATGGGGCCTGAACGTTGTGTAGTCCTGCCTTAATCTTTGTATTCATGCCCTGATAGATGTCTATCCAACCTACTCTTAAATATCTCCAGTGATGGAGATTCCACAATCTCCCTGGGCAACTCATTCCAGAGTTTAACCACCCTGAGAAGCAGGAAGTTTTTCCTAATGTCCAATCTAAACCTCCTTTGCTACAGTTAAAGCCCATTGCTTCTTCTCCTATCCTCAGAGGCCAAGGAGAACAATGTTTCTCTCTCCTCCTTGTGACATCTTTTTAGATACTTGAAAACTGCTATCATGTCCCCTCTTAGTCTTCTCCTTTCCAAACTAAACAAGGCCAGTTCTTTCAGTCTACCCTCATAGCTCATGTTCTGTAGACTTTAATCATTCTTGTTGTTCTTCTCTAGACCTTTTCCTATTTCTCCACATCGTTCTTGAAATGTGGTGCCCAGAACTGGACACAATACTCCAATTCAGGCCTAATCAGCTTAGAATAAGGTGGAAGAATGACTTCTTGTGTCTCGCTCACAGCACTCCTGTTAAGGCATCCCAGAATTATGTTAGCTTTTTGTGCAACAGCGTCACACTGTTGACTCATATTTAGCTTGTGGTTCATTACAACCCCTAGAGTCCTTTCTGCTGCAGGGTGCAACCAATTTGGAAGCAGTAGCCACTATAGTAGCTATTGCTAGAGCAAACTAGCCATTCTCAATGTGCCAAATAGGCTAGTGCAGTGGTTCTCAAGCAGCAGTCCACAGACTGCCTTCCAGGTAGTTTGCAGCTCCAGTCTCGCCCTCCCTGCCCCTTGAGGTTAAAATGCCAGCACCAGCTTCTTGCTGGCACGGAGGGGAGAAAGCCCCGAGTCTTGCTGCACAATCCGTCTTTCAGGAAAGAAGCGCTCCTCCTCCCACAGCAGCACACAGACACGGTGCCTGGAGGCTTTTCCCACTGCTCCCATTGGCCGGAATCCCACAATCCCAGGCTCTGGAGGCTGATGTTTTATCCATTAAGCTGCTGGGACCCACCCCACCACCCTACCTTCAGCTGATGCCATTTCCAGCCCTGGGGAAACTGGTGGTGGTTGCCCATCTTCTTCTGGAGTGGGGAGGGAGGTGTTTGTGAGACTCAAATCCCCAGTCCCAGGCTGTGGAGGATCCCACACCCATCGCCCCCTCATGTACCACCCCCCAACTGAGACCCTGCACCTCCAGCCTGCTTCTGCTCACCCCTCCCTGGCCAGATACCTTACCTCCAGCCCGCTCCTGCACCCACCCTTGCTCTTGCTGCCTCCTCCTAGCCAGACACCCTACTCCCAGCCTGCTCCTGAATCCCACCTCCCATCTAGACCTTACCCCCTCTTGCACCCCACTTCCTGCCCAGATCCTACATCCCCATCCCTGTCACTGTCAGCCCTCTCCTGCCCACTGAACTCCCCATTTTTTGTCCCAACTCAGAGCCTCATGGGAGATCCACCAAATCCACTAACCCTAGAATCCCAGAAGAGTAAATCTGATCTATGGGAAGTCCTGAGACTCATTCTTCCCTGTCCCTCTCCCTACCCCAGTGCCAGAGGAATGAAGTGTCTCAGTTGGGGGGGTCACATCAGTGAGGGATAGGGGGTTTTGGAAGGGTTGTTTGTTTGTTTGTTTGTTTGTTTGTTTGTTTGTTTGTTTGTTTGTTTGTTTGTTTGGGAGGGGGGTTGGCTTCTCACTTGTGTGGCCCCCAACTGATTTTTCTTTGGGTCAGTGGCCCTTGACCCAAAAAGGTTCTCCACCCCTGCCATAAATAAAGAAAACATGGGAACCTTGTGTGTTGGACATAATTTAATATTTTACTTTATTTAAAATGAAGTTTGATAAACTAACATGAGAAAATTAAAGCACTAAATCTATTTAATAGTTGAAATTAATATTTATTTTCTTACTGGTTAAATTAAACCGTTCTCCCTAGCTGCAGCACTAGCAAAATGCCTCGGGCGTAATTATGTAATTAACAGCGAGTTTCCATTAGCAACTGGTGGTCCACAGAAAGTTTGCATTGGATCAGGTGGGTCACAGGCCAATAAGTTTGAGAACCCCTAGTTTACTCTGTTTTAAAAGGACAGTAGATGTGGGAAGAACCCGACGCTATGTAGGCCTGTGAAAAATTCACTTTCCCACCTAAGGCCAACACAGTGTGAACAATGTGGAACCAATTCAAAGCAAGGGCCACAAGATCATTGACTTTGAGAGATTAGACATGTCTGGCCATGTCTCCACTTGGGGGAAGATTGACAATGTGGCAGTCGATCTTCCGGCATTCGATTAAACAGGTCTAGTAAAGTCTTTACCAGACCTGCTGAATCGAATGCTGAGGTTGCCCCCATCGACACCTGTACTGAGGAGTAAGGGAGTCATGAGGAGTAAGGGAAGTCCCCAGAAAAATAGATGCAAGGTACGTCAACTCCAGCTATGCAATTCACATAGCTGGTGGTGAATATCTTGTCTCGATTTTCTCCGCCAGTGTAGACCTGGCCTCCAGTTAAAAATGAATGATTTGGGAGTAGTTCTCTGCACTGCATTATACAGGAACTCAGGGTGAAGGATCACAGTGGTCCTTTCTGGCCTTAGAATGTAGCAACCACTTATGGTGTCTACAGTCTTTCCAAGAGCTATGATAAAAGAAGGCCAGTTCTGTCCCTAGGCAGGGTCCTGCACTAGCTGGTGTCTATGGAGTAGTGGATTATTTCTTCCTGTAGCAGAGGCCAATGCGGAGTCATTTCATTTCTTAGGCTGGAGATCGGTGATAGCAGCAGCCCTCACTCTAGGACTGTGTCTTGCAGTCATTCTGGTTATTTGAATAGGGAGGTGGACTCCCTTTTTCCTCCACAAGCACTTTAATGACTGCTTTGGCAGCATTGGACATGGTGGCCATGACACGGATATGCCCTGCGGTGACCACAAGCGCTTCCTGGCACTGGCCCAGCTTGGCTTTCTTGAACATTGAGCAGCTGTTGGTGGGCGTATAATTGTACATCCTTGTGTAGACTTCCTCCAGGTTGCCAAGATGCTCTTTGCTTGGGGAGATCTCAAGGCCAAACTCAATAGAGTAGAGGTTGTAGTCAAAGGGGTTGGAGAACATGATGGCCAGGGTGAAGGCATCCGAGTCGTACACCAGCAGCCCCACGCTCCCACGGAAGCTGTACCTTCCCTTCGTGAACAGGCAGTTCTCCTTCGATCCCGGCGGGATTCGGGGGGAAGGAGGCAGGAGGCTGTGGCCACTGCAACAGTAACTCCTGTGGGAAGAGAGGGGTTGAGAAGAGTATAGTCTAACATCCACAGTCCAATGCTAGGGGACAGCTCAAAAGTGGCGGGAGCAATCAGGGAGAGGTTCAAAGAGGTTTCTGCACTGCAATTGCAAATCTTCTAGGCCTGAGACAACCAAAGGCAGCTTTGTTGACTACTGGAAATGTGCCTCTTAAACGGGGTGCTACTGGTCTCACAGAGCCGAGCTGAGTGCCCCCACTCAGCCACTCACTAGCCTGCTGGGAGGGAGTCCTGGATCGCCGATGTTTTAAGCCTCCGGAGCCTGAAAGGAGTTTAGAAACCAGTCCAAACTTGGGGCCACTAGGCGTGCAGTCCCCTATATAGCGCCCCTCCTGAGACCTGCCCATGTGCCTGGCCCTGGGTCTCAGTGCTGACCCTTCAGGCATTCCCATTGCTTAGCACAGCATATCCCAAAACTCCACTGAGTAGTGAGAGCCTTCTGGTTACAGCTTAAGCCTTTCAGGAGGCCCACAGTAAGCAGGAGAGAACTCAACTGAGGGTGTGTCTACTACACAAACAGGCACTCAGGGCAGAGCACAAGACCACAGGCTCGCAGGGCTCCCACTATGGCATAATAATAGTCTTGTAAATGTTCTGGCTAGAGCTTCAAGACAGGCTCTGAATCCTGGTTGAAGAGTAGGACTCGTAGGAGCAGCTCCAGCCTGCATGGCTCTTTTTAGAACCATAGCATGAGCCCCCAAGGCCAGACAGTTTTGCAGCATGGACGTGCCAACCAACACTTTACACAGGGTACTAGCACCCTGGCTCTTTTACACTAACAGATAAAGCTCACAGGAGAGTCGATTCTATAGAACATAATGCATCCCTCAACCTTGATGCCTCTGTCTAGCTCACCCTTCCCTGTCCACTGGGGGCAGCCATACCACTAAGGGAGTCGCTAACAGCGGCTTCTCCATCTTGCCTGCCACCAGAAAAAGTAAATGCCTCTCCCCCCTCCACCTGGGAGACTACCCACCAGCCCTGGGATGGACAGGGGCAAAGGAGGCAGCCCCACTGCCCTAGAAAGTGTCAAGGGGAAAGAGAGAGCCCCTGCTGGCTCCCCTGCTCCGGGAAAGGCCAGGGTGGAGGAAGATAGCACCCCCTCCCCCATCCCAGGAGGGGACAGTGAAAAAGGAAACAGCGTCTCCAGACCACACCAGGCCAGGAGGGAGGGGGAGAGGGCGGGAGGGGAGGGGAGAGCTCCTGCTGGTCTCTGGGCATAAACCAATGGGCAAGGTGAACACTTCCTGGGCTGCCCCGACCCTGGGAAAAAGCCAGTGGCCACCTCCATCCCTGCACAGAACACTTCCTCACATCCTGCCCTGACTCCTGCATCCCCCACCTCTTGTCCTGAGTCCTTCCTAATCCCCAACCCTCTCTCTTACCCTGTTCCACAACCCCAGCCTCCTGCCTTGAGCTCCCCACACCACCCCGCCCGGCCCTGACTCCTGCAGCCCCACACTGCCACCCCCTTGCCCTTTCATACAGGTATAGACAGAGAACTAATCTGCCACAGAGTTTACAGGCTGATTCCCCAGTTTGTCACAAGTGGATCCTTTGCCTCACTCCCCCTTGCCTGGTGTTGAGTTTCACTCTCTAATCGCTGCCAACCCAGGGAGCCCCTTGAGCAGTGTGAGCTGCCTGCCTGGCCAAGGGTGCTAATTGCTCACTGTGAACAGGGAATCACACTGTGAACAGGGAACTACGGTTAGCCCTTTGCCCTGCTCATGAGCTGATTCTGCAGTTAGCCCTTTGCCCTGCTCATGAGCTGATTCTGCAGTTAGCCCTTTGCCCTGCTCATGAGCTGATTCTGCTTGTCCTGAGTCACTTCACTGCAGGTTAGAATTGGCTAGATAATACCTCTGCCCAGGAATTTCAGTTTCTGAGCTCAGCTCCCCGGGGGTAAATCTGGAGTCATGCAAGACCTGGAATGTGCTTGGGGGCAGACTCTCATCTCAATGATCATGTGTAAAATCTGGAGTCAGCCACTCTCTGAAGTGGGGTCCATCTTAATTCTCATCTCTGTTACCCGGAGGTAAATCTGGAGCCTATAATAAGATCAAGACCAGATTCTGCTCTGTTTCCCCAGTGTAAACCCAGAGCCTGCCCAGTGACTGCACAGCAGAAATACCAATAATATATCTTTGTCAGAGGTAAAAATAAGAAGGTGCGCCCTGGGGTTGACAGTGTTGAGCTGGTTGAGCTGCAGCAAAAGCCAGCAGGGAGCTATTTAAAGAGTTGGAAGGGACCAGGGTAGCAATAGGACAGGACCTGTAAGAAATTGTAAGTTATTTTCACCTTTGTAAATGAAAACTGAATCTGGCTTCTTAGCGTCTGATTTCCTACCTTTCCTGAATTGAAAATCTTTCTTTGTGTTGTATTCATTCCCGCATCAAAAATTCCCAAGCCATGGAGGTTGTAATGAATTAGCAAACGTAGGAGGAACAGAGAATGGGGTAAGAATATTTTGGGAAAAATGATGAGCTCAATAGTTGGAAGAACCTGGCAGAGATGAAGGAGACATAGTATGCAGAGAGCTTGTGGGTGCTGTGAGGCAGAGGCTGCAGGGGGTGTTTACCTGGGGGAATGGAAGGTCAGACCTTGTGAATTGTTGGTTATCTCGATTTCCACACTCCTGTCGAAGTGACTCTCGAGGTGGTCTTGCATTCCAACTTGGGTGTTCATGGTGCTGGAGGCTGGTACACAGCTTCTGGGAGGCAGCTGATTATAACCATTCGAGCAGGAAGCTGAGAGAAGGAAACTTTGACCATCCCGTGTGTGTAAATATAAGCAAGCTTCCAGATTGCACACGGTCAAAGTCCATCATCTTGGTGGAGCATATTTGTGTATACAAAATAAGACATTCAATTGTGACATGTAAAAGTAAACATGAAACTAAAACTATAAGAAAAACTTTAAAAACAATGAATAGTCTAGCAGCTATTCATTGTCTCCTATGCAGTCTCCTATGTTTGCTTAAAAACTAACAAAACATTTAGCTGGTATCATGAGTTTTTGTGGGTACAACCCACTTCTTCAGATGACTGGAGTATTAGAAGTCGAGATACAGGAATAAATAAGGGAAGGCGGGGGAGAGGGGAAGAAGGGGAGGAAAGAAAAAAAAGAGAGAAAACTAGTGAATTGGATTGTTCAAGTTACAAGAGGATGATAAGAACAATTTGCATCTTTATAAGTATTCATTGATTGGTTTGTTGGTTAAGTCATTAGGATGTGGAAGGCAGTGTGCAAGCCAGCTAATATTTTCATTTATTCCTCCCTGATAGGAATCAAACTTGTAAATGAAGTTACGGTCCAACCCTTCTCTGTGTATTTGGCTTGTGCAATTGGCCTGAAACAACAGGGTGACTTTGAGATCCATTAATCAGTGTGTAGGCAGGTTTTCTAGGTCTAGGAAGACAGTGTCTAGGGGTATGTCTAAACTAGTCCCCTAGTTCGAACTAGGGAGGCTAATGTAGGCATTCGAAGTTGCAAATGAAGCCCGTGATTTAAATATCCTAGGCTTGATTTGCATCTTCCCATCTGGTCTCCATTTTTACATGCCACTAGTCCGGACTAACTGCTACACGCAGCAGGGACCCGGTGGTTCGAATTAAAGCTCCGTGTAGCCGCAAGTAGTTAGTCCTGGCATTTAAAAATGGTGGCATTTAAAAATGGTGACCAGACGGGAAGATGCAAATCAAGCCCAGGATATTTAAATCCCGGGCTTCATTTGCAACTTTGAATGCCTACATTAGCCACCCTAGTTCAAACTAGGGGGCTAGTGTAGCCATACCCTAGGTCTTCTCCAACAGGTTTCTGTATGTTGCCTTTTCAGATATCTGATTTGTGTCCATTAATTCTTTCCCGTAGAGACTGTCCAGTTTAGTCAATATACATGTGTGATGGCGCGTGGGGGTCCCCCATCTCCTGCACCCCCGTAGTGTCACGGACAGATTCCACCAGCCAGTAGAATAAAGGGAGTTTATTGCTTCTCCAGGATACAGCACAGCATAGATGTAATCTGGTTACAGGGCAGGTTACTCTGTAATCTGGTTACTCTGCTGGGCCGTGGTACAGACAGTAACCAGTGGGGGGTCACCCACAGCCCACCACCAAGCAACCAGCAAGGTACCAACACTACGTCACAGTTCTCCCCCCTCCGAGAGTGAACTGAGCAGGGTCACTCCACTCGTGACCTAGGGAAGTTCGGGTCCTCTGCGTGGGAACCTGCCGTGGGGCATGGGTGTTCCCCTTGACCGGGTCTGGCTGCGGTGAGGCCTCACATGAATCAGCATTCCTCTGACCACTTGCTGCACAGCTCCGGGGGGACTGGTACAGGCCTGTCCTCTGTGGTCACACCCACCCTTCCACTGGCCTTGATCTCTGGCCAAGGTGTCTCGGGTCGTGGCCATGAGCCCAGCGAGCCTTTCCCGGAAAGCCAAGACATCTTCCACCCCCAACACTACATCCAGGGGGATCTTCCCCTCCCATAACTCTCTCAGCAAGCCCAGGGGGTTCTCTATACAGGATAGAGGCCTCCAAGCAGCTTTCCTCCCATTTTCGGCCTTCCCGCCCCTCTGGCAGGAGTTGCAGGACCGGCAGGACCGCTGCACAGCCGCAAATATCCCCAGCCAATAGAAGTATTGGAGCAGCCTAGCCGGGTGCTCCGGATCCCCCGGTGGCCCACAACGGGGACGCTGTGTGCCAAATACAGCAGCTTGAGGTGGTACTTTTGGGGGACTACCAGCTGCCGCTGGACCCCCCATGCCCTCACCTTCCTGGGGGGAAGCCATTCTCCTTGCTACTTCTCCCTAGATGCTGAACTGCACGGAGGCCAGCCTGATCCCTCAGCCTCTGCAAGGAGGGGTCTGCCTACACCGCAGCCTGGAATTCAGCCGCTGGGGCAAGGATTGGGACCTGTTCCCCACCCTTGCCTAGGTCCGGAGTCCTATCTTGGCTGGACTCCGTGTCCAGAGTGATGGGACCATGAGGACTGTGCATGGAGTCCTTCCATGGATCCAGGTTGCCAGCCCCTGGCTGGCTCTGGCTCCGGGTGGTGACTAGAGCCCGCTGGGATTCATGAGGCCACTCCTCTAGGTCACTCCCCATCAGCACTTCCGTTGGCAAGTACGGGTGGACCCCCACTTCCTTGAGACCTTCCTTGGCCCCCCATTTCAAATGCACCCTGACTATAGACACCTTAAACGTGAACCCGTCTATGCCCTTCAGGATCAGCTGAGTGTGGGGTACTATACGGTCTGGGGCCCCTATGTCGGATCGGGCCAGCGTCACCTCCGCCCCCGTGTCCCAGAAACCCGCCACCTTCCTACCATCCACCTCCAGGGGTACGAGGCACTCGCTCCGCAGGAGCCGTCCTGCCCCCACCTGGTATACGGAGAGACCTGCCTCCTGAGGGTCAGACCTCCCGGGGAGGTGCACTGAGCATCCTTCCCCCCACTCTGAGCTGAGGTTTGCCTGCTAGCCTCTGCCTCTGGGGCAGCCTGCTCTTCCTCCAGCTCCAGCCAGTTAACCCTGGAAAGTCCCAGGTCATGGGACCTGGTGCACTGAGCCCTCTTGTGGCCTTTTTGCCCACAGCGATGGCAAGTTAGGCCCTGCAGACTCCTTTGGACTGGCTCTGTCAGGCCCTGGCTGGTTCTCTGGGGCGCAGATGACTTGTCTTTTGGGCTCGCCTCGTAGATGACTCTCTCCGTCTCTTAGCTGAGATCCAGTCTCTGCGCAATTCCCTTTCTCTCTGGGACTCCCATTCACACCCGGACCGGCTCTCCGTGAACTCATCCACCAGTCTCCCAGCCTCCTGGGAGTTCTCTGGTCTTCGGTCCTTAAGCCACAGCCTCA
>JANRFK010003594.1:7465993-7481354 GCA_030068395.1 Apalone spinifera | reverse complement strand
CTCCTCTCTCCCCTGGGGCTCGGGAGCAAGGCCTTGGCAGCATCGGGGCCTACGGCTCCTACCGCCCAGGTGGGGTTTGCAGGGGAAGAGCCGCGGGCACATCTACGGGTGCGATGCAGCCTTGTGTGAGTCACAGCCCACGGCCTGCTGGGATCCCCCCGTCTGCATGTGTCTCCCTCCCTTCCCAGCAGCAGCCTTAACCACAGCCCCTAGCGGTGGGGAAGGGTGAGATCTAATAAAAAGTTCCCAGCCTGGCTCTGACTGTAGGCAGGTGAGCCTTTTCCCAGGGAGAGGGAGCCAGGCTGGGGGCACAGCCAATCTCTTGTCTGGCTGCCAGGAATGGGGTAACAGCTTGGGCAGGCCAGTAGCTTCTTGGCTAGCTTCAAAGGGCTAGATCTGGGGGGATGCAAGTGGGTAGCTCAGCAGATTTAGTGTCTGGCCCTCATCTTGGCATGAAGCCTGCAAAATCCCAACTTCTCTGTACCCTGAGGCCCATTGTGAAGCTCCCAAGCCAGCTCAGTAGTCTCACAGTCTAGCTCCACAGGCTCGCTGCTGGATTGTAGTTTAACTCTTTGGGTATCATGTGATATTCAAGCAAGGAACACAAGTTACTTTCCAAGCAACCCTCCCACACTCACACTTTACCCAGACAGCACAAGAGACAGAGCTAAGCAAAACAAAGTTTCTAAACACAGTTCCCCTTGCACACTCCACATGCCCCATGCTCCTGCCCTTTGCACATACACACACCCCTGTCCTGGCTCCTGCACTCTCCCACATTCCACCTCTTGTCCTGAGCCAACGCCCACGCCCCAATCCTCTGCCCTAAGCACACCCACACCCTCCCCAACCCCTTGCCTTGGGGCCCGCACATTCCACCCCACTCGTACTTATTTTTACAGCTACTGTTATATTACAGCATGGATAGAAAGCTGGCTAGTTTGTTGGGCCCACTAAGTAGTGATCAACAGCTCAATGTCAGGTTGGAAGTTAGTTTCTAGCGGAGTACCCCAAGGATCGGTTCTAGGACCAGTTTTGTTCAACATCTTTATTAATGACCTGGATGAGGGGATGGATTGCACCCTCTGCATGTTTGTGGATGACATTAAGCTGGGGGGAGAGGCAGATACAGTGGAGAGCAGGGATAAGGTCCAGAGTGACTTAGATAAAATAGAGGATTGGGCCAAAATAAATCTGATGAGGTTCAACAGGACAAGTGCAGAGTCCTGCACTTGGGATGGAAGAATCCCAAACATTGTTACAGGCTGGGGACTGACTGGCTAAGTAGCAGTTCAGCAGAAGAGGACCTGGGGATTACAGTGGATGAGAAGCTGAATATGAGTCAACAGTGTGCCCTTGTAGCCAAGAAGGCTAATTACATATTAGGTTGCATTAGGAGCATTGCCAGAAGATCTAGAGAAGTGATTATTCCCCTTTCTTCAGCTCTGGTGAGGCCACGTCTGGAGTATTGCATTCAGTTCTGGAGCCCCCACTACAGAAAGGATGTGAATGCATTAGAGAGGGTATAGCAGAGGGTAATCAAAATGATTAGGGGGCTGGAGCACATGACCTATGAGGTGAGACTGAGGGATTTGGGCTTATTTAGTCTGCAGAAGAGAAGAGTGAGGGGCAGCCTTCAACTTCCTGAAAAGCTGTTCTCAGTGGTGACAGACGGCAGAACAAGGAGCACTGGGCTCAAGTTGTAGAGGGGGAGTCTAGGTTGGCTATTAGGAAAAACTATTTCCTTAGGAGGGTGGTGAAGCACTGGGATCGGTTCCCTAGGGAGGGGGTGGAATCTCCATCCCTAGAAGTGTTTAAGTCCCGGCTTGACACAGCCCTGGCTGGGATGATTTAGTTGGGGTTGGTCCTACTTTGGGCAGGGGGCTGAACTTGATGTAAGTTGTTTTCACCCCTGGTGAGATGGACAGAGCCCCTGTTGTGGGAGGAAAAGCAACACCAAGTCTCTGAGCTAAAGAGACTGTCAATTGCTCCTAGTGCAGGATTTAAGGCACACAGCTGAGCCACACTGAGTCTCTCCATTGGAGGGTGTGGTGCTCCCAGGCTAGCTCATAACCCTGTAACAAGGAGGTGACACAGCTGATAAAACTGGCTGTTCCAGGTGTTTCCTGCATTTATTTAAAATAAACCGTGTTCTGTATGTGCCCGGCCACTAAACCACAACCAGGATATTTGCTGCTAGCCCATCCCTCACCCTGAGGGATAAGCACAGCCATTCAGCATGGGCCTCTCACACACATTAGTGCAAGAGACAGGGAGGGTGGAATGTTTGGACACTAGGAGGTGATACTGCCATCTTCCCACACAGCAGCTCCGTCTTGCTGGCATCTTCCCTGTCAGTACGTTTCTGGCTGAGGTCTCTCAGGGCACACAAAACTTGAGACATCTGTGAATGAAAACATGGGAAGTGGAGTGAAGATGGAGACTGAGAAGCAATGGAGTTGAGCCAAGGACACCATAGAATGAGCTAAATCATTAAAGCGAGAATCCTCCAGTGCCCCTCCTCTCCGCAGAAGCAGGTTCCTCCTCACATGGTAACAGCTTCCTCTTTAATTCCCCCGATATCTCAGCAGTTGGGGAGCACATTCTGCCCCATGGCACACGGAGGAAGGAATCTCAGCTCTGAAATATTGTAAAAACCCCTCAGCAACAGAGCATCACATCTGCTCCCCACGGGTGGGACAGTCTGACATTGGCGCTCGGACAGCCACAGGTCAGTGCCACCAAAGCAGACCCAGATTCAAACAGGCCAGATTCCAAGCTGTCCAGTCTCTGCTCTGGCCCAGGGGAGATTTAAGGTCTCGGTTTAGAGTCCAAAGTCCCCCTCCTCACAGCCAAACCATGCTGCAAAGCAGGCACCCTGCTTCCAGGAGACTACGTCTCATGCCCCTCCCCTTGGCTTTGCCTGCGGAAACCGATTGGGCAGAGTCTCCTTGGAGGGACAGAGAGGATTGCTTGGGCAAAGTCTGAAGAGAATGCCTCAAGCTGTCTTTGTGTTACCGATCTTGATAAATTTGCTTCTCACTTACAGTGTCCTACTGTGGGGAGATTTTGGCCCATCCTTCCAGCTACAAATCATTCTGGGATTTCAACATTTAAACATCAGTCAGCGGTGGGATCTTTCTCCCAGTTTCAAGGAATTGGAACAAGTGATTTTTTCGGGAGATGAATAATGAAGGGTGGCCGAGGTTTCCTGGTCTCCTCAAATCTGAGGCGTGGATACAAACTTCTGCTTTCAGGCTGACCAGAGATTTGCTGCCAGAATTACCCAGTAAATGACAGTTACTCACTGACATATATAACCGACTCCTCTTCCGTGGCTGGGTCCTCCCCAGCCTGCTCCTCACAGCCACTGCCCCTGCTCTGGGTCTTCAGAATGGTGGGGGCTCCTTTCTCCAGGAGGCGGGTGATGATGGGGGCAGACACCAGCAGGAGCAGAGCCAGGGCAGAGCGGAGAAGCCAGACTCCGAGGGACATAGCAGGCCCTGGGTGGGAGGAAAGACAGAGGAAGGGCTGTGAGGTAGGTTATAATACCAGATGGGACCTTTGCGATCACCTTGCCCAACTTCCATAAAACAGGCTACAGGATGCCCTTGAACTAATTCCTGTTTCCACATGCAGCTGGGGGGCTGGGAAGATGTTGCCCAGTGACACAGATTGATGGGAAACACGTATTGGAGCCTGCGGGCCCTTTGGGTGCCCTTTGGCAGCTCTCCTGTCCCACGGACACCTCAGTGCCTTGTGGGACCTGCCCAGGGATTCTCAGCATTAGCACGGCCTTAGACACCGGGGAGTAAAGCAAAGACGCTTGGGACAGGAAGTGAGGAGAATCCTGCATCCAGCTGAAAGCCCAGGCCAGGATCTCAGGCTGAATGGATTCATCCCTCCTGGGATTCAGACCCAGCATTGACTCCCAGCCTGCTGGGCCCAGGCCAAGACAGAGTGAATGGCAGGGCCTCGGTTTCATCTCTCAGCAGCAGAGGCTGGTCCAGGACATCAGGGTCAGGGCTGAATCAGAGGGAAGAATGGCTACTGTCAAGTTACCCACACGGCTCTGCACCCTGCAGCACAGCACCGCCACACAGTGCTGCATGTGGCATGGGCAAGGCTTACCTGAGCACGCAACACTGGCATCGTGTCCGTGGGCACAGTCACGGACTTCCCAAGGCCCAGCCCTACATTCGGAGAGGGCAGCTTCTGTCCCTGTGCAGTTAACCCCGCCCAGCCAGATGGGACCAAACCCTTCTCCAAACCAAGCCCCGCCTGGAGCTGCCAACGCCGTCCCACAGCCCAGCTGCCGGCACGCGACTCCAGCGTCCTGTAAGTCCCAGCCATCATCACACACGGTTCCCCACTGCTCATTACACAGCACCTCCACTCTGCCGGTGCAGTGCCTCGAGCCGTTCACCAGGCGGAGCCGAGCGTGCTCCGAAACGGGCAGACCTACAAGGGCAGCGTGGGAATAAAGACCCAGAGAAGGAGAGATTAGGTCTGACCCAAGAACATCTTTTCTAGCATCCTCCACATCCACGTGTCATTTCAGTGGGGGGTTCCGCATCTCCTGGGAGTCTGGAGGCAGCCAGACCTTTACCCCTGAGCCTCAGCTTAGGAGGTGAGTTTCAAGAGTTGAAAATCCTAGCTGCTTACAGGCAGTGTCTCCTGTTGGCAATGAACTTGGACTATTTGCAACGAGGGTTTCACAAAAAATACAAACATTCCCCAGTGGCTCACATACCTCCCTTTCAAATTGCTTACACTAGTGCCAGGAGCCCTGCCCCTAATTCTCACCCTTTGCAAATTGGCGAGGTTGTGACCTTCACTCCACATTGATTGCACCAGGCAGTTGAAACAGCTTCGAACACCAGCTTTGTAGCACATGCAAATTGTGACGTAGTGTGGGTACCTGGCTGGTTGCTGTGCTGGGACTGGGGGTAACCCCCACTGGCTGCTGTCTGTAGCACGGCCCAGCAGGGCAGGGGATGAGTCATTATGCAAAGGGGGCTGACCAGCTACCCCCCCCAGGGAGAGAAACAAAGGAAGGTGGAATGCCGCCCCTGGCTGGGGGCAGGGCTGGAAGAGGTTTAGTTTCTGTCTGGGAAGCAGGGGAGAAGGAGCGGGCTGGGATTGTAGGGCCCAGCCACCCCCCATCTCAAGGGGGGCTGAGGCATCCTGGGCCTGGCCCTGTGATTGGATTGCATCTATGCTGTGCTATATCCTGGAGAAGCAATAAACTCCCTCTGTTCTACTGGCTGGTGGAGTCTGTCCATGCCATTACGGGGTTGCAGGAGACGGGAAAACCCCAACGCGCTGTCACACAAATCCCTTATAAATGTTCTCGTTTTGAATGTGGCACTTTTGGGGTTAGCTTGCTGGAGCCAGAACTGGAGCAAAGCAGAATCAAGACAGGGGTAGAGACCAGTTTTCGCTGTTTTCAAACAGCACTTTAGTTCACCCAGTGCTGGTTTGCACTAAGACAGCAACTAGAGGTAAACCACAGTGGGAACATAGCTCAGGACTGGAAGGGAGCTCCTGAGCCACTTGGTTGAATGCCTTGCTAACGCAGGCTCTCCCGCCCCTCGCCCCCATGCCAGACTCCACCTCTAGCATATCATCCCATTTGTAAACATGTCAAGTTACTTCATCAAACTATTTTGGGTGTTTTTCTCCCACTCCGCTTGTTCGGAGGAGGTTCCAGCTCTTTTACCTCCCGCATTTTTCCTCCACCCAGCCCCCCTCCCATGTAGTCATACAAAGCAATCGGATCCTTTCTCCGCCTGTATTTTGCCAGGCTGAACAAGCCAACCTCTTCCAGTGTCGTCTCATAGAAATCGGCCCTCCAACCCCGGGTCAGCCCAGCTGCCCTTCTCTGCATCTGGTCCAGCCCGAATTCATCTTTCTAGTATGTGGCTGGCCAGAATCAGGCAGTTTCCCAGAAGAGACCTGACCAGTGCCTGGACTGCAGCAATAGACTTCCCTCTCTTGACTGAAAATGCTTCTGCTTTGATCCCGAGCCCCACACCTGCCCTGCCTACAGCTGTGAAGTGCTCTTCACCCCTTCCCAACCCCAAGCAGCTTCACAGCATCTTGCCTGAACCTCCTCTCCTCGGCCTAGTTCTGCAGTTTTTTTGGTGGGGTGGGGGTAGAGTTATTCTGAGGTTTTGAGATCCTTCTGTTCCCTCATGCATCCTTGGTCATCTCCGCCATCCCAGAACTAGAAATCAAATCCAGGAGTACTGAATTCCAGCTCCTGCCCCCAACCACTAGACCCCACCCCTCTCCCAGACTTAGTGATGGAACAGAATCCTGACTCCCAGACCCTAGCTGTGCTCTAACTACTAGAATCCACTTCCCTCCAGCTCCGCTGTTTTATCCCAGTGTAGCACCACTTCTCCCCAGCTCCCCCCCATTCTTACCCACTACCCCCACTACCCTCCAGCCCCCCCCCACATTCTAACCCACCAGACCCCACTTCCCCACTAGAGCTAACTCCCAGCACCCCTTGCATTACCACTAGACCCCACTCCCCTCCCGACATGAGGAATAAAACCCAGGTGTCCAGATTCCTAGGGAAATCCAACTCATAAGTTTTCAAGGGTTCTGGAGTGAAAGATGCCAGAGAAGCTGAAAGGCTTTTTAAATTCCTGTGCAGCCTCATGCCAGGAGAAAAGGGCACTCACCCACAAGCCAGCCCAGCAGGGTGAGCAGCGCTGCGTTCCCAGCCCCCCAGCCCCCAGCGACCATCTCCAGAGCGCTGGCTGTGAGCTCGCTGCGTGGCACCCCAATGAGGAGAGCTCAGGGCGGAAGGGCAGACCTGGCTCTGGGCTTCTCCAGTCTGTGGGTTTCATTTCCCAGTCTGGCCAAGGGCTGCAGCTGCTGGTTTCCTGCATGAGCCGCACGATGTGCCAGGCCCCTGAGCACAAGAAGGGGGGTGATGAGGCACCTTGAAGGTAGGAAGAGAAGTTCTTGGAAAGAACCCTGCACCCCATGGCATGTGTTGCAAATCATGCCCCATGCACAGCCTTGAGCACCCTCTGGAGGGGATTATCCTGTAAACCTCTCTTACTCCTACTTTCCCCCTCTGCATCTGATCACAGCTCCTCCCCCCGCAGCACCTACTGCAGAATCTCTCCCCCATCTCTGCACCCGCGCATGCCGCCAGCCTTTACCGTTGCCTCTGCCACTGCTCCCTCTCCCCACATCACAGGGGCAGATGGACAATGTTTCATTAATGCTGCAATGTGAACCCTTAACTCTGCCCTCAGAAATGTGCATGTGATGGGGGCCTGTCCTCATGTGTACACAGCTGCCTGCTAGCTCAGCTGTGGCTCACCTCAATCCTGACACCCGACCCCCTGCTAATTCACCCCCCACAGCTCTGACAATCTCCCAGCCTACTGCCCCCAGGTATCCCAGCTCTGGGTTCCCCTACTCACCCCACACCAGCTCTTCTGGGGCCCTTCAATCCCCAGCTCCCTACTATCCCAGCTCTGGGCTCCACCCACACCCATGTCTGTGCATTTAAGGCATTTTTAAATAAAGTAATTTAGTAACTGCACAACAGGTTCATGGCAGAAGTGTAAAGGAGAAGTGTTAATACAGAGGCTATGTCTAGACTACTGGGTTTTTGTGGGATATCGGAGGTATCCCACAAAAACCCTGCCGTGTCCAAGGAGCACATTTGCTCTTTTGCTTTTTTTTCGCAGAAGAGCAAACACGCTCTTTTAGGGAGCCCTGTATACCTGGTTTCACAAGGCATAAGGGCTCCGCCGGAAGAGGAGGTTTTTCCACCATTTGGCCACATCTAGACTGGGCCAAATGGCAGAAAAGCCTCTTCCACAAAAGCGATTGAAAAAGCTACGCAAATTGCAGAGCACAATTTGCATAGCTTTTTCCGATACAGCCCCATAGTCTAGATCTAGCCAGAAAGAGCTAATCATGCATTTTTAGAGAAAGCTTTCTATGCCTTTAGTGCATTTCCAGAGAAAGGCATTCAATAAATGCACGAAGTATTAATGACGGAGGAATGAAGAGGTGTTTACGCTCAGATACATGCGTATACTCAGACACATATGCCTTTTCCTTATTTTAACAGCAGACTATGACTGAGGGTGTTAGTATGTTTAAGCAGAAGCGAGCCTTTATGCAGTTAATGCATTTGTAAATAGAGTTAATTAGATACATTCACAACGGCTGCAAAGCATCAGTTCCAGAGAGAGAAAGCACAACCACAGATAATTACACTGTACAAGGTGGAGTGATCAGATGTAAGAATTTTATAGGCAATCCCACTATTTGGGTCTTTTTCTTAGACCGGCACCTATTACCTTCCACCCTGTCCTGATCATTTTGCAATGTAGTCACCATAGTACAGCAATGAGCAATAATTGTTGATGGGGTGGCCACTCCAAGAATTTGGTAAGTGATCAAGGGTTGCACCTTTCTAAGATATTAATGGAGGAGGTGCAGCGTCTGGGATGGAGGATGGATGCGGAAGGGAGTTTGGGGTGTAGGAGGGGTTGTGGGATCTGGGAAGGAGTTTGGGTGAAGGAGCAGGCTGGGACCTGTGGCAGGGGACTGGAGTGCAGGAAGGGCTGCAGGGGTTTGGGTCGTGACCTAAGGCAGGGGTTTGGGGTGCAGGGTCTTGGAGGAGATATGGGTGCAGGAGGGGGTCAGATGATTTGAGTTATGTGGGGTAGGGAGGCAGGAGTGGGGGGGCAGAGGGTTGGGGCACTGCTTAGTTCCAAAGTAGAAGCCTTATAACCTAGCTGGCCTATGCGAGGGGACCATGATTGGACCTGTTGGACTGGTGAAAGACTGAGCCTTGGGGGGATACAGGCAGAAGCAGTGACTGAGGGGGGACTATGATAGGTCCCCTGTTGAACTAATTAAGAGCCCATGCAGAAGGTCAATGAAGGCTAACGCCAATGGAGCAGGTGCTGTTGCAGACTCCATCCCGGGAAGGCTGCAGTGGATTTTGTATTGTACCCTGGAAAAGGTTGGTTTGTTTCCTACATAGACTGTGTGTGACTGGACCGGAGGGCTGAGTCACCAAAGTGCTGCCTGACCAATGCAAAGGCTGACGGGGAGCTCAATGAGCAGAGAAAAACTACAGGCATGCACACACTTGACCAAGGGCTGCTTGCCAGAGGTGGAAGCCAGCCCATTACGGTGGTACCGCAAGTGGGGATCATTATGGACAGTCAAGAAAGTTTTTTAATTTGTGTGTGTGGGTATGTATGTGTGTGTGAGAGAGAGAGAAAGAGAGAGAGAGAGAGAGAAAGTATTTCTCCTTTGTTCCTGTGTCAATAAGAATGTGTACAATTGTTTAATTACTTTATGTGGAAATATATTAACTTCCCACAAAATGTTTTCCTCTAAAATGAGGAGAATGCATCCTTGTACAGGTTATACTTCTCCTTTATTCCTCTGGCATTACAAATCCATGCAATCGCTTAATGACTGTATCTCACAGCATAGAAATAGTTTTCCTTTGAGGGGCCACTGCAGAGGGGAGGGTGCAGCGGTAGGTTGCCAGATGTTTTAACAAAAAATACAGAACACCTCCACCACCTCCCACCCCCCGCCACCACCACCACCAAAAAAAAACCACTGGGGAAAAATTCTGTTGAGGGGGAAAAAAGGTGGGGAGACCAAAGTTGTTGAGCAAAAAAAATAAAACAGCATTAAAACAGCATGGCCCCTTTCAGTGCGTGCAGAGTCAGAATAGAGATAGGAACAGGGGAGCAGATGAGCACTAAGACCCAGGGAAGGCATTGCTTCCCTTGGTCTTTAGGCTTTTTGCCGGCAGCCATTTTGTTTTCTTGATCAAGCCAGAACGCAGCTTTCCTGCGGAACCAGGTAAGCAGGAGGTCCGGGGGTAGGGGGCTGGGGATGTCAGGGGATCCTGGGAGGAGAGGCCAGGGGCTGGGCCCCGTTGCCAAGTGTGTCGTAGGGTTGCCAGGTGTCCAGTATTTTTGCCTCCTGGCTGGGAAAAAAAACCAGAAAATACTAGACATTTTAGGTGTCCAGTATTTTCTGATTTTTTTTACCAGACAGGAGGCGAAAATACCAGACAGTCTGGGTCAATACCAAACACCTGGCAACCCTATGCAGCGGGGAAGGTGGGGTTGGGCAAGCTTGACCAGGACTAGGCTCTGTAGAGGGTGCCCAGGGCTGTGAATTGTAGCACAGGCCATGGGTGGAGGGGGGATCTTGCCAGGAGGTTCGTGTCAATCTCCCCTTCCCCTCAGGCTCTGCACAGGCACCTCCTCACATCCCTTCCTGTGCTCACGAGTCTGGCCCATCATCTGTCTCATGCGGGAAAGCAGCAGCTGCACCCCTGGGCCAGGCTGGGAACAAAACCCACAGCCCGTCACTCCCTTCCCGTCTTCATGGTGCTCACCTCATGAGGGCCTCACACCGCTCACAGCCAGGTCTCTGAAGATGACTGCTAGGAGTCTGAGGCGAGGAACCTGCCGGCCTGGTGAGTACCCTTTTCTCCTGGCACTCTGCTGCACAGGGATTTCAAAAACCTGGGAAAGAATTTGGTTTCTCTGGCACTTTTTACTCCAGAGTCCTTTGCAGACTTGATGTAGCGTTTCCCTGGGAGCCCCGACTCCTGGGTTCCATCCCTGGCCAGGGGGGAGGGGAGCTCATTACCCACAGAACTTGTTACTTGTATGCAATTAGGAATCTCAACTATTGAAACTCACCTCCTAAGCCGTGACTCAGGGGTAAAGGTCTGGCCACCTCCAGACCCCCCAGGAGAGGCAGAACCTCCCACTGTAATGACTTGTGGATGTGAAGGATGTTGAGGGCGAAGGACATTGTTATCTGTTTGCAAGTTAGAATTGATGCAAAGTTGGATTGCTATTGGCTTAGGTTCTGTAAATGCCCCTCATGGTTTCCCCTTCCTGAATGAATGCATGGTGTGTGCGTGGGAAACAAACATGCAGTAGGTGATGTACTTTTATTCACCTGAACTTGAGCGTACATGGCCCCCTGCACAGAGTGCACACAGCCCAGAGAAGACAGTGAAGAAGGCCTATGGACCCAGAAGCTGCACATGGCCTGTAACATCATCGAACCAATGAAGAGAGATGGAACCTGAAAGAGGATCACCAAGCAGAACCTCCCAAGGGTGTCCTCTGCTCTGATCTCCTGGCAAGCAAACCGGTTTCAGATACCAAGAGCATGAACCTCAGCAAGAATTCCTTCTGGTGCCCGGTGCTCAGCCTGCATTTCGTCGGACTGTAAGTGTGATTGTGGACAGTGAGAGTGAGCCTCCCCTTCCCGCCTCCTTCCAGAGTAGGTTAAAGCAATTAAAGCCATTTGTGCTTGTTACCTCGCGGTCCCAGTCCTAGTTAGGCCAAGGTTAGTTGTACGCTTGCAACAGAGGATGCTAGAAAAGATGTTCCTGAGTCAGACCTAATCTCTCCTTCTCTGGGTCTTTATTCCCACGCTGCCCTTGTAGGTCTGCCCGTTTCGGAGCATGCTCGGCTCCACCTGGTGAATGGCTCGAGGCGCTGCACTGGCAAAATGGAGGTGCTGCGTAGCAAGCAGTGGGGAATGGTGTGTGATGACAGCTGGGACTTACAGGATGCTGGAGTCGCGTGCAGGCAGCTGGGCTGTGGGACGCCGTTAGCAGCCCCAGGTGGGGCTTGGTTTGGAGAAGGGTCAGCCCCTATCTGGCTGGGCGGGGTTAACTGCACAGGGACAGAAACTGCCCTCTCCAAGTGCAGGGCCAGGCCTTGGGGAGGCTACAAATGGACCCAAGGGGAGTATGCTGGTGTTGAGTGTTCAGGTAAAATTAACGCCTGTCAGGGTGGGGCACAATCTCCACTCAGAGTCCCTTCTCAATGCAGCCCTGGGGTGCTGTGCTGCTGGAAGTGGGGCAGGTGACTGTAACACGGCTAACGAAGCTACCCCACGGCTGTGTGCTATGGGGCCTGGGTTCTCCATCCGCCTGTGGCCTGGGGATACTCCTCCCCTTCTGGGCTTCCCGCGTGCTCGCTAGTCCCTTTCCCCAGCATCGCAGTCTCCTCTGGGTCTCTGCTGTCAGGCCCCATGGCCCCACCCCACCCCTGCTCCCCGTGTTTAGCTCCCTCATGATCCCTGGTCACGTTGTCCATCCCAGCCATGTGCTGGCCTTGGAGACTTCCCTCCCTCTCCCCAGTCCATGTTCATCCCCCTCTTACGGCATCCCTGATGCTCAACCCCCATCCTCCCAGGACAGGGGTATCCCATTTTCCATCCAGCAGGGTCTGAGTTCTTTGCACACCGTGCCTCCACCTAGTGGCCAGGGGCAGGAAGGGTCAGACAGGCCCTGTGATCTCTAGGGCAGTCTCCCCAACCTTTTTAACCACAAGACCACTCTTTCAATTTAAGTGCAATGTAAGATCTACCTCAAATCCAAATCCCCTTGCCCGGCTTCCTTCCCGCCCCTTTTCTGAGGCTCCACCCCTTCTCCGAGGCTCCACCCCTTCTCCGAGGCCTCCCCCTGCTCACTCCATCCCCCTTCCTCCCTGAATCTCATTCACTTTCACCAGGCGTGGGCTCAATGACTCAGCATGACGTCGGAGGGTTGCGCTGCAAGGAACGGGGTGGGGAGCACATTAGGGGGGTGCTATCCCGTCATTCAGTGCTGGCCCTAAGGGGCACTGTGCTTCAGGGAGCTGGACAAATGTCCTGGCCATCACTGCATGGCATGGCCGCTCTGAACAGGCCAGCGAGCTCATTGTTCATAAATGCAGGAACCTGGTGCTGCATCTTTTCTCAGCTGCGTCGCTGCCTGGGGATATGGTGGCATGCTGGCCTGTGTGCAGCATGTGGAGAGCCATAATACCTTCGCTCAGGGGGCTGGGCTGGGGTCCTGGGCCAGGCTGCTCTGACTTCTGTTTGTCCAGGAAGGCAGAGCAGGGCCAGGGTCCCATCGGAGGTTCCTGGTGACATATTCTCCGCCTGCACATCCAGCAATCGGACTGCGATGAAGGACACCTGGAGCTGGGCTGGAGCTGAGGGATCACCTAGAACAGGTTTGAACTATCAGTCCCATTGGATGCTGTTGGCTCTACCGGCGGGAATGAAACCCCACCATGTTTCAAGAGCAAACTGCACAAAGTGAGTGCTCCTGCCCGCAGTTCAGGAAGCACCAGCTGCTGCAAACCCCTCAGAAGGGGGCTGCGGTGCCAAGGGGACAGTATCCCATGGTGAAGGCAGCTGGGGACACAGCTGGGAATTAGACAGACACATCCCTGGGCAGCCCTGTGACACACCAGGGGGCTGTCCCTTCAGCGAGCTCTGCCTCCGGGGGGAGCCACCTGTCTGCACCAGTAGAACACACCAGAGTGACAGGTCTGGCTCTGCCCTATGCCTGGAGCAGTCTGCAACGCCATCCTCAGGCCGCCATGGACTATTGTGCGAAGGGGGGGCATTTCCAGCTTGGCTCAGATGCATTTTCTCGACTCAGCACATTAAGTCTGGGCCTGTCACACCGACGGCTCACGGGAGACCTCTGACCAATGGGCAGCTGCCATCAATAAAGTGAACAAGACATTAAGGTGCATAGGGAATGGGATGGAGAATAATACCAAGAATATGCGGGTATTTAAATCAGTCCTTGGGCCCATCTGGGTGCAGTAGAATGAGATCTCTCCTGACATCTAGTGGCCAACTGCGGGGAAAGACTAGAGGAACCGACTATATCTGCATATATTTGCATAGTGGCTCTCAAATGTTTTGTGTTAGCAACCCCCTCCAGACAGCAACCTGAGTGTGACTCCCGCCCCCGCCCCCCACACCTTTTAAATTAAAAACTTTTGTTACATTTAACACTGTTTTAAATGCCTGTTGTTTAAAAGGAATGCACCTTTTCTCGCTGCCTCTGATTGAAGACTAAACCACATTTCACTGAATTATTGTTAGAAGTAGAAAAGTTATTTAAAAAAGGGGGTGTGAAGAATCCGCATCAATATCACTTTTTGCAGCAGAGTTAGTGGCCCATTGCCATCCTCACTCCTGTGTGGCTGCTGGCAGTGGTGCTGCCTTCAGAGCTGCGTGGCCAGAGCAGCGGCCACCCAGCTCCAAAGGCAGAGATGCCACCAGCAGCAACTCAGAATCACAGAAGTAAAAGCAGCATGTTACTCTTACTTCTGCATCATGTTAGACCTTTGCCCTAGGAGCGGTGGCTCTGGGGGGCTCAGGCAAATTTTGGAGCAACTATCGTCCCTACAAGCCCACCTAGTGGTGCACAAACATTTTTAAGAGTGAAGTTGCTGACATCCTGCCCCCCTCCCCCAGCTGAGGTTAGGAACAAAGCCCTGGCATGTGAGGCCAGCAGCCAGGTCATGGGGCTGGCAGAAGAGCCCCCAGCATGCAGCGCTGAAGTAGAGGCTGGCAGGCAGCAGAACCCTGTGTGCGGGGCCAGCAGCAAGACAAAAAACTTGCCTTAGCCCTTGTGAGCCACCAGGAGCTGCCTGAGTTAAACACCATCTGGCCAGAGCCTGTTCCTGGAGCTACTGCCCCTCACCCCCTCCTGCATGCCAGCTTCAGCCTGGAGGCTCCTTCCACACCCTAAACTCCTGGATGTAGTCTAGACACTCTTTGTTGACAGTATCTGTCGACAAAACTTCTGTCAACAAAAGCCTGTAATCTAGACATACCCTGACAGGGAATCTAACACAGAGAGGCTGCAGCACTCTGAGAGCGCACACACACACACACACACACACACACACACACAGGATTGGCACTGCCACCGGCAAGAAAATTAACAGTGAAGAACATGGTGGGTGCTTGGAGGAGACCGGCTGGCCTCCTTTGGTACTCAACTCCATTTTAGCCCTCTCACTTGCACAGGACACACCCATCGCAAACAAGCCACCTTAACACTTTCTATTTCTGTGGGGTCAGAGCTCATTGGTCTCCAGCCTGCAGAGATCTTGCCACTGCTTGGCCCATTGTCCTTGGCGGTCTGTATCCTTGGCTCGGAATAGCCCTACTACCAGCCCGCCTGGTTTGATTGCCCAGTGGCACAATAGATTGGGAAAGAGGGAAGAAAGAAAAGGGAGGGGTTCAAAAAAATCCCATCCCTTACCAGCTTAATACACCTGTCCCCTGGTAGCAGGCTGGCCCCCTGCCTTGGGCACCTTCTGCATTGCTGTAGCAGGTGGCTATGGGGGAACCACCCTATTTGAGCTTTGAGAACATCAGGGTTCCCCTGCCTCATTGCACTGCTTCCTTCTGGGTTGGGCTCGCGTGTGTCCTCTGTGGGCTGCCAGCAAAGAAACAAACATATGAACATAAGAACATAAGAACGGCCGTACCGGGTCAGACCAAAGGTCCA
>JANRFK010003594.1:7327388-7346256 GCA_030068395.1 Apalone spinifera | reverse complement strand
GGGTCAAACACTCTAGATAAAGGGGGTACCGACTGTTAAGCACGCAGCCGAAAGTTTAATATCACTGATGGAATAGCGGTCTTGTCAGGAGCACTCCAGGACGATCTGGACCAGATGACGCTGACACTGACAGTTCAGACCACTGAGGTACAGAATACCAAAGTTTGACAAATTCCAGCTCAGCAGTATCTCCCTGCAGTCTGGTTTCACAGAGTTGCAATTATAGCTTTGGTCATTAGATGGCAGCATTAATGTGTACCTTGAATAAATAGATGGGACCATGTGAGGGTAATTCCTTTATTGCACCAGTTTCTATTGGTGGGGAAGACAAGTGTCAGAGATTTCCCAGAGCTGTTCTCCAGGTCTGGGCATGAAAACATATGCACAAAATATCAGCAAGATGGAGTAAGAGAACAAGGGGAGTTAAAAAGATTTGCAGTGAGTTTGCAAGAATTGCAGTGGGTTAATCTTTTTTTTTTCCTTTTTCTTTACAATTAAGTTTAAAAAGAACAAAAGGATAACTATATTTTCAAGGAATTAATTTTGTAAATTTTGTACTGATAATAGTAATAACTAGTGTTTACTAAATAACAAGGCTATAATTTACATATTATTTTAGTTGCATATAAAT
The DNA here is from genome assembly GCA_030068395.1 of Apalone spinifera. NCBI lineage: Eukaryota > Metazoa > Chordata > Testudines > Trionychidae > Apalone > Apalone spinifera. The sequence goes on along the minus strand of JANRFK010003594.1, from coordinate 7,345,625 downwards.
ACAAAAATTGAAACAGGTTAGTTTTCAGTGAGAAGTTACTTATAGTTCTAAAAGCTTGGACTGAATTCACTCGTGTTTTAGTTACAATCTTTGTGTATTAACTTTATATAGTTTGTTGAGTGAAAAGCACTTCACAAATATTTTTTCTCTTGCTGACAGTGGTTTTTAAATATAATTCATGCAAACTTTTTCTGCTCTGCTGGACTTTACTTAGTTATCTAATTAACTAATCAATGAGTACCAAGTACGTAAGTGAGAAAAAATACACGAAACTAATAACACCAACATATAGATGATTTTTCTTTATTATTAGATTTAAATAAGACCAGAGCTGGTAAACTAGAGTTGTTAAGAAAATTTGACAAAGATTAAATTATATTTAAGTTATAGAATTTAAAACAAAAGAAGTTAGTTTGCCCTCTGTCCCCTCCCTTTCTTTTTTATAACTAATGCTGCTCATGAATCTCTGTTAGGAAGTTAACAGCTGCACTATCCTGCTTCAAAGTAAGTCAGACCAAGAAGAAAAGAGCTTGTTGCTTTTTGTTCCTGTGACAGAGCTTGTCCCCGCCCATGCAGATCATGTGGGTTTTAGTAAAACAGCTGCCCTGACTACTTGCTTTCAATGGATTTTGTGAGTCCTGCTACAGGGATCCTGTGGTCTGCGGAGCATGCCCAAAACTACTAATTCAGTTTCAAAAACTTCAGTGCCAATTGTTCATCTGCTTAATACAAATGCCCCAGACACAATTCCTTTTCTCTAGATCATCTAGAGATAGCTCCCTCTTAGGCACATGGGTTACACTTACAGTCTAACAGTCTAAGACCTGAATCCCAAGGCTCAGCCAGAGACAGAAGAATACCCATCTAGGATATGGAATATCGAAGCAGGAGCAGAGACCTTAGCTCCTTGTTCAACACCTGCTCCTGAGCCCAATTGCATTTTGCTATTATTATTTATATAACTGGAACCACCAGAAGACCCCAGCCAAGGTCAGACCCCTTTGTGCAGGTGCTGCATAAACACTAGGAGCTGGTTGGCGTGGGAAAATTGACCAACAGAACGATACCAATCTAGGTAACCCACCAAAGACTTCCCATGGGGATACTCTTATTCCAGTGTACGAGGGGCTTTGTCTAGTTTAGCTTATAGTGACAGGGACCCCGGGGTGCAACTTGGATTATGGGGACTCTGAGCCTTCCAAACCCACCAACCTGGGCTGTCAAGGGTCAGGGCCAGGCACTCATGTACCTTGAGTGGGGAGGCTTCAGCCATTCCCCCTGGCTCCCAGCCCCTACTCCCCAGCAATGTGTCATTTTACATTGCTCAAGGTTTTATTGGACAGTGTAACTTTTAATAAGTTTGACACCTCTTCATAGGAAAGTGGAATGCCCCAAGCTTTGCAATCTGAGCTGAGATTTCCCAAGCACTCCCCCAACCAAACCACACGGTAGTAGGTAAAATACGAAAGAGATTTATTAACTCCAGAAAGTTAGCTTTTAAGTAGCAGGTGCAGAGATCAACGTGGGTTACCTACAACACAAACATAATCGCAGTCTAAATTCTAACCTGATCAGACTAAACAAGATTTGAATCAAACAGTCTCAGCCTAACAAATCGTACAAGCAGCTTGTGGTTCGTCAGTTCACAGACTGCACTCCCCTCAAGCCTAGGATCATTCTTCCCCAGTGCAAAGTCTTTGTCTTCCAGGTGTGGAGGTGTGGGGAAGGAGGGAGAGGACAAGTGAGTATTTGATATTTTTTTCCAGCTTTTAGAAAGGTTCTTGTGGTGGCCTGGGTTGGTTCACCTCTATGGTATAGGTGCCTTCTCTAAGAAGTCAGGGTCTTGAAGAGCCATTAATGTCTGTCAAGACATTGGTGGCTGTTCCTCTGTCCCTACTAAATGATTGGCTTTGGGCATCTCCCTCCCTACATATTTCAGTAGCATAAAGCAATGCCTCATAACCTCACACACAGTGATAGCAGTGACACCAGTCCAACAGGATATTAATGTTCAACAGATCACGTACCTAAAACAATAGCTGTCAAGGCAGGCTGTGCACAAAGGTAACAAAATGACGTGGCAGTGGTGAATAAGGGGTGCTTCATGGAGGTACAGAATGTCACACTTATGTCACTTTGAAAGTGGTGTAATTTGGAATAAGCGAGCCCCCCTTATCCCAGGATAACTGTAGTTGTTCAATTAAACCAGTTTACAGGTTTAATGCTTGGGATAAACAAACCCTTAGGCTACGTCTGCACTGCCACGTCCAGGGAACGTGTCTACTCTTCCACTTTGTTTTGTGGCGGAGCAGATGTGCTCTTTCAGGGAGCCCTGTATACCTCGTGTGACATCGTGTCGGGGTTTCCCAACTCCTGCACCCCTGTAGTGCCATGAACACACTCCACCAGCCAGTAGAATAGAGGGAGTTTATTGCTTTTCCAGGATACAGCACAGCATAGATATAATCTCGTTACAGGGCCAGGTCTAGGATGCCTCAGCCCCCCTTGAGATGGGGGAGACTGGGCCCTTAAATCCCAGCCCCCTTGCTTAGGCTGCTTCCTCCATGAATTCAGACAGAAACCACCCAACTTCCAGCCCTGCCTCCCAGCCAGGGCTGCACTTGCCTTCCTTCCTTTGTTCCTCTCCCTGGGAGGTAACCGGTAGAACTGGTTATCTCCCTGACCCATCAGCTACTCTGCTGGGCCGTGGTACAGACAGCAGCCAGTGGGGGTCACCCACAGCCTAAGCCTAGCAACCAGCAAGGTACCAACACTACATCACACCTCGCTCTACAAGGAATAAGGAAGGGCTCTTCTGAAAGAGGAGGGTTTTCCACCATTTTGCCCCATCTACATTGAGCCAAATGTCGGAAAAGCCTCTTCTGGGAAAGCAATCGGAAAAAGGCTATAGTGTAGACAGAGCTTTAGTGAGAGACAGTCCCCACCTGGAAGAACTCACAATCTAAGGAGGAGATTATCAGAATCACCTGAGGGATTTAGGTGCATAAGGCAGTGGGCACAGAGAACAGGCACAGACTTTTGGTTCCAAAACCCTTTGGGGTTTTGAAAATTCACCCTTTAGAAAAGGCAGAATTATTGTTCCCATTTCACAGATGGGGAACTGAGGTCAGGAGAAATGAAGTGAGAAGCCCAGGGAATCAGTGGCAGAGCTGGGACTTGACCCCAGTCACCCAGAAGTCTTAACTTTGCAGTTTAACCAGGACCTCAGCCTGTCTAAACTTGTGGCATCTCTGGATTATTTGTACAGATGGGAAGGAGCAAGGCTGGGCTGGCGGGCTGGTTGGCACAGTTTGTGGTAGGGCCAAGCTCTGACAGTGGTCAGTATGGCCCTGGCCTGGCTGGCAGTGAGCAGAGGGCTGCAGGCTGAAGGGCAGAGCAACAGACAGTGATCCTGACAGGGGAAGGGAAGGGGACTGAAGGAGGCTGCTGGAGTTACCTGGACAAAGATGGTCACTGCAGGGCCCTATTGTGCAGCACTGACCATAGTGTGTTCAGAGCTGGGCACTGGTACCTCCCCTGCTCCCAGCTGATCTGTGGGGTTCTGAGTCCCTCTCTCCCGCATGGTGCTGCTGCTCTCCTCAGGAGTCTTGTCCAGCCCGTTTCTCCAGCACGAAGGTGAAGATGGGCGCAGACACCAGGAGGAGCAGGACCAGGCTGCAGCGGGTGGCCCAGATGGTGAGGGACATGGCTGGCCCTGCAACATGGAAAAGGACTTGGTGAGAGCCGTGTGCAAAGCAGCGTATGACCCTGCACTAGGCCCAGAGTAGCTGCTGTGTAATGGGGACCCTGTGTGAGCTCCCAGAGGCCTGGCTCCCAGCTGGGAGGCTTAAGTGATGGAGGCTATTGGGGAGACTCCTCCCTTTGCCCAGCACAGCCCTTAGGGGTTGGAGGAGCAGGAACGGCTCAGATTTCCTCAGGAAGCACCAGGACCCTGTACAAAGGCCTCACAAGAGCCAGCAACATCTCAGACCCTATCGCTCCTCCCCAGTGCGGCAGGCAGTTCACCACGTGGGCAATCCAGCACTGGGCACAGGGCAGCACAAGGCCTAGCACCAGCTGTGTGCTCAGAAGAGAGTGGACGTGGGACTTGTGCGATACCAGGGGCCGTGCTGCCCTCTGCCCTGGGGGAACGGCACCGGCAGAGCCCAACCCAGCTGGGGTGACTGAGCTGCAAGCCGAGGAGTTACCTGCCCTGGGGTGAGTTTGGCCCAGACTTTGTGCCCTGAGGGCGGGGCTGGGGGCACAGAGCCGGGCTCTGCTAACCAGGGGGTGACAGAGCAAATGCCCGTTACCTGGGTGGGTCGGCTCCTCCGCTGCTCCACTGCTGCTCCTGCCGCCTGTGTGACAAGGGCAAAGAGATTTGCACCGTGTGGGAGAGACGCCTGCAGCCCCCGCAGGGACGCGCCTCCCAGCGACAGACAGAGCGGTTCTGCCGGCCCCTCGGCCAGACCCCCACCAGATGTAAATCAGCATCACCCCCTGCAGTCACTGGGCCAGATCCCCAGCGGGTGTAAATTGTCCTCCTTCTATTGGAGTCCACAGGGCTCTGCCAGTTTACACCAGCCAAGTAGCTGGTCCCTGGACTCTCTCGCTCTGTCTCTCACACCCAGTTTCCCCACGGCCGACCCAGCCAGGACGTCACTGTCCATTGAACAACCCGGACCTCACTGATCTTGGCACCTGGCGGGGGGGCAAAGCTCCGCAGGGTGAAAATGCCCCAAACAGCCCTGAGCTAAGACTTCCCTGCCCCCCACTCAGCTGCGCTTGTCTGTGGAGCTGAATGCGGGGAGACCCTGCTCCCTTCAGACAGCCGGGGGCTCGCCTGGTGGGCAGAGTGGGCTGTGCAATGGGCTGTGTGCACGGGCGACATTTACCAGCCGCCCTGGGTCTGCGGCAGCACCAGGCTGAGGCCCTGCTCACACCCAGCGCTGGGCTCAGGGGAGTTACATCCTGCCTGGCCCTGGGGCTGCCCCGGTGTAACTGCTGCAGTCAGAGTTACCCCAGGGGTGCATTTGGCCCAGAGTCTCTATGCAGTGAGGGAGAGCTGGGGGGAGGGGGAGGGGGCAGAACCGGGCTCGGATCCCAGGGTCTGGCCCAGGAGCCGTCAGAGCTGGGGAATCTGACTCCTTGCCTCTGCTGCTCGCCTGCCTGTGCCAGGGGGGCAAGGGGAATCTGGGCCCGTCAGTATCGCCAGGTGACACTCGGTGTGTGAGACGCTGCTGCGATGGCTGAGCCCAGCCCTGCACCAGTCCCATGGGACAGGGCTGTGCTCTGGGTGGGACCTCCCCAAAGGGGCTCCCGCTGTCTCCCTTAGACCTGTCGAGAGTTGCACACTCCAGCCCTGTCACTCCGTGTAGAAGTTGGGGGTGGGGTCATGCACTTCTCACCTGGCGCTCTGGACCCAGCTCTTGCATCCTCTGAGCATTTCACTGCCCCAGATGCAAGCCAAGAGCCCCCGTTCCTGCGCGGTAGGTGACAAACGTCATTCACCCTTTGTCCGGACAACAAAGGGTCGGACAAGTGCATCTGAAGTAGAGCTTGGAACAACGTAGCAAACTCCCGTTTCATCCACGTTATCTCCTGGCCTCTCAGAGGGATTGGGCCAGTTTTATGTACTTAGCTCTGCTCCACTCTCCACGCTGTCTCACTAACAGTTGTGTGACCCTCCCCCCCAACAATACAGATGTCGTGTCTCCAGACACAGCCATGCACACATGGAGGATAACAACCCACTTCTGCCAACATCCCCATCCCATAACTGTCTTTGTATTCTCTCTGTCTCTGCATGGAGAACTCAGATCACTCTCCCGTTCACCCCCCTTACCAGTGAGGCTGAGGTGCTGCGCAGGGCTGAGCTGAGATCTGTTCACTTGATTCTTGCTGTCTTTGATCTCGTACCCACAGGAGAAATTCCCAGAGCTCCCCCTGGACACCGCATGGACATAGTTGTAGATGGCCTTCCTCGCCAGGGCCTGCTGGCTTGAGATCTCCTCCCCATCCTGACAGAAGATGATGCGGGTGGCCAGAGCCTGGGAGATAACAGAGCACTGGAGCCGCACAGAGCCCCCCTCCCGGGTGGATGTCAGACTCAGGTAGAGGATAGGGGCAGGGAGAGAACCTGGGAAGGAGAGCAGGTGAAATCGATCAATAGGGCTGTTCGTGGTACCCGTTTCAAGGGCAGCCCAGGGAGCAGCTTGCTGAAGGAGGTTAGCTGTCGTTAGGTGGTTCACGGGCTATGAAGGAATTATGGGATAACCTCCGGGGAGCTGGGATGTTTATTGTGGGGATTGTGGGAGTCTGGAGAGTTTGGTCCGTTCCCATAATCCCCTTGGGCACCTGCGAGGTCACTGGCAACCACCCACAACCCTTGGAGCAGAGCCAGGGAGCTCCGGGAAGGGACTGAGAGCAGGAGGGTATAACGGGGACCGTGTTGAGTGAGATGTGAACGTGTGTGGGATGCATTATCCCATGCAAGTAAATCCCATGTGCATAGAGCACAGTGCGGGTGGCTCCGTAGTGCTGACACTGCTCTGTGGGGCAGGGCAGGAGGGGTTACCCTGCCATGGGTCTGGAGCAGGCTGTTACTGCAGCTCAGCTGGGTAATGGGGGAGATAATGTCAGATCTGAGACTGTCAGCTCTGCAGGGGCAGGGACCAGAGCCTCACATAGTGGGGTTTGGCACCTGGCACAATGGGGCTCTGATCCCTGAGAGGGGCATCTGGGGGCCTCTAACAATAATAACAAATAATACACTTCTGTGGCAGGAAGCCTTTTCTATCAAGGCATGAGTGTGTCTGGGGACAGACAGACAGACAGACGGACTCACCGGGGGCTGAGCAGATCTCCTGGCTGCTGGGACTCAGCGCTGGGAACAGAAAGGGAACATGTGGTTAGTGCTGGAGATAAAATCCTTTTCTGAGGTCCCGCTTGAAGGACAAAACCTGCCTGTATTAGACAGGGCAATACTTTCCTGCTCTGTGTGCTGCTAAAGAAGTGAACCAGGCAGGACATTTGATCTGGGGTAGGGCAGGCTCCTCGCACACACAGACCTCGGCTGACCTGAGGCTGCCTTTCCCTTGAGCTTGCTAGAGGGCCAGATCCTATGTTGGTGTAAAACTGGCACTGACTTCTAGTGGAGTGACACTGATTTACACCAGCTGGAGAAGTGCCCTCATCTCTCTAGTGGAGCAACACCTATTCACACTGGCCGGTGTTCTGGCCCAATAGCTCTCACACGTGCTGTTTACACTGGCTCCCTTTTCTCGCCCTGCCTCCATAGTCCTGGCCAGGTGCTCTGCTTAGGCCTTGTGTCCATTGCCACAGACCACTGAGCTAAGTTACACAATGACAACCCCATGAATGACATCAGTGCTGTTCCCCCGTCAGCTCCGCTTACTCTTCTCCTTCTGGTGGAAGGCCAGAGTTGGCAGGAGAGTGCTTAGTGGTTGATTTATCACAGGAAGTCGACCCTCTGACTCAATCACTGCCTGTTGATCCAACCCGTAGTGAAGACATGCCCTCGGCTTTGTTTCCTTCCAGCTTCCTACGCATTTGCACAGCAGGATCCCAGAGACTCACCAGGAAGCAAGAGGCACAGAGACAGGAGCATTGGGAAGGTGAAGGGAACTGATCCGGGTGGAAATGACACAGTGGTGTCTGCTCCAGAAGGGGTTGGTGGGGAGAATCCGCAGTCACTCCCTGCTCCCACCTGTGCACGTTGGCCTGTCTGACCACAGCAGAACGGAAACTCTGTCCTGTCTCTGGGCTCCAACCTGTCCCGTCTGCTCTCCAGGGTTAGATGCTCCAGCCAGCCCCTCTCCCTGCTCTCAGGCCTTCTGGGTCTGCAGGACTTAGGCAGCAAAGATGCTGCAGCCTCTCTCTGACCTTCTCTGTCCCCTCCTTGCATCTGATACTCATCATTGGTCCCTGTTTCCTGCCCCTGCGCCTTCCCCCTTCCTTGCCGTGACCGCAGCCTCTCTATTTAGGGCTGGAGGATTGAGAACCTAAGGGGCCTGGTTGGCTTGTTTGAGTCTAAACATATCACAGAGGAAATACCCCCCACCCATCCCATCTCACGGCCTGGGGACTGAGACAGCGTGTAGTCACACAGCGTGTAGTCAACCTGTGGAACTCCTTGCCAGAGGAGGCTGTGAAGGTTAGGACTATAACAGAGTTTAAAGAGAAGCTAGATAATTTCATGGAGGTTAGGTCCATAAAAGGCTACTAGCCAGGGGATGAAATGGTGTCCTGGGCCTCTGTTTGTCAGAGGCTGGAGAGGGATGGCAGGAGACAAATCGCTTGATCGTTGTCTTCGGTCCACCCCCTCTGGGGCAGCTGGTGCTGGCTACTGTCGGCAGACAGGATACTGGGCTAGATGGACCTTTGGTCTGACCCGGTACGGCAGTTCTTATGTTCTTATGGCTACAGCCTGCTCGGACTGCCCCTGCCTTCTGGGCTTCTGAGGAGTGTGCTGTCCCCACTAGGTCCCTTCTATCCTATTCTGGTCCATTCTGCATCCCTGCTCAATTCACCAGTCCCTTCTGAGGGAGAGGCCCAGGGCACTCATGGATGGCAGTTGAGAGGGAGCATCCCGAAATGATCTCTGAGCAGGCGAGAGCTGGAATCTTTGACTAAGCAAGTAGGGGAAGCAGGGCAAACAACTAAAGAAATGTGTGAGAGAGAAGGAGAGTCTTGTGAGTAGAAGTTAACAGCTTTGTGGGAAGCCAAACAGCTGAGGACCTCAGGGGAAATCTGTCAGGAGCAGAGGGCACAGCAGTTTTGGAGATCAATTTTGCAGAATTGATGCAGAAATGGATTATCCTGGGATAGAGGATGGGCACATTTCACCTCTGGAATGGAGTTAGCTCTGCACAGCAGCTGGACAGGAGAGGTTTTGAGGGAGCTCAGATGTTTGAGGATGGTTGTGGGAATTAAGATGTACAGAGGATGGTCAGTGGACACAATTAGGATGCGCCTACACAGCATCCTTAGTTTCAAAATGAAGTGCTATTCTGAAATATCCCTTAACCCTCATGCAATGAGATTTCAAGAGACATCAGACTAGCGAGCACATTATATTTTGATATAACAGGCTTGTTCCAATGCAGAATAGCTATTTCCAGATACCAGAGGTATCCTGAAATAGCTCCGCAGTGTAGACGTAGCCTTAGAAACTATCTGCTAGACATTGTGCCCAAAAGACAGAAGTGAGAAAACGGGGTACATATTTTTGCCATTGTTTCTAAATCAATTTTTTTTCAAATTCTTTCATGAAAATTATTTGTTTTTATCATTTTCCCCATTTTTCTCTTTTCTCGGTGGGAAAATGGGAAAAAGAGAGGGAGACGGAATCCAAAATGAGAGTCTGTGAGACTGACTGAACCCAGGACACACAGGAGTCTCCATCTGAGTCAGAGAATGAATTGATTCCCAATCTGCTGCCCTATCAACTAGATTGTCCTTCCTCCCCTTGGCCCCCAACTCTTCCAAAAGCCTGGGTAACAAATACCAGCTTTGTACCCACCTGCCAGGACCCTGGGCTATTTCAGCCCAAAAGCCTGCATGGGACAGGACAGGGCAAAAGTAAGAGACACAAGCTGGGAAATATGCTACAGAGCATTTAATTGATCTCAGAGGCCTACCCCCTATTGCTTCAGCCCTAGTGCTGCCTCTTTTCCCCTGGCCCACAACCTAGGGCAGCCAGAGCAGAATTAGCACCATCTACCCAGTCCTGGTGGGGACAGTGATGGAGCCACATCCTGCAGGACTAGCTAGGACCAGCTGCTGCTCAGAAGAGGGAAGGGAGAGGAGAGCTGATGCCGTGAGCAATGGCCCTGCTCAGCAACTCTCTGCACACACAATCCGGCTCCTCCATGCTGCTGTGCAGGGTGGGAACCGCAGGACGTGCCGAAAGCGCCCTGAGCATCTGCAGAGTCCCCTGTGCAGACACCTCCTCCCCTGCCCAGCAGCGAGCTCTCCCCAGGCCCGACCCTGAGCGAGCAGCCCTTAGCAGGCAGCTCTGTGCTGTGATGTGGGATTGGAGAACCGGCTCTCACAATGTTATTTTTGTCCCCACACGTTAACCTGCCTCGTTCTCGCTCGCTCCCCATTTACTCTGCTCTCATGAGGTTTGCAGGGCGGTTTATTTTCATGATCACACATATAAAGGCCAGAAGGGACCAATGAGTCAGAGTAAGGGGCCAATAGTCAGAGCGTCTGCCCAGCCCAGGCCAGAACCTCCCCCAGGGATCCCTGCACTGAGCTGTTACCTTCTGGTTGAGCTAGAGCCTGTCTGGCAGAGACAGGTCCCCTCCCAGTTTATCCGCTCCAAGCCAGCTCCCATTTCTAAACAATACAGAGACACAGGCTCATCAGGGACTCAGACAAAGACAGGAGACAGAGGGGAATTGTATGCTGCAAAACTCCTGCATAGAGTCTCAGAGCCTGGGTCAACTGATTCGGGCTCATGGGGCTTGTGCTACAGGGCTCAAAATAGCCGTGCAGGCATTCCCAGTTGACTGGAGCCTGGGCGCTGAAACCTAGCAAGGGGGTGAGCTTTGGAGCCCAGGTTCACTGCATCCCTCCCACCCCCCAAGAGCATGCTCCAAAGGGGTACAGTTACCCCCTGCCTCCTGCAGGGGGCTGGCTGGGCTGGAGTCGCTGCAAGGAGCCATGGTGAGAGGCAGGATTCACAGGTGCCCAAAGGCCCAGTTGCAGAGCCATGGAGGGCCCAGGCTTGCCCTTGCAGAGCAGTGGGGGTCCCTTAGGCCTGACACACTAAAGCCCCCCCAGGGATCGGTTACAGGCTGGGGTGTAACCCAGCATTTTGATCTTTCGGCTGGTGTCCTGACAAGCCGGGGCAGGCATGGGTGCGGGAACAATTTTTGGAGTGGGGGCGCTGAGCGGCAGCCCCCTTACCTGGTCTGGTGGCTGGGTGGGATGCAGGACCTGGTGGCAAGTCCAGCAGCTGGGTGGGATCCAGGGCCGGCCACCGAGACTGTTCTTATGGACACAGCTGCCAAGCAGGACCAAGGGCTGGAAGTCCCCGGAGAGGAGTGGGCCTGGCAGCTGGGAACCGGGGCAGCAGGAGCATGTGGCTGGGACCCCAACACCAGGGGGAGTTGCAGCACCCCCCACATCTCTACTTCCCACGCCTATGGGAGCAGGAGGGGAAGGCTGGGTGGGGTTGATGGGAGGATGAGAATGGGGTAGATTGAGGGCAGGCATGTAACAGTGCTCAGGCTGATCTGCAATGGGCTCCAACGGGATGGGAGGAAAACAGGAACCCATCATCATCTAGACTCCTCACTGCTCCGCATGTCTCCACAGGTAACCACACACCTGCTTGAGCGCTGGCCAGATAATCTCTCTGCCAGGCTGACGAGCTGGTTGCAGAGTTCGGATGTGCAGGGCTTGCCTCTTGCCTCAAAAAGAAACTGATTAATGTGTGACAGGTGCCCCGGTGCTTTCACTTTCCATGGTCAGAGTCCATGCACAGCCTCCTGGGTCTGTTTCCTCATCTGCCCCAGCACATTAGTTCAGTTCCTTGGGCGCTCGGTGTGGTGCTGGCACCCCGGCTCGCTGCCTGGCAACTCCTGGGACATGCTGGGTCTTTAAGGTAGGGTCCCTCTCCATTATTGCCCCCTTTCCTTCACTCTTAGGAGCTGCTCACACTCCTGCCCCCGGGCGCACGTCCTCACCACCCTCACCAGGGCCCCTTGCCACCTCCCATCATGCTGGGCAAATGCTAATGGTGGGTGTGAGTCACTGCTCTGCCCGTTATCCCCTCACTGCCCGGCGTGGCCAGATGGGCTCCTTGCGGCCTCTCTCTGGAGGGTGATTTGGTGCCTCCTCAGAAGAGCCTTACGCAGCCCTGCCCGGCCAGTGCCTCGTGGAGGAGGTGCTACCCTGGCCAAAGTATGCGAGGAAGGGGGGAGGAGTCGGGGGTTGTGGCTCAGAGATCTGAATGGAAGGTGCCTCAGTGGTAGTAGTAGCAATAGTAGTAGTGGTTGTAGTAGTACTATGGTAGCACCTACAATCCCAACTGAGATCTGGGTCCCCATTTGCTGAGTCCTGCCAGGGTAACAACTGAAATCAGAGCCCCACTATGCTCTGACTGAGATCAGGGTCCCACTGTGCTGGGCGCGGCACAGTCTGTGAGAGACCGTCCCTGCCCCTCAGAGCTCTCGGCCTGGCACTGGGCATAGCTGGGCTCAGATCTTCCAAGCCGTGTCTGGTGGGACATGACGCTGTGGCACAACAGGTGTGCACCCGGCACAGGGCACTGAGCGCACAGGCCTGGTTTGTGCCAGAGGGACGTGTGGGGTTAGGGCCTCAAGCTGCCAGCTCACGCTCTGCCAGCCATGGCAGCCTGGAATGTCGGCCGGTCCTCTCTAGTGCCCCCGCACTTCCCCCACACTAACCCCCCTTGCTGACTATTCCTGATCACTTTCCCCTCTTCCAAGTGCTTCAAAATGGATACCTTGAGGATCCCCTCCATGATTTTTCTGAGGACTGAGGTTAGGCTTAATGGTCTGTAGTCTCTCTCACCCATACCCAAGTGATTTAGGAGCTTACGGCTAGAGTCTATCTGGTCATGCTTTCTATTTCTCTCACCCATTCCCAGCTGTGTTTAGAGCAGCATCCGAACTGTTAGATTCTCTCCAAGCAGCCAGCCCTTAATATGTCCATGTTCCTTTGTAGACCTGGGCCTTCACTCCTATTGAAAGCCAATGGGAGTCAGGTGTTTTTTCAGTATTTTACCCTGCATTATTTTAGGTTGAACATGAGCTTTGTAAAAAAGCTAGAAACAAGACCTGGTAAAGAATGTTCCATGGAAAAAAAGTTTTTAATGAAAAACGGCTTTCACAATTTTATGAACTTTACCCAATAATTTCATTTCAATCAACATTTTTAAATAAAATGATTCACATAAAAATGTGTATTTTGATTCCACGCTTAATGGAATCAAAATGAAAATAATGTGGCTGTTAAGGAGTAAAATAGTAAGTACTGAACTTTAAAAAAATCAGTTTGATTCCATTTGATTTTAATGGATTTTCCAATCTATTTAATTCCATTATTGTTTGGGTTTAAGTCATTTTGTTGGAATATTGGAAGATTTCAGGAAAACTTTTCAATGAAAAGAAAAATAGTCTCAGAAAAAATTGCACATTTTCACTGGCCTCCCAGAAAGCCCCGCTCATTTACTCTCAGAGTCCCGCTTGTCACAAGGGCATACAGATAATAAAATGGCCCAGAAACCTACGCTTACCCTTTGCTCTGGGGCTGGGCAGGAGATACACTGATAACACAGAGCAGTTGGCTGTGGGCCAGACTCCAGATCCTCCTTCCCATGCCAGCAGGGACTGGGGAGCTCTGCAGAGGGTGGGGCTAAATTAATGTCAGTGCATGATCTCAGGCTGTCCCTGACAGGGGGCCCACATAGTCCTCCCCCCACCCATTGGAGTGACAGTGACATGGGTGGTGGATATAGTGGGCAGAGGGAGGCTGAGCTCCCCATACAGCCCAATGTGGCCTTGCCCATGCTCCACTCCAAGGAGTGCCCTGAGTTTCTGCTCTTTTATGATGCAGCAGGGCAGGGTTGGGCTGGGCTGCTGCCAGGACAGGGGGAGGCTAGAACTGGTGCCCTCCCTGGTGCTCTAGTTGGGGGTGCTGCAGCAGCACCAACTGCTTGATGCTGTTCCAGGGCTGGGGTTGGGGGTGGCGCCCACTCTGGGGCTGAGGCTGGGGGCACTGTTGCTTAATGAAACCCAAGATCACTCCATGGTGTCAGAAGTGCTGAGTGACAAAGAGAATGGGGAAGTCATTTTGAGGTTAACTCCTGTGTTAGAAACTGAAAGCAGAGGCAAGGGAGGGGCTGGTGGAACAGAAAGCAGAGTAGAAACAAAAGCTTTTCTATTTGTTATATGATCACAGTGATCGCTTGAGTGGCTCATGAAGGGAAGAAAGCCAAACCTGAATGTTTTGCAAGCTCAATCCAGCTTTCAACTACCAGGCGATGTAGCAGAAAACTGGAAGAAATTCCAAAAGATTTAAATTGTATTTAGCAGCCATAGGGGCAGAGGAGAAAAATGATCAAGTGAAATCACTCTCTTTGCTGCTTGTTGGGGAGGAAACACTGGATATTTATAACAACTTCAACTTTGAAGAAGGTGAAATAATGAAGTTAAAATTATGACTGCATTTGCGGAACATCCCCATCCCCATATGTCCTTGCACCCTCACTCAGCCATCTCTGCTTCCCATCCTTATGTATCCCTGCACCTCCTTCTCCTTCCTCTGTGTCTCCCCACCCTCTGCCCCTGCCCCATGTGTCCGTGAACTCCCACTGAGACACCGCCATGTGTCCCTGTGGCCTCATTGCCATGTGTCTCTCTGTCCCCACTCAACCACCCCCTTTCCCATGTATGTTTCTGCTCCGCTTCCCCTCTGTCCCCATGTATACCTGCACTCCTTTCTCATCCCCATGTGTCTGTGGCCCCCATTCAGCCATCCCCTTCTCCCACGTGTCCCTGTACCTCCTCTCCCATTCAGCCCGTACCCCAGTCTGTCCTTAGTCTTTGTGAACCTCAATATGTGACCTCCCATATACTCCATGCTGTCTGTACCCCCATATTTCCTGTCTCCTGACCTCACCCACCACCTCTTCTCTTCCCTGTCAGCAGCTGGGGCTCACCTGGAAGCAGCTGCTGTGTTCTAGTGCCCAGTGCCCCGGTGGCCAAAAGGCAACTTTCCAGCAGGATTTGTCATCTGCAGGGGAAAAAAATCTGATCAACTCCTGAATTATCCATGTGTGCAATGGGGCAGAATTCTCCCAGGAGTAATGAACTTATTGCCAGGGGGTAGTTTTCAAGGGCAGCATGGCCGTAATGCCAACAAGCCTCCAGAGACAAATGCAATAGAAGATCCAGGAGGATCATTTTGGAATTCAGAAATGCAAACAGTGAGCATGAGAGGCGATGCATTGGCCAGGGATCGATCACTAGATTACTAATGCTGTGGGAAGCCACTTGTCATGCTTGAAATATAAGCCATGCCAAGAGGCAGAGCCACTGAGAACTCATCTAGTTCTATAAAGGCCTTTTGAAAAGGCAGGCAAGGACTGATTTCACTGTCTGTGTTGCCCCCTGTGGTGGCAGGCACAGAGGCAGACAGTGGGACAGTGGTGTGGGTACCACTGGGGTTCCCTCAGAAGTGGCCCTGTTCAGCCTGCATGGGAGTTGGGACATCTGCACTGGTGGGTGGTCAGAGACCCGATGAGGGGAGGAAATGGGGGTGGATACACAGCACAGCCTAGGGTGTAAATTCCTGGTGCCAGGCTGGGATGGGGGCAGAACAGCCTGGGCAGGACGGAATCTTCTCCTGTCCTGGGGAGAGGCTCTGCCTGGGAGCAGAGGGGGTCAAGTTAGCTGGTGGATGAGGCATGTTCCCTGCACTGCTGGCCCCTCACGCAGGCTGGGGGGTGTTAACCATCCCTGCTTTTTCCTCACAGGTCCCTGCCTGGGGAGGTCCCATGGCAACGCGGTGGCGGCTCTGTGTGTGCAGCCTGGGGATCCTCCTCCTGGTGCCATGTGCTCTCTCTGGTAACGTTTCAATCCCCATTATGTCCCTCCCTGTCCCCCATGTGCACGGCCCCCTGCTGGGCTGGAAGAGATGACTCAAGACACCCCCAGAAATCCTTAGACCTGCAGCGTAAAAGGGGTGTGGGGAGGGATGACATTAGGGTGGCTGGAGCGTGTCCTAGCTCTGAGTAGCAGGATTGTTGGATCTTGTAGCAAGTTGTCCAGCACCCGCTGCCCTAGGAAATGCTTTCGTAACCCCCCGTGCTGATCTCTTCCAGTCCTGCCCTGGCACTCAAAGGCCCTGCACTTCTAGATCTGCCCCCTCCCCCCAACCGCAGGACCTAGATTCTTATGTCCTGCAAGGCTGAGCTCTTCACATCTGCCTGAGGGATGGGGGCGCCCAGTTCCCATTAGGACGAATGGGAGCTACAGCATCCCGAGCCATCCAACATGAGCCAGCCCTAAAAAAATTAGATTTTTAGAAAACTACAACACCAAACCACCTCTAGAGTTCTTCTAATTTGCCTTTCTTTCGTCCCCATTCACATCACTTTTTCCAAGGTTTACTTTGCATCCACTAGAGCTAGAAATTAACTTAAGAAAAGGAAGGTGAGATCCTCACAGAATCACCTGCCTCCAGGAACTGGGGATTTACAGAAAACACAAGAGCCCAAGGGTCGGTAACACTGACAGCAAAATCTCTTTGTTGGCTTTGAACATCACACTCTTATCACTTCCTACCTATAGCTTCAGAGAGAGTGTCAGGTGCTGCAGCTGGGCAATAATTATTTTACATGCCCCATAGTGGGACAGATGAGCCTGGAGACCCTTCAGACACAGCTGTTCTGTAGGCATAAATCACCTTCAGATGCTTCATTTCCTCCAGTCACCCATGCCCAGAACATTGTCTGCCCATTTGAGTCAGTTTCTGTTTGGAGTATTGAGTCCATGAGAGGGCCACGTGTCGACCCCAAAGGTCCATCAAAGAATTGATACCTTGGCCAGGCAACAGCCCTCTGAGGTGGCTTCTCAGCAGCCATGGCAGGGCTACGTGGCTCTGAAATCGGTTTATCAAAGACGTTGCTTGCAGTGGAAAGAGCTTGTAACGGTGCCCTGGGGTTGTGCAGTAGGCGGCTTTCAGTGGAGGCCCAATAAGAGGTAGGTTGCAAGACAAGCACCTTTGGAGGAGTTTCTGGGGATTGTAGGACAGCACTGGAGGACTAACTTGTGACAGCTCTGGCATAGCTATGTTGCCCTGTGTCCACACTGAAGGCAGGTTTACACTATCGCCTAAATCAATATAACTCATGTTGCTCTCTGTCGGCATAATGCATACTCACCAGATGCACCGGTGCAGCTATGCCGACATAGAGTAGGCTTGCCCAGGGAGTAACTCATTTGAGCTACACATGACTCATGAGTGAAAGAATTTTGTTTAGCTCAATAACACTCTCTCATCTCATTCACTGTGCGTGTATGGCTGGGCCCTGGCTCAGCAACGCCCTCTCCTTTTCCCTCTCACTCAGTCTGCTCCTGGGTTTGTCTGTTCCAGAGATATTCTCCCTGGCTGGCTCCCCAAACCCCGTGGTGGGAGTATTTGGCCAGGATGTGGTGTTACCCTGTCAGCTCTCGCCTCCGGCCCGTGTGCCAAACATGGACGTGCTGTGGAAGAAAATTGACACAGGATTAACGTTAGTTCATGAGTACTCGGATGAGGGTCCCAAGGACCAGCCGGGGCAGGGTTACCAGACCCGGACGGCGCTGTTTTTGCAGGAATTCAGCAGGGGGAACGTCTCCCTGAAGCTGAAACAGCTCCGAGTGGCGGATGCTGGGAAATACCAGTGTCTTGTGAAGAACCCAGACTGGACCCAGGAAGCCATCATTGAGCTACAGGTTGCAGGTGAGATGGAGCTCTAGGAGTGCTGTGTTGGCAGCCAGAGCCTCGTGTACCACTGAGGATGTTCCCAGACTTAGCCCCACATGGCAGCATGGGCCTGTGCTGCAGGACTCAATAGGGGGCGCTCTCCCTTCACACTCAACTTCAGTCCCATTGGGGTGCTCACTGGCTCAGTGCTGCATTAAATGTCCTCTTTTCAATGAGCCATAAAGCTGGGGCCCTCTACTCTCATACTCACAGCAGTGCTGTGGGAAGGGGGGGACCTTTGTCCCCATTCTGCCCAAATCCCAGCTCAGTAGATGATTATATTTGGCCTCCCTGGAACCGCCCCTGCAGTGTCCAAGGGCTCGGATATTGTTTGTTATTCCCTGGGCGCTGGCCCCGCATTCAGTGCTGCACAAGGGCAGTGGAAGAGACAGTCTCTGCCTATTGGACTCCCTAAGGCCAGGTCTACACTAAAGGGAAGGTCAAATCAAGATACACAACTCCAATTACATTAGTTACATGGCTGGAGTCACTGTTCCTTGAATTGAGTTTCCCTGCTGCCCCCCCAGTGGGAGGCCGATGGGAGCAAACGTTAGACCCGCTAAATCAAACTCCAGAAGATTGATTGGGGCACATCAATCTTCTGCGTAATGACGATATGGCCTGAGAAGCCTACTCTCTGACATAGCAGTTCAGACACATCTGGCTGTAGATTAGGGCCATCCCTCTGTGATAAAGCAGAGCCCTGAG
>JANRFK010003594.1:7254572-7272819 GCA_030068395.1 Apalone spinifera | reverse complement strand
GGGGGGGGGGGGTATCCCCAAACTCTTTTCCCCCAAGAGAGCTTGGAAAAGAAAAACAGAAAACAAATTGTAATCTCTGCTAGATGACCTCTCAGTCTAGGTTTGCGTACACAGACCTCCTGCTACTTTCTAGGATACAAGAATCATAGCGTCGCCTTAAAAAAGATGTTTTTATTAACAAAACTAAAAGATATACTAATAAAGACTACTTGGTTGCTAGATGTTACAGAGCAACTGAGAAAAACAAAATAAAACAGAGAAAAATAATATCTCTGGGTGCAGCTTAGATATAGTGTGTGTGTGTGTGTGTGTGTGTGTGTGTTGGGGGCAGGGATGGAGGGGAGGAGGGAGGCACATGGGCTTAGCACAGAGTATAATCAAACAACAAAACAAAGAAAAATAACCTAATCGCAACTAAATATATATTTTTCAATCTACTCGTGATCTGTAGTGATCAATGCTTCGAAGCCCAGTCCATTTCTATGCTCAGTACTCTTTGTAGGTTCAATTCATCTTGCTTCCCCCAGCTCCTACCTTAGGGTATGTCTACACTGCAAGGCTATTTTAGGATACTGGAGAGAGCCCAAATCAGCTACCCTGAATCCACACAATCCGCCAGTCATTTCAAAATATTTTTTGAAATAATGAGTGTGCTATTTTGCCATCCCGGTAAACCTCATTGCACGAGGGATAAGGGATGGCTCAAAATAACACTTAATTTCAAAAAATTTGGCACCATGTAGGTGCGCCGAATTTCAAAATAAGCTATATCAAAATAAAATTGAAATAAGAAATGCAATTTGTGCAGCACAAATTTCCTATCTTATTTCTAGTTTAGGGTGCAGTGTAGACGCACCCTTAAACTCACACAAAGAGAACAGCAGGCAGGTAGATCTATTCAATTCAAATTTTAACATCCTCTGTCGTTGGCTCTTCTGGCTGTCTGCTAACACCCACATAGCTAGCTGACTTTGACCCTTTAGTCACCAAATGCTGGCCAGCACTCCTCCTATCCACCACAGGGGGTTATCAGTGTCCAGCCCCAGGATTCCCTGTTACTGATAGCCAGAGACACTGAGGTGGGTTCGAGGCTGGGCTCCAGTTATGAGTTCACCCAGAATTCAGGAGTTCTGAGTCTGGGTCTTGAGGTCAGACTCATTATAGGGCTGGGCCCAAGTCACTTCAGCTCTTTTCAGGAGGGGATCCTGGGGTCAGGGCTCTGCACGGTGCCTGGCACAGCCTTGTGGCGCAGGCAGGGGTGCCCCTGGTGGGACAGGCAGGGCAGAAAATGGAGCCTGTAATCAGTGGGGGAACAGAGACCCCAACAGCTGTCCCGGGTGTCTCACCACAGGGGAGATTCCAGCCTGGCACTGACCCCATGTCCCCTTTCTGTTCCCAGCTCTGCGCCCCAGCAGCCAGGAGATCTGCTCAGCTCCTGGTGAGTCCGTCTGTCTGTCTGTCCTCAATGTGCCCAGGGCCTTTACCTCTCCCCCACCAGGCACTCCAGCCACCACCCCTTTGGCTGCTCGCTGCTGAATGCGGTGCCAACAGAAATGGCGTGGGAAGAGGGGCATGCCTGGGTGGGGATCTGAGCAGGGTGCAGAGGCCTCCCAACTGACCTCTCCCTGCCCCGCTGCCTCCCAGCTCTGACCCAGGGATTTACCATCCCACAGCACCGGCTCCCAGCCCTTGGCCTCTCTCCCAGCCGTCCTGCCCCAGCTGCATCCGTCAGTGACCTCAGCAGGGCCTGTTCTAGCACAGTGCACAGCACCAGGCAATGGCACCCAGCCCGACCGAGCCCTGAGGCTCATACACAGCCCATTAGCCCCTGGGGTAAAGCCTCCAGTCAGCAGAGAGAGCTTGTCCCCCGTCTGCCCAGCTGGGGTGGGGTCAGAGCCTCCATCTGAGTCATGGCCCAGACCCTCTTCTACTTACCTCCTGCCCCACTGACTACACCAGGCACCAGCAACACCCCACTGACAGCTCTGACCCCTTCCCCTCCCCAGGTGCTCTCCCTGCCCCCATCCTCTACCTGAACCAAACGTCGGCCCGGCCGGGGGACTCCGTGCGGGTCAGGTGCTTCATGTCCTCCTGGCACCTGGCCACCCGCATCGTCTTCTGCAAGGACGGGGAGGAAGTTTCATTCCAGAAGGGCTCAAAGGAGAAGGCCACCTATGACTATGAGCATGTGGTGTCCAGGGGCAGTTCTGGGAATTTCTCCTGTGGGTACGAGATCAAGGACAGCGTCAATCAGGTGAACAGATCCCAGCTCAGCCACACCCAGCGCTTCAGTGTCACTGGTAAGGTGTTGTGATGACGCGTTGGGGTTCTCCTGTCTCCTGCACCCCCGTAATGACACGGACAGACTCCACCAGCCAGTAGAATAGGGGGAGTTTATTGCTTCTCCAGGATACAGCACAGCATAGATCCAGTCCAATTACAGGGCCAGGCCCAGGATGCATCAGCCCCCCTTGAGATGGGGGAGACTGGGCCCTCAAATCCCAGCCCCTGGCTCGGCTGCTTCCTCCATGATACCCAGACAGAAACTAACCAACTCACTTCCAGCCCTGCCCCCAGCCAGGGGCGGCATTCCCCCTTCCTTTGTGTCTCTCCCTGGGGGGTAGCTGGTCAGACAGGTTACGAAGCCCCTTTTGCATAATGACTCATCCTCTGCCCTGCTGGGCCGTGCTGCAGATAGCAGCCAGTGGAGGTCACTCACAGTCCAAGCCCAACAGGCCAGGTACCCCCACTATGTCACAGGTGTGAGCTGTGCGTCTGTGCGTGTCTGTGGGTGACATATCCTATCTTAGCCCTGCCCAGCAGAAACTCAGCATCTTGGGAATGGGGTTAATGACAGTGTGAGAACAGCAATTAAATGACCCCCCCCCCCTTCCCCGCCTCCAATCCAAACTGACATTCATCAATTTCCAAATTCTGAAACAAAATATCTCATAAAACATCTTTGTGCAAAGTGTGTCCCAGGCAACCACCCCTTCCTGCGTGTTTCACCCCCATCCCGTGTTTCACCCTCACCCCTGCTGTGTGTTTCACCCCGTCCCGTGTTTCACCCTTACCCCTGCTGTGTGTTTCACCCCATCCTGGGTTTCACCCCAGGGCTGGCACACAACATTTTGGCACCTGAGGTGGGGAGCTCAAATGACACCCCCATGATTCCTCACTTGGGCCAAAATTTTGAAAGGTCTCAATTCTGCCTTCTTCCTGTTCTACTCCTCTCAGGGTGCTGCTCTGCTGCCTACATATGCACCAGCAGCAGACACAATTTTCTATACTCTGGGTCCTAGTGGCGCTTCCCCTCAACCCCACAGTCTGGCACCTGAGGCAGTCGTCTCAGTTTGCCTCATGGTAAGGCCAGCCCTGTTTCACCCTACGCCTGCTCTGTGTTTTATCCCTGTCCCATGTTTCACCCCACTCCTGCTCTGTATTTTACCCCCATCCTGTGTTTTACCCCCCACCCCTGCTGTGTGTTTTAACCCCTTTCCCGTGTTTCACCCCACCCCTGCTCTGTGTTTCACCCCCATCCCATGTTTCACACAGCTCAGCTCGGCTAGCCCAGCCCTGGCAGCAGGGTGACGGGACCTTGAGATGCCGCCAAGGCCTGAAGAACAGAGTGAACCTAGACCAGCCCTGACACGGGGCTTGTTCAGCCTGTTACTAACCTCCGACAATGGGGACTCCAGAACCTGCCCTGGAGGCCGGTTCTAGAGCTTCTCCTCCCTGCTACTGAACCGAACCCTCCCTTGCTGCAGATTAGCCCCATCACCTCTAGCTCTACCTCCCGTGGGCCCTGAGAACCATTGATCCCCAGCCCCTGTGTAACAGCCCTGAGCAGATTTAGAGACTGTTACCATGTTTCCATCCCCCCCCCTCTCCCCTCCCCCGGCTTCTTCTCTCAAGACTAAACCTGCTAAGGATGTAAAATCCTGTTTAATTAGTTAACTGCTGAAACCTGCCAGTCTGAGTGTAATTGCCATGACAATGGCTCTTGTGTGTTTATTGCCCAGGTGACGGCTCCAGCAGTGGCAGTGACGGTGGTTCATTCCCCCCAGGTAAATGCTCCTGAAGTGTTTCTGTGTTGTGGGGTCTTTATTTAGGGCAAAGTAGATCCTGGCCTGGGCAGCCCCCACTCTGAGTGTGATCTCCATGGCGATGGATGTAGGAAATACGCCACATGCAAGAGGGTGACGGGCTCTTCCAATGCAGGACATTCTCCCTGCAGCTATCCTAGGCTTTACCCAGCATGGCTGAGCCAGGCAATATCTTCACAGGGAAGGAAAATGGCTCTTCCAGAGGGGGAATCTAAATTCATGGGATGGGCAAGTTTCCTCTGGAGTTTCCTGCCCCCTCTGCTAACCTGGCAGCCATTGAGTTATTGCCTCCTCTGCACTCACTGAGTGGGGGGTTGCTCTGGCATCAGACGCATCATCCCACCTGGGCTCCCATCCCAGGTTCAGTCTCCGTGTCATTAGCTAGTTAAGCTCTGTGCTCCCGACCTGGCATGTGGGCAAACCCCTCTGCCAGGAACCTCAGCCAGCACCAGTGTCCGGTTCCCAGGGAACAACTGAGCCTCAGGAACTGAACTGATCAGAGCCCAAACCTGGCTGTTTGCCCCAACTCCCTGCAAAGTGTCCGCATCAGCAAACCAACTCCTACCTGAGAAATTCTGAACTTCCTGAATTGTATTTTCATCCTGAATCAGGAGAAATAGTCAAACATTCAGATTTTTCCGTGGAACAGAAATTTAGCAACACTGAAGTGACCTCGCTGAAAAGTTTTTATTTTGAAGAAACAGCATTTTCCACAGAAAACTGCTCCGCTGGGTATGTAGAGCCGACAGGTGGACCCAAACCTGGGAGCGCTGGAGCTTAGTGCATGAGACTCTAGAGCGGGGATGGGGAACCTTTTTTGGGTTGCAGCCACTGACCCACAGGAAAATCAGTTGGGGGCCACACACAAGTGACAAGCAAATAAGAAAACCCACCAAAAACACTGACCTAGCCCCCAAATGAGAAAATAGACACTGCCCATATTCCCTTCATACTCCAGAGTCCGGGGGCAGGGGGTGGGGGGAGCGGAGCAGCCTAGTAGATTTTGTGTGCTCCTTGCAGTGGGACAGCAGGGGCTGTGGAGCGGGGCTGTGGGGAACCTGAGCCTTGGGGCTGGATCCAGTCAAGCCTGTGGCTGGATGCGGCCCCTGGGCCTGAGGTTCCGCACCCCAGCTCTACAGCTTGAGCTAAAAGTCAGTTGTAGAGCAGACTCATGGTATCACTGTAAGTGCTCTAAGTGCCACTACATGGGACAGTGACCACAAGGACTAGGTGTGTGGCTTACAGGTAGATCAGCCCCCCACATGTCTCTGATGGATGCCCAGAAAGCTCTCAAACCTGAGCTTAAGTCCAGCCCTATCCAGGACAGCACCTAGGCTTGTGCTTCATTTTAAGCACTGATGGAAAGTTAAATGTACCTGGCTGCTGCGCTGAATTGTGATGCTTCCTGGAAGCAGGGCAGTTCCCGCAGGGATGTTTTCTGCTTGAGGAACTTGCCCTGGCGGGAGACTAGAACCAGATTTATTTCTAGAAAAAATTATGAACAAAACTTGCCATGGATAATGTCAATGTTTTGATGGAAAAAAAAATCATGAAACTGAACAAACGTTTTCCTTTGGTCTTACTTTGACTTGGCAGTTTCCTTTTTCAGAACAAACATGACCTAAAATGTCAGCTGGAAACACAGAGGGTTTGGCTTTGTTTCCTTTCCAAGCGACGTTTGTCTTCCACTTCTGCATTTGGAAATCTAAAATGAAACAAGCCTGTTGGTTCTAAACCAAGCAAAATGGTGTCTTCCGTATCCAAATTATTTTAGGGAAAGACAAAGAAGGTCCTTGCACATGAACTGCTCGGGGGAAAATTTTGTTTTCCTGTAATCTATGTTTGGATAAAAATAAACTTTGGCAAGAAAAATTGGTTGAAAAGCTTCAGTGAACTTTTACTCCCAAAGAACAGCAGATAATGTTGACCTGCAGGTAACCATGAGGTGAGCTTCCAGGTATACTCATGGAAACGTTAGGGGTCACTTACCACAGGACTCAGCCAGTTCCAGCTGGTGGGAACTGGCTGGTGGCTGCTTGGAGGGGCCATTCACAGCGAGGTTCTTTCCTAGGTCTGGATCTAAAACTCCTGTTGGGAATTACAGTCCCTGCTGTGCTGGTGCTGGCTGTGGCGCTTTGTCTGCTGGGGAAGAAAGGTGGGTGTGAGAGTGAGGCCGAGCTGTGTTAGCAAATGTACAGTCAGACATGGCAGAGACACCCCTAAGATCCCCTGTCCCCAGTGTACCTCGGATGAGGGGAGAGAGATGAGATAGACACAGTGAAATGATCATTTGGTTTGGGGAGGCTGGGGGGATGCACAGATCAAAGAGACAGTGAAAGAGATTGTCCTTATGATTAGTTATTTGTGTTGCAGTAGCACCCTGGAGCCCCAATCAGGGGTCAGAGCCCCACTGTGCTAGGTGCTGTACATTATTTATTAGGTATGTTACTGTCGTGCCCTGGAGCCCCAGTCTGGAATCAGGACCCCCCTGTATCCAGAGTTGCACAGATCAGCAATGAAGGGGAGTGTCTCTGCACCATAGATGGTCACAAACTATGACTCAGCCAGGTGGATGGACTATCAACACGCAGGTCACTAAGGCTTTCCTGCATCAGACCCTAACAACTCTGAATACAGAGTTTTGGGCACAGCTCTGCCCTGCAGCCTTTCCTCACAGTGCCCCAGTCCCCAGCTCCCACAGCCTCCAGCCACCCCGACCAGCTCACGATTGGCTCAGAGTTTATGGGACTGCCAACTAGTCACCAGTGTGGGGACTTTGTATTTACAGGGGAGATTTGATCTTTGGGGGGGTTGGAAGTCACATTTTCAGGCTTTCCCCCCTAAGCAATAAGGTTATACGTCTACTCTTTTTTAAATAAAAGCCGAGTTTCTGAGTGACTTCCCGACTCTCAGACCTGGGGCTCTGTGTAGAATACGAAACACTGGGAGGGTGGAACTAACATTGTGAGACTTGGGGACACTGTTCCCAGGGCCAGTCAGTGGGGCCCAGTGCAGGAGAGTGCTGGGCCGCGCTGTAGGGCTGGAGCTCTGTGTCAGTACAATGAGGGGCTGGAGCTGTATCACTCAGTCTCTCTCTCTCTCTCTGCCCACGAGGAAACGTGGTCCCATCTCTGATCACTCTGTCTCACTGCTTCCAGCTGTGTCTCCACGAAGGGATCACAGGTAGGAGATTATTTCCTCTCCCATCTCCTTTCCAGTCAGGTCCCTTCTCTCTGCCCCACAGAAGGGCTGTCTGTCTGTCTCCAGCTCTCCTGCTGTGTGTGGGTGGGGGGAGAGGAGGAGGGCGAGGTGAGGGGAGAGGTGTGTGTTTTTGACCTGGAGCAGTTTTCAAAAAGCCCAGGGCAGCTGGAAGTCTCAGGTGGAAGTGGGGTCTGGGGGTTACAAGGAGACACTTTCAGGAAGGGGTTTGCCAGAGACATGTTCCCATCCAATTCGTCGGCAGCTGCGTGCGCAGGTCGTAGTTGCCCCAGGGGTGTGAAGGAACCAAAGTGACTGTTCTACGCTCAGGGTTTGGGGCTGGTCGGCCGGGCTGCAGACAGAATTTCCAGGCCGCTGGGCGAGGTGTGCCCGGCCCGCGCCACCCAGCACTGCAGCAGTGATTTAAAGGGTGTGGGGCTCAACTGCAGCAACAGGGGCCAAATCGCCAGGCCCCAGAGTGGCTGCCCCATTTGCCCTCCCTTGCCCCCCATTGGCAGCACTTGGTTGGCCACAAAAAATGGCACCAACCGAGCTAGCCTGGGAGACCAGCTCATTGGGCCCCAGGCTGCCCCCAGTGCCGGGGGAGCTGCTAATTGCTACTGGCTCGCTGTTTGCCCCACCCTGTCAGAGGGCTCTGAGGGGCCCCTCCCCACCCTCCCCTCACAGAGACCTGCCGGGGACCCCCCTCAGACCTTACCTAAGGGTCACTCCCCATTGCTCTGCAGCCAATATCCTCCACTCAGGGCTCCCCCAGACTCCTGCTCCCTCCCCCACTTTAACCCTTTACCACCTGGGAGGCCAGCGGCAGCCCCTCTGAGGGCCACGGGGCCCAAGCCAATTCATCAATTGCATGATGCCCCAAGAGGTCGACCAGGAAATCTACAGGCCCCGGCCTAGATGGGCATGTTGTGGGGAACAGCCAGGGAGTCCATGGGGTGACCAGCTCTGAGCACAGAGAGGGCCGGACACGTGGGGAGGCAAGAGGCAGTTTCCAGGTTCTGCCAGTGTCCGGCCCAGCCTGGGTTCCCAGTGCAACGACTCTGCCAGTAAAGCCAGTGGGGGCAGGGGACAGGACACAGAGCCTCTCGGTCCTGGGACCCTCTCCCTGACTCTCAGCTGCACAGCTCAGCCTCAGGGATCAATGTTCAGCTTTCCAGCCCTGACAGTGTGAGCAGGCCTACGCCAGAAATCCAGTTTCATTTGGGCGAAAAATATGCAAACAAACTGCGTATGAGCTGAAGGGAGATGTACGGTCCTGGCAGGAGAACCAGCCATGGGAAGAAAGCTCCTCACAGCTGGGTCCCTGCAAACAGACTCAGTGTCACCAATGTGCGTCACTGACACCCTCTGTCCTTTTTACTCTCCACAGGGAACGAGTCCAGCGTGACCCCTGCAGCGCTCCTGAAGACGAGCATGAATGTAAGAGCCTTTGTAGAGCATTGGGGTCACCAGGGGCACGAGTACATGGCAGAGAAATATGGGGGTTGGAGGTAAATGTGGTAACTGGTGGGGGATGGGCAGATCCCAGATCAGTGTGAATGGCTGAAAGTTACAACAACAAACTGCCTGTGATAAAAGTAAATGAGGATAAAGAGTCCTCAGGGGTCCCAGAGCTCAGGCAGCTGAGTCCCTGAGGTTCCTTTGTCCCACCCTTTGCCTGTGATCCCCAGCCCTCCATTGCCCAGGGTGTTACCACTTCTCCCTCTTGGAAAGGTCACATCCCAGGGAAAGCTCCCATGGAAAGTGTCCACCCCTGTCACTGGGAGCTGGAGCTGCCTGGGGCTGTCCAATCCATGTGCCCTGTACTAATGCACTAGAATATGAAGGTACTGCTATAAGTCCTAACAGACTGGGCCTTGACAAGGAATTGGTGCCCATCCATTTGCTCAATTGTGAGGCCCAAGGATGAATGCTGAGAGACGCATGTGGGGGGATATGGTCGTCTCAGAGTGTGAGAGGCTGGAAATATACCTTCTTCGATACTCCCTAAAATGTCTAAGGTTTTTGGAAGCCCTGAGGAATTAGTGTCACATCCCAGAGAGAAATGTTGTCCTTGGGAAGCAAAGTCACACACAACTGGCTGGGCTCTGTTCCACTGTATTATAAACTAACTCAACGAATTATTCAATGCTCAACCTGGTGGGAAAACAGGGGTTTTCCTGTGAAACATTTAGATAGCTAAATATATCTATTAGTTTTTCTCAAAAATTTCTGTGGGAAATTTCAATTTTTCCATGGAATATCAAACATTGAAATATTTCAACTGTAAAAATAAAATATTTAGATTTGTATTGGGTGCAAGAGGGCCTCATGGGAGCTGTCATAGAGCTACCTCCTACTCTTGGTCTTCTATTTGAGCTGGGCTCTCTGGCTCTCCCAGAACGCGCCCAACCTGGTCTCAGTAGGCAGTATAAGGCGTTCTGGGTTGCAGTGCATCCTGGGAACTGAAGTCCAGACAGCCTGTAGAAGAGACTATCAACACAAGGCCATTGAACTACAAGTCCCATGAGACATCATAGTGGTATTATTGATCAGAATATTTTGGGGGACTGTCCAAAATATTTCATTTTTGGGCTGCTCATTTTTTGAATAAAACATTGACCTTTTCTGCCAAAAGCCAACTCTGCCCGTGACAAAATAGCTCTGTTGAAAACTCAGACAGGCAATTTCCATTGGGCATCTTCAAAAGCCGAATTAAATCCTTTTGTAAAGTATCCTCGAGTGTCCCTGATCAGCAGCAGGAGGGAGCCTTGCCCTGGCTAGGGGAGGTAGGAGCTGTGGGGTTATAATTGGTGTTTCAGGAGGTGCCTTCCTTTAAGGGCATTTACAGCCACGTGATGATGTGTACCTATTATTCTCTCCTCAGATGCCTCCATGGTTTGGCTGGGAAGAGCCACGGTGAGTCACAGCTTTTATTAAGGACAAAGTCATGTGAGAAAAAAGAGCGATTGGTTTCCCTGTTCCAGCTCGGCAGGGAACCTGTGGGCTTGGAACGTGGATTTATTCAGGGTTCCCAGGCTTCAGGTTAAAACAACAAGGGGTCCAGTGGCACTTTAAAAACTAACAAAATTATTAGGACAGAAGCATTCGTGAGGTACAGCTCACTTCCTCAGATGCCTGAAGAGAAAGAAAGGCAGGAATACAGAGACAGGAGTGTCACATCAATGCAAATGAAATCAGGGTGGAGGAAGCTCACTTCCAACAGGGATGAGAAGGTGAGAGTGATGAAAGAGTGTGAGGGATCTTGGTGGATTCACTTACAAAGACGAAACAGTCGTGTTTCCTTGGACACAACAAGAGCCACACACACAAAAAATACTTCACGTGCTTCTGGCTCCAAACCTCTTCCCCGCCAGCACTCTGCCCAAAAGCTCTCTCTCCCGCTCAGCTTTTGCTCAGAGTCCTGCTCCAAGTGCTCCTCTCACTCTGTCTTTCTGGTTGTGTCTGAAGTGTGTCTGCTGCTTCTGTCACACACCCCTCCCCACTCCTGTGTTTCTGTCCAGACCCGGAGGAACCCCTTTGGATAGCCTGGCCCTGCCATTCCCAGACATGCCTGCGGTCTAGTTCCTGGGTGGTAGCTCCCATTGCTTCAGCTGGAATTGAATAAAAGGGCATTTCATGGTTCCCTTATTTAGCTTGAACGGAAGGTGCTTCTCATAGCCACCAAATTCAACAAGGTGCCGGGATTGCCCATAGATCAAAGACACACTTGCTGGATTTTACCCAATCTCCAGGATAACAATAGGATACTAAAAATGGCCCAGAACTGTTATAAATATTGGCCTTAACCACATCAATGATTAAAATATGAAACAGGAGAGAAAAAAAACTGAATTGCCTGCAGCACAGAAGAGTCCTTATTTTACATAATAATGCCCCATCCCAGGGAGAACTGGGCATCACTACCACATCAGGGGTGACTGGCGCGGAGAGAGGGAGAAGGGCTCTTTTGCCTAGCTGGTGGGTGTCAGAGCAAAGCCCAAAGTGACCTAATCGGGGCAGAAAAGGGCCAGATGGAGAGAGGTTATGTAAGAAGTGGGGATATTGGTGTTTCCCGGCCTAGATGCACAGTAGAACTGCTCGGGCTGTTTTTACAGCAGTTAGGCATGTAAAATCCTGTGTAATCAATTAACAGATTACATTTTGGCTAAGTCTAGACTGGCATGATTTTCCGCAAATGCTTTTAACGGAAAAGTTAAAAGCATTTGCGGAAAAGAACGTCTAGATTGGCACGGACGCTTTTGCGCAAAAGCACTTTTTGTGGAAAAGCATCCATGGCCAATCTAGATGCGCTTTTCCGCAAAAAAGCCCCGATTGCCATTTTTGCAATCGGGACTTTTTTGCGGAAAACAAATCTGAGCTGTCTACACTGGCCCTTTTGTGCAAAAGTTTTGCGCAAAAGGAACTTTTGCCCGAATGGGAGCAGCATAGTATTTCCGCAAAAAGTACTGATTTCTTATAGCAGGAAGTCAGTGCTTTTGCAGAAATTCAAGCTGCCAGTGTAGACAGCTGGCAAGTTTTTCCGGAAAAGCGGCTGATTTTCCGGAAAAACTGGCCAGTCTAGACACAGCCTTTATGTTTAACTGGTTAACCCATTAAGTGGGGTCACGTGGGTGAGGAGATACTCCAGCCTGGCTGGAGCAGCCCCCTTGTCCATGGGGCTCCTGGCTCCTGGCTGTCCTCTCCATGGGGTTGCTGGTCCCCTGGGGCTGCCAGCTTCTGCTCCCTGCTCCTTGAGGCTGCCAGCTGCTGGCCCCATAGGGCTGCTAGCTCTTGGCTGCTGGCTCCCAGTCCATGGTGCGGTGGGCTCAGCAGGGCCGGAGCAGCTCTGCGCCCATTCACATCCTTAACAGCCGTGTTGTCAAAAAGGCTTTTTCTGGCTTTAGGTTGGCTGAGCAGAAAAGTAACATCTCCATGTTTTAAAGTAAAGCATCCACAGCGCTAGAGAGATACTGACGTACACGGACACACGCTGCAACGGGACAAGATGTCACTGACGCTTCACTTGCTGAAATGCAGGGCTCATCGGTGCGCAGTCACATCACACAACCTCCCCAAATCATGGGCTGCCTTAAGGCCAGAATGTGGGGAACCTTTTTTGGTGCTACAGCTGGACAATACTCAGCACCTGAAACTCTCTTGGAGAGCTGGAATGTTCTTAGGACAAGTACTGCCTGTCTGCCTTTTAGAAAAAAGTATTTCCTATGAATAAAATTGGGGAAACTCTGTATTCCCATGCCCTGACTCTTTATATCGACACCTCAGATCTCAAGTCCTGTCCGCTCTATGCAGAGATTCCACTGCCAACCCAAAGTGGCCTTCTCCCCAGATCCCAATTTTGCCTTAAGAATTCATGAGGTTTATGTTTTTTCCTTCCTTTGATTTGCCTTCTGGTGTTTGAGCCTTTAGGGGTCAATTTTCCCTGGATTTTGCCATAATCAAGAGGGCTAGAAACTTAACTTTTTAAACAAAAGCCAAAATGCTCATCTAATCTGAACACCCCAGGAACTGGGGCTCTAAGAAACACAGCAACGATCTTGTGAGTCGCTGCTAAATCAGCAACACTAACTACAGTGTTTGGGTCACTTTGGAATTAGCAGTGTTTGTGGCCCTGTCTGGTAAATGCCTTGTTGGCTTGTGGGGAAGTTACAAAATAGGGTAATATGAAACTATGGAATTTCAATATTAAACAAAAGCTATTTGGCTTCAACCATGCCTTGGTGAAACCACATTTGTTCCCCTCGGCCTGATACTGCAGCTATGTGGCTACAAGAGAATGGCATGAGAGCATTTAGCTCTCTGGAAAACAGTTATTGCATGAAGCAATTGCATTACTTCGGGGTATGAGATGCATGAACCTCTGGAGGCCAAATAGCAGAGGATCCAGGGGTGCATAAAAGTTACAAGAATTCCCAAAGTCTGGGATTTATGCTAAGAACATAAGAATGGACATTGTGGGTCAGACCAAAGTTTCACCTACCCCAGTAGCCAGTCTTCCAGAAATGGCCAATGCCAGGAGGTTTCTGCTGAAAATCTGGGTCCGCACTGATCTTCGTAATTTTTGGCTTGTAGCTAGTGGCATGAGGTAACAGAAACAATGGATTTTACAAAGCCCCTTCTAGTGGGTGGAAGGTGCATTCTTCTGGCTTACACTGCAGAGGTCAAAAATGCAATATTTCCAGGCATTTCATATTATCTCTTATGCCCTATTTTAAGACTTACACATTGTTTATAAACCCACAATGGAATCCTGGCACATTCTCAGCTGTGAAATATAGCTGTGTGTGTCTCATTGAAGGCCCTGTGTAGATGTATAATATATCCAAGGGGAAATTTCCAGTGATGAGGAACTTCCCAGCACCTCACATAGGTCAGCCCCAGTTTCTGTTCTCTAACTAGCTGATTGATCTGATGGGATTGATCTGATGGGATTGATTGATGGGAGCCTTACACTGATGGGTAAGTAAAAATCCAGGGAAACTAACAGGAGAAACCCAACTGATTAAAAATAGTCAGGGCCTTTCACCCAGACTCTCTGCATTGTTGTGAAGCAACATCGCTACTGTGGTAGCACATCAAGACTGACTAGGGTGGGAGCATTGTGCTGGTACAAACAGAAGGCAAGTGACTACACATGCCCCAAGGAGCGTATGTAACTTTTGATTTTTTTCTCTTGCGTACACAACTTTTTAAGTGGCAATGATGGAGACTTTCTGATCTGTTGGACTGTGTAATTACTTATTTACTGAGTATTCCCAGCCTATTACACCCAATTTCAAAACATGTGCCTGGTGTGCAATGCTAACTGTGCATCTGCCTAGCAATAATGCTCCAGACACAACTTATTCCTCTCCCTTTGCTCAAAAGCTTTGACAGAGACAGCTGCCTATTAGGCATCCGGGTTACACTCAGGCTATGTCTACACTACTTTTTTTGTGGAAGAGACAATGCAAACGAAGTGCTCATTAGCATTTTCTCATGCTTCATTTGCATAATCTCTTCCGAGCCTTTTCGTGCAAGAGGTTTTTACGCAAAAATCTCTTGAGCAAAAAGAATCGGAAGAGATTATGCAAATGAAGTGCGAGAAAATGCTAATAAGCATTTCATTTGTATTGCTTCTTCTGCAAAAAGTTCATAGTGTAGACAAAGCCTCAGTCTAACTTCTACATCCCAAAGCTCCATCACTCAGGGATTCCCCTAGAAAATATAGGGCCTTTCACAGAACTATTAAGCTGGTAACCCTGTGCCTCATGGCAGCCGGGAAGGGTATGTAGCTGGGGTGGTATTTGAGATGTGATTTTACAATCTTCAGCAACACAAACGAATGAAATATTTTTAAAGCAAATTTTAAACTAAGCTCCTGTTGACTCGCACATTAAATTCAGGAACTGACAGGTTGTACCTGGGGTTGGCACGTTCCAGTGAAATGGCTTCATTACCACTCGAATTTCCCTTTACAAGTTCAGTCCTGTTAATAGCTCTGGCAGGCTGTGTCACTGGTAACGTAACTAGATCCTTCTGGGAGGAAGCAGAGCCAGAGAAGAGGGGTAGGAGGAGGCAGGTGGGTGGACATGAAGACCCAGTGCTGCCCCAGATTTTCCAGTGCCCTGTTCAGCTGTGTATTCTACATATAGGTAAGGATGGCTCTGGCTACACTCTCTCCAACACCCTGCTCAGAGTCACTGGTATCTCTCCTGCTCACAGCTGGCCAATGAGGATCCACTGTTACTTCTCTTCACAACCCTGATGCTCTCTCCACGAGTCTCCTCCAGCCCCGCAGGCTCAGGCAGGCCCCGTTTCTCCAGCACGAAGGTGATGACGGGTTCAGACACCAGGAGCAGCAGGACCAAGCTGCAGCGGGCGGCCCAGACGACAAGGGACATGGTCGGTCCTGCAGCATGGAAAGGTCGCTTGACAGCTGTGTGGCACTGCAGGGCCAGCACTAGGCACAGAGCAGTGGCTGTGTAATGGGGACTCTGGGTGAGCTCCCAGAGGCCCATGTCTAAGGGGGGGAGACCATGCTGCAGGGGGCACATTCCCCTGACATGAGGCTTAAGTGACGGAGGCTGTTGGGGAGGCTCCTGCCTTTGCCCAGCGCAGCCCTGAGGGGTGGGAGGAGCAGGGAACAGCCCAGGTTTGCTTAGGCCACACCAGGACTCTGCAAAGATCTCACAAGAGCCAGTGATGGATGCAGCCCAGACTCTAATGCCCCTCCCCAGTGTGGCTGGCAGTTTGCTGCAGGGACACCACCCTGGGCACAGGGCAGCACGAGGCCTGAGCAGTTGTCACCAGCTGTATGCTCAGGAGAGAGTGGA
The DNA here is from genome assembly GCA_030068395.1 of Apalone spinifera. Lineage (NCBI taxonomy): Eukaryota > Metazoa > Chordata > Testudines > Trionychidae > Apalone > Apalone spinifera. The sequence continues at coordinate 7,257,179 of JANRFK010003594.1, read as the reverse complement.
CATGGGACGTAAGTGATGCCAGGGGCTGTGCTGCCCTCTGCCCTGGGGAACGGCACCGGTAGAGCCCAGCCCAGCCGGGGTCACTGAGCTGAGGCCGAGAAATTACCTGCCATGGGGTGAGTTTGGCACAGACTTTGTGCCCTTAAGTGGGGCTGAGGGCACAGAGCTGGGCTCTGCTAACCAGGGTGTGACAGCAATAGCCTCTTACCTGGGTGGGTCGGCTCCCCTTCTCCTCCACTGCTGCTCCCGCCACCTGTGTGACAAGGGCAAAGAGATTCGCACCTTGTGGGAGAGACGTCTGCAGCCCCCACAGGGACATGCCGCTCAGCAACAGGCAGAGCGGTTCTGCCGGCCCCTGGGCCAGAGCCCCGGCGGGTGTAAATTGGTCTCCCTCCATTGGAGTCCAGAGGGCTCTGCTGGTTTACACCAGTGGAGCAGCTGGTCCCTGGACTCTCTCGCTCTGTCTCTCACATTGAGTTTCCCCACGGCCGACCCAGCCAGGACGTCACTGTCCATTGAACAACCCGGCACCTCACTGATCCTGGCACCAAAGCTCCGCAGGGGTGAAAATGCCCCAAACAGCCCTGAGCTAAGACTTCTCTGCTCCCTACTCAGCCGCACTTGTCTGTGGAGCCCTCTCGGGGAGCTGAATGCAGGGAGACCCTGCTTCCTTCAGACACCCTGGGGCTCCCCTAGCAGGCAGAGCGGGCTGTGCGATGGGGCCGTGTGCGCGGGCAACATTCCCCCGCTGCCCTGGGCCTGGGGCAGCACCAGGCCTAGGCCCTGCTCATGCCCAGTGCTGGGCTCAGGGGAGTTACGTGCTGCCTGGCTCTGGGACTGCCCCTCTGCACAGGCTGGGTTCATTGCAGAGAGCTGGGGCTGCCTCCAGTGTAAGTGCTGCAGGCAGAGGAGTTACCCCAGGGGCGCATTTGGCCCAGAGTCTCTATGCAGCAAGGGGAGTGCTGGGGGAGGAGGGGGCAGAGCCGGACTCCGGTCCCAGGGTCTGGCCCTGGAGCCGTCAGAGCTGGGGGGTCTGACACCTTGGCTCTGCTGCTCGCCTGCCTGTGCCAGGGGGACAAGGGGAATCTGGACCCGTCAGCGCCGCCAGGTGACACTCGGTGTGCGAGAAATATGGCTGCGATGGCCGAGCCCAGCCCTGCACCAGTCCCTTGGGACAGGGCTCTGTCCTGGGTGGAACCTCCTCAAAGGGGCTCCCCCTGGCTCCTGCAGACTTGCCAGTCACATGCTTCATGGGCCTTTGGCAGCCCTGTGTGGAAGTTCTGCGTGTGGACATGGGCTTCCCACAGGGTGGCCTGTAGTGTGTGGGGCGGGGGCTGTAAGCCAGGAGACCCTGCACTCTCGGCCTAGCTCTTTCCCTCTGTGTTCTGCACAGCCCCGGGCACCAGCCCAGAGCTCCTGCCCCTATTGTGTAGGTGAGAGCTGGAATTCACCCCTTGTACAGATCAGCAAAGGGCTGGGCAGGTCACTTGAGCAGGGCGCTCTAAGAGAGCAAACCCCAGTCACATCCACCTTGTCTCCCTGCCTTTCACAGGGGATTGGCTCAATTCATGCTTCCTCCACCTCCGACTACCTGGAGCAGATAGTGGGTGACATGTCTCCATCCTGGTACACAAGGAGGATAACAACCTACTTCTTCTGACCATCACCCCTGTCATGCAGCTGTCTGGCACTAGATTCTCTCTCTGCCACTGCATGGACAATTGTACTTGCTCTACTTACCCCCCACCCCTTACCGGTAACTCTGAGGCGCTGGGCGCGGCTGAGCTGGGATCCAGTCACTTGGTTGCTGCTGTCCTTGATCTCGTACCCACAGGCGTAACTCCCAGAGCTGCCCCTGGACACCACATGGACATAGTCGTAGGTGGCCTTCTCCTTCAAGCCCTTCTGGGATGAAACCTCCTCCCCGTCCTTGCAGAAGACGATGCGGGTGGCCAAGGAGAACACAGAGCACTGGAGCAGCATGGAGTCTCCCTCCTGGACCGACGTCTGGTTCAGGTAGAAGACTGGGGCAAAGAGAGCACCTGGGAAGAGGAATGGGTGAAGGCATTCAATGGGGCTATCGGTGCTTGCTTCAGGAGGAGGCCATGGAGCAGCTAATTGCTATGGAAGCAGGTTGCAGCTGGTAGGTAGCTCCCAGGCCATGGAGGATTTGTGGGATCATCTCCAGGGAGCTTGGGATGTTCCACATGGGGATTGGGGGAGTCTGGAGAGTTGGGTCCTTCCCACAATCCCCCTGGGTGCCTGCAAGTTCACTGGGCAGCCACCCTCCATCCCCTGGAGCAGAACCAGGGAGCTCCAGGAAGGGGCAAGTGCTAATGTGGCTGAGAGCAGGACGGGGCAGCAGGAACCATGTTGAGCAGGGTGCAAATGTGTGCGGGATGCACGGCCCCGTGCGAGCGACGGCTGGGATAGCCCATGTGCATGGAGCACAGTGTGAGTGGCTCCATAGCATTGACACCCTCCATAGAGCAGGGCAGGAGGGGTTCTCCTGCCCAAGGGCTGCAGGGTCTGCAGCAGGCTGTTATTGCAGCACAGCTGGGTAATGGGGGAGATAATGTCAGATCTGAGACTGTCAGCTCTGCAGGG
>JANRFK010003594.1:7169814-7181233 GCA_030068395.1 Apalone spinifera | reverse complement strand
CCCTTGCCTGTCTGTCTTCCCCTTTGGGAGGCCCCTGGTGGGGAGGCTGCTGGGTTTCACTAAGCGGATCCCTCTTAAAAGAACCGATTCCCATGTGGGAAACATTTTGGAGGTTTTCAAACCCATTTGCGGGATTTGACCATCCATTTCGCAGGCGTTTTAATGGGGATATTGAGACCTCGAACATCTCTGCCTTGGATGCTTGTTTGGCTGCAGAGACTGGCAGGGGAAGCCCCCTCTGAGGCCAGATAGATTTTCAGGCCGTGGGGGATTCTCCTCTATCGTGCTCTAGTATGGAGTATGGGAAGGACATTTCTTTCCTGTCTGGATGCTTCTCTGTGTGTCTGTGAGGGCAGGGCCTGACTGGCCAGGCTAACAGCAGGTGAGGGATGCTCCTGGTTGGAGATCTGGGGCAGCTCCAGGGAGAGCGGGGTAACAGACACAAGCTGACCCTGGGAACCCCGAGTTAATCCACATTCCAAGCCTACGGGTCCCTGCCAAGTTGGAACAGGCAAACCAATCGCTCTCCGCTCTCGCCTCACTTGTCCTTAATACAAGTGCAACTCACCCTGGTGCTTTCCGGCAAATCCACTGAGGAATCTGAGGAGAGAGAGACAGTTATACGTGGTCACTTGGGTGTAAGCACCTTTGGGAGAAGGTACCTCCTTGAGGACAAATTATAACAACAGATCTTCTATTTCTCCCACGTGGGCAGCACTGAGCACCATGGAGCCTGATCCTCATCAGGGTCACTAGATGGTACCAGAACAGAAGGATTTCAGGTGGCCACTGAAGATGTTCAGTGAGACTGTCACTCTGGGTTTCTGACAAAGTTATTTTGTCTAAAGCAGAGTCAGCTTTTGGCAGAAAATTTCCATATTTTATTCAAAAATTTTGGACCTCAAAACTGCAATACTTTGGCCCAAATCAGAAATATTATGATTTGCATACTACTTGGTGCCACATGGGACATGTAATTCAGTGGCCTCTTGCTGATAGTCTCCTCTATAAGCTGGATTGGCTGGGCCTCATCTCCCCTCATGCAGTGCAACCAAGAACACCCATGATGTGCTACTTCCCATCCCCAGGAGGGAAGAAAGTAGTTCATCATGGGAGAGCCAGAGAGTCTAGCTCAAAGAGGAGACCAGGAGCATGAGGCACCAGAACTACAGCTCCCATGAGACACTCTTGCCCCCAGCTCCCAGTGCTAGGGGTGGGACACTTTCCAGTAGAAGCTTACCCTGGGATGTGCCTTTCCATGAAAGAAGGGAAGGGACAACACTTGGGCTCATTTCCCTAAGCTCTGACAATGCAGGGCTGGGGATCACAGGCAAAGGGGGGGACAAAGGAACCTCAAGGACTCAGATGCACAAGCCCTAGGACCCCAGGGACTCTTTCTCCTCATTCACTTTGATCACAGGCAGGTTGTTATTGTAATGCTTGGACAGAAAGTCTGATCTTGAATGTGCCCATCCCCCCACCAGTTACCACATTTACCCCCAGCCCCCCCATTTCTCCCCTATGTGCAGGCAAGGTGACCCTGATAACTCTAAAAGCTCTTACAAGGAAAACTATCTTCAGAAGTGTTGCTGGTGTCACGCTGGACTCGTTCCCTGTGTGGAGTAATAGAGGGTATCAGTGATGCTGCATACTCTCTCTCTCATTCTCTTTCCTTTACACACACACACACACACACACACGTGCGCGCGCGCACACATATTTAGGTGACACTTGTCAGAGAGGTGGCTATATTAGTCTGTTTCAGCACAATAGGCAAGGAATCCTGTAGTAGTACCTTAGGCTGTGTCAACACTGTGGAGCTATTTTGGGATACCAGAAGTATTCCAAAATAGCTATTCTGCATCTTTAAAGCAGCCAGTTATTTCAAAATATATTTTGACATAACCAACACACTATTTCAGTGTCCCTGTAACCCACATTCCACAAGGGTTAAGGGACATTTCGGAAAAGCGCTTTATTTCAAAATTTGGTGCTGTGTGGCTTATTTTGAGGCAAGGGTACAGTATAGACATACCCTCAATGGCTAACTAAATTATCTGAGCATAAGATTTTATGAGTTGGCGTCCACTTTGTTGGGTGCATCCCTCCAGTCCATGAAAGCTTAAGGCTACAACAATTTGTTAGAGCTTATGGTGCCACAGGACTCCTCGTTGTTTTTATTGGTGACACTGAGGCTGTTTGCAGGCACCCAGCTGTGAGTAGGTTTCTTCCCATGGCTGGTTCTCCTGCTAGGACTGCAGCTCACACTCAGAGAGAGGCAGCAAGCCCTACTTCTTGATAGGCAGGGAATGTGGCGGCTGCATCATTCATGGCGTGAAAGTCTAGTAAGACGTGATTTGAACATCCTGTTCTACTTCAGCTAAATGGCCAACCAACCAACCAACCACACAAATCGCACGAGGTCAGCAGGGGGTTGAGGTTGGATGCAACTGAAAATCCCTGACATATCAGGGGAGAAGATGAAGACACTGCCATTTTTCACAAGTGCATGACATTTTTCAACAGAGACTTTTTATTTCATGAAAAATAGTTTAAACAAAATCAAACCTTTGGACAAAAATTGTTTTGATGAAATTTTCAATGGAAAAATCTTTAAAAAATGTTCACTTTGTGTGGTTTGAAATTGATATTTTCTTTTGTTTTGCTTCAAATTATGTATCCAAAAAAATCCCACATTTTCTGTGAAAAAAATGTTGAAGAAGTTTTTTGGGCCATTTGAGAGGGAGCCAGCAGTAGTTATGGGGCTCTCTAATCCCATTGGGCATCCCTGCAGTTTGGATCTCCTCATTGGAGGGCAGGGAGGACCGCGGCCATGTCATACACAGGCCTGCATTAAAATGACAGTTGCTGTGAGGGAACCTGCTGTGGGTGTTGCAGGGCAGGTCCATGTGTAGATGTGCTGAGTCTGGCACTGAACCAGCTAATGTTGGGTGTTACCCACCCCAGCTGGATGGACTGGAGCCCTTTGGCTCCCATCCAGGCCTGGCCACTCCCTGACCCAGAAGTAGGGAATTGGCTGGGTTGGTCTGTGCCACTTTATGGCCAAACAGCCCCAACAGTCCCTGAGTGTAAAATGGGCTCACTTTCATTTCTTCACACCCTGGAGCAGTTTCCAAACACACTGTGGCGTGTTTCACTGGTACTGGTGAATTTGATGGGAACACGCAAGAGAGTTTAACAAAAAATACCGAACATGGCAGGGGGGAAAAAAGGGGGCGGGGGAGACCAAAGTTATTGAGAAAAAAAAAACCCACACAAAAATAAAGAGTCACTGCACCTTTAAATCTCCACGCTCCCCTCACTCCAGTATTACATGTCCGGTATTTTCTGTTTTTTTTACTGGACAGAAGCCACAAATAACGGTCTGTCCGGGCCAAAACCGGACATCTGGCAACCCCAGAACATGCTGCTTTGGTAAATCCCTTCTTTAAATGTCTCCTTGTAACTCCCAGATCCCACCCTGACCAGGGAGCTCATTCTGCCCTGGGCTTTTCAAAACTGAAAACTGAACCTGCCCATTTCAGGAGTGCTGAGGCCCACTGTGATACTGGAATGTCAGCTGGACCTGCAGAGAGAAGGGACCTGGAATGGAAGCAAGAAGGGAGAGGGAATAGACTCCTCCTACCTGTCCTCCCTTCGCAGAGACACGGCTGGAAGCAATGAAACAGAGTGATCAGAGATAGGGCCACGTTTCCTCATGGGTAGAAAGAGAGAGAGAGAGAGAAACACTGAGTGATACAGCTCCAGGCCCTCATGACACAGAACCTCATCCCCACAGCCTGGCCCAGCACTCTCCTGCAACAGCCCCCCCTTACCGCAGTGTCGTGGCCATTTCATCTTCTATGCAAAGCCCAGGAACAGAGTCAGGGGGTTACATAAGAACAGCCATGCCGAGTCAGACCAGAGGTCCATGTAGCCCAGCATCCTGTCTTTTGACAGTGGCCAATGCCAGGTAGCCCAGAGGGAATGAACAGGGCAAGGAATTATCAAGTGATCCCTCCCTGTGCCCCAAAATTATATTCTTCTATGTGTTTGACAATTCTGCTCTTTACTGTGGTTTCAACCAATTTGCCAGGTTAAGTGAGAGTTTTGGTCTTCATTAAAAAAATATACATCCATATCCGTCACTTTAGCGGAGAAAAGCCTCAGGATGTGACCCTAGAGAACCCGCCAAGATCACCTCCCCCAGGCAAACACAAAGTCTCCACACTGGTGGAGTCCCATGAGTTCTGAGCCAGTCTCAAGATAGCCGAGCTGACTAGAGGCTCTGAGAGCTGGGGGCTGGGGACATTGTGGCTACGTCTAGACTACAGGCTTCTTGCACAAGAAGCTTTTTATGGAAGAGATCTTCCACAAAAACTCTAGTGTAGACCTAGCCTGTGAGGAAGGCTGCAGGGCAGAGCTGTGCCCAGAGCTCTGTGTTCAGGAAAGCTCTTACATACAGACATGGGCACAAGGTCCCCTCCTGGCTAGGGGATGCCTCCCTGACCTGCAGCTTTAGTGTAGATATTCTATCCAGACACATGCCCCTGGCTGAGCCCTAGAGTCGGACCATCTATGGGGTCTAGGACCATCTATGACTGTCCCCTTTATTACTGGTATGTGCAGCACTGGACATAGGGTGAGGTGGGGGGCAAGCAGCTGATCCCAGAGCACCACAATAACATACCCAATAAAAATGTCTAGCCCCTAGAAAAGTGGGGCTCTGATCCCCCACTGGGGCTCCAGGGTGCTACTGCAACACAAATGATTAATCACAAGGACAATCCACATCATTATCTCTTTGATCCCTCTTCTCAGCCAGCTTCCCAAAAACAAATTATCGGTTTCACTGTGTCATTGGTCATCTCCTCCCAATCCAGGCACACTGGGGACAGGAGATCTCAGGGGGTGTCTCTGCCACGTCTGTCTGTACATTTGCTAACATGGCTCGGCCTCACTCTCATACCCACCTTTCTTCCCCAGCACATAAAGCGCCACAGCCAACAGCAGCACGGCAGGGACTGTAATTCCCAACAGGAGCTTTAGATCCAATCCTAGGAAAGAACCTCACTGTGAATGGCCCCTCCAAGCAGCCACCAGCTGGCTGGAGCTGTTTGAGTCCTGTGGTAAGTGACCCCCCAGGTTATCATGAACATACCTCCAAGTTCACCTCATGGTTATCCTCAGGGTGATTGGCTGTTCTTTGTGAGTAATGTTAGCTGAACTTATTCTACAATTTTTTGACCCAACATTTTTATCATCCCAAACCAGATTAGTTTAAATCATTTTTCACCAACAGAACTCACGTTCAAGGACCTTCTTCATCTTTCCCATTTGTTTTAAATAAAAGACAGTGTTTTGTTTAATTTTGAATTGAAATTTTTGCGTCATTTTGGTTTTCAAACTTCAGAAATGGAAGGAGAACGTCCACTGGAAAACTGAAGCGACACTTTCTCTTTCCAGCTGACAGTACTGACTCATTTTGGTTCTGAGAACCGAAAACCAGGAAATGTCTAGTCAAAATGAGGACAAACAATATATATAAAAAATCCTTTTCCAGAGTCAACACATCACTCTGCATCCACAGGAACAAGCCCCACCCACTCCCAACCTGGGAGCTGTGGACCTGGCCAGCCCATTCTTTCCCTTCCCTTCCCTCCTTTCCCTTCCCTTCCCATTTGCCTGGGGGAGAGCCCTAGTGGTGCAGGGGGGAGGGGCATGTGGTGAGGGGGCCAAGAAGCCCAGGCTAGCTGGAAGGTGGGGGATGCATGGCAGGGGACCAGAGGGCCAGGCTGGCTCCCAGGGCGAGATGCGTGGGGGGCCAAGAGGCCTGGGATGTCTGCAGCCCTGGCCTTCCCCTCTCCAGTGGCTGGGGGTGGGACTAACTGTCATTCTTGCTCCAGCAATAGGACTAAAGCAAAAAGTTTAAAGAGAAGCACCTACATAGGTGCTGTCCTGGAGAGGTTTGGAATGGGATACGTGTTCAGAGGTTTCCTGGGTGGGGCCAGAGATCAGTGTGGCATGTGGACACTTGTACAGCACTGGTCTGTAAATATCCAATGGAGCAATTTTCCCTCAGAAAATCAACAAGGCTCAATTTTCCTCAAAATCAACAAGGCTTTCAACAAAGTTCTTCAGAACCAAAATGTTGCTGAATTTCTGTTCCATGAAATATCTGAATTTTTGACTTTTTTCCTGATTCAAGATGAAAATAAAACTTGAATGGTCAGAATTTCTCATGGGACAGAAATGCCCTGCTCCCCCCAGCTCATGAGACATAGACAACACCAATGCTATTTTGGCAGGGGACACTAGGTAGTGCAGCTATATAAAGCCTGACCCCATTTTTAGAAGCATTTACCTTGGGGGATGAGCATTTACCACCACAGAAGAACTCACCACCTAGGCAATAACATGCAAGAGACCAGAGCCAGATCACGGCCCCACTTCCCACCTATAAGGAGCGTAAGGATCAGTTGCTTTCAATGCCCATTGAAGATAGAACGAGAAGCAAGGGGCTTAATCTGCAGCACAGGCAGAGGTGAAAGGGAGTGGGTGTGTCCTGCTGCACAGCTCCAGCAAGAGCTGGCTGGGCTGCAGGAAAAGCCAGCAGGGAGCTATTTAAAGAGCAGGCAGGGACCCAGGTTGCAATAGGACAGCACCTGTAAGAAACTGTCAGTTACTCTCACCGCTGAGCACAGGAAATGCAAGTTAGATGTTGGGAAAATCTTTCTAGTGAGAAGGACTATTAATCACTGAAACAGCTTCCAATGGAAGTTGTGGTGTAAGTAGAACAATAAGGCCTTTTCCTGTTGTCATATTGAATGGGTGGGCAATAAAAAGGTGACAGTCCGCCAGGGTTAATCCCTGACAGGCTGCTGCTCCAATATTTACCTGCGCCTCTGGGACACCATTTCCTGCAGCTCCCATGGGCTGGAAACTGCGATCTGCAGGCAAGAAGAGCTGTGACCACCTGAAACCTGAGGAGGTGCAGGTAAATAGAGAGTTGGGGACGTGCCAGGGACTAGCCCTGGTGGACCAGATCCCGTCTGTGGGCTGGAATTTGCCCACCCCTGCTCTATTGTAAAGCCTAAGGCCTTTGTCTGCAGCCAGACTGAAAGAGCAGTAGCCATTGACTGAGAAGCAGGAAGTTGCATCCTCACATTCCATCTAAATTACATTACAATAGCTTCATACCAGGCTGTTAAGAGACCACGTCCTAATGGCACCCAATAGCACCAGATAAAGAAACAGATCACAAGACGGTTAAAGAAAATTTAGTTGGAGAACATTCTGGCTGGCAGGAATCAATAGCTGGAGCTGTGGTATCCTTGTTTCTTTATCATTCTATCTTTGTGGTCTCCACTTCCTTGTATGATCTCTGTCTAGTTCTTTAATTGTTCCTGTCTGCTGTATAATTAACTTTGCTAGATGCAATTCAATTAAAGCGGTGGAATATAATTGGCTAGAGAATTATGTTACAACTAGAAGACATACTAGGTGTTGCTCAGGTCTTTCAGGACAGAGAGCTTCAGGATGTGGGGGGGTTCATGGCAGGAGGCTGGGACATGGGGAATGCAGGATTCAGGGTTGGGGGGTGAGGAGGGGCTCAAAGCAGAGGGTGGGAGTGCAGGAATCAGGGCAAGGAGTTGGGAGGTGTGTGGGGGGGGGCTCAAAGGAGGAGGTGGGGGGCTTAGGTCAGGGGAGTGAGGTTGGCCAGTGACTTCTCCCAGGGACTGGCCCAGGGCAGCAGGGACGCACATTCTGCTCACCAGCTGCTCACTGGGTCCAGTCTGGGATGGCGGGGGCTGTGCAGCCCAGCAGGTGACTGCTTCCTGGGGCAGGCCCGGGTTGTGAGGGCCATGCTGCTGGCCAGTGGCTGCTCCCCATGGCTGGGGTGCTTGCTATCCCCTGAGGTCATTCATGAGTATAATTGTCCCTGCTATCACACCCCTCCTTTCTCTTTGATGAGAAATAATCACATTCCACACACATCCCATTGTCCTGGCCTTGCTTCAAGTTATGATAAGAGGAAGCTGCATACCAGTTTTGGTGGTCTAACTGCTACAATTTACGAGAAATTTGGAACAGATTCACAGATGGATGGAGAGACACATAGACAGACACTCAAACTCTCTCAAATATATAGGAGATATCTTAGAATTGATTAGCAAAATAACAGATTAAGGTATAATTAGGTAGGACTCAAATTTCATTATATAAACTGGGGTCCAAAAATAAGTTCTTTGGGAACCAGCCCCAGGACACAGCCCCAAGATCAGAGCTGCCAGACCTCAAACCTGTGCCAAAGAACCCGTAGACAAACCGGAGTCCCCCAGATGGACCCAATCCTGACTGATGAGCAAAAGTTCATCTGTCTTATTGGGAATGACGAGCACTGTATGCTTAGCATGTCCATTCTGTTTTTGGTGACTGTTAATGAATAGAGGATAAGTTGGATATTGCTCTGGAAGGCTCTTTCACTGGTAAAAGTCCCTGCAAATCTGCAGAGTGTAAGATTATGCCTTGAGAAACTGTAGCCTTCCTGAGCCCTGGGAATGGTTTGGGTACCTATATCGAGAAGCTTATGCCTGAGCCGTAGGAACAGGTAAGGGGGGTGCTTATAGAGTGTGTGAGTGACAGAATTTTGTGCAGGTAACTGTGGAATCTCCATCATTGGAGGTTATTATGAACAGCCTGGAGAAATCCCTGTCAGAGCTGGGCAAGATTTTCTTGGTTTGCTTCAGCGTGGTGGTTTGAACTTAATGCCATCTTGAGGCCTCTCCTAGCAAGTCCTTTCTAAAATGTGCCCATCCCCCAACCTCCTGGGCTGCGCTGTCTGAGCTGAGATGGGTGGGAAATGGGGGGTGGAGGGTTCCCTGGGACAATCTCAACAGCATCATTTTGTTAGAAATTTTTCATTTCGTATTTTGAAAACGGATGAATTCCAGTGTTTGGATTTTCAAAAGTTTCTTATTGAATTGTTGTCACTAGAGCCTCCCTGTTTCCTGTGAGTCTTAGTAGCTGGGCAGGGCTGAGCTGGGATATGGACAAACGCACACACAGATGTGCATGCACATGACTTACCGGTGACACTGAGGTGCTGGGCAGGGCTGAGCTGGGATCTGGTCACCCGGTTGTTGCTGTCCTTGATCTCGTATCCACAGGAGTAATTCCCAGAGCTGCCCATGGACACCACATGGACATAGTCGTAGGTGACCATCTCCTTCAAACCCTTCTGGGATGAAACCTCCTCCCCGTCCTTATAGAAGATGATGCGAGTGGCCAGGGAGGACACGGAGCACTGGAGCCGCACAGAGTCCCCTGACCAGGCTGATGTCTGGTTCAGGTAGAGGATGGGGGCACCTGGGAAGGGGAATGGGTCAGAGCTGTCAGTGGCACATCTTGAGGTCCCTTCCAGTGAGACCTTTCCATGATGTGCCCATCCCCCACCAGCCTTGGCAGGGCCATCTGAGCTGATATGGGTGGTAAATGGGAGGGGCAGAGGGTTCGATGGGACAAATTCTGAACAAAGACATTTTGTTAGAAACTTTTCATTTCAGATTTTGAAAATGGATGAATTTCAGTGTTTGGATGTTCTGCGGGGTTATCAAATTGTCCATCCACCCCCCTTCCCTGTGATTCTGAGTGGCTGGGCAAGGTTGAGCTGGGACACACACAGACACATACCCCTTACCGGTGACACTGAGATGCTGGGCAGGGCTGAGCTGGGATCTGATCACCCGGCTGTCGCTGTCCTTGATCTCGTACCCACAGGAGTAATTCCCGGAGCTGCCCCCAGACACCACGTGGTCATAGTCGTAAGTAAGATTGCCCAGTAAACTCTGGGATGAAATCTCCTTCCCATCCTTGTAGAAGACGATGCGGGTGGCCCGGGCCCAGGAGAACACAGAGCACTGGAGCCGCACGGAGTCCCCCAGTTGGGCCAACGTCTGGTTCAGGTAGAGGGTAGGGGCAGGGAGAGCACCTGGGAAGGGGAATTGGGCAGAGCTGTCATGGGGCATTGCTGGTGTTCAGCACTGTTGATGGAGCAGGGGGGCTGGGCCGTGTCTCAGATAGAGGCTCTGATCCCAGCCCAGCTGGGCAGACGGGGGAGGGAGACGAGCTCTCTCCAGGGCACAGAGGAGAAGAGGAGGAGCTTCATTCCCTCGGATCACTGGGGCTGTAGAAGAGCCGAAGGGCTGGGCGGGCTGGGCTCCCATTGCCTGGCGCTGCGCAGTGTCCTAAGACAAGGGGTCCTGGTGTGGGCATCTACTGACCCAGCTGGGGCAGTGTGGCTGGAAGAGAGGCAGCCTCTTGACCAAGGCAGCCACTACTCGCTGGGGACCATCTAAGGCCAGTCACTGCCCCAGGAAGATCACTAGCTGACAGCCAAGGGCCTGTGTCCAGTCCCTCACCCCTCTGGCATCTTCTCTAACAACCTCCCTGCCCTTGTGCCCCTCCCATTCCCAAGACCCAGCTGGCACAGGAGGCACCAGGCGCATTGACAGGTCCAGGTTGAAGAAGCAGCAGGGAGCAGATTCCCCTTTCCTGGGAATTGTTGAGGTAATGGGATTCAGTTCTGAACTCGCAGGCGAATTGCTGTTCTCAGAGGGCAGGTCAGTGTCTGCCTGGCACCTTCCCTGCCCTAGCAGTGCCCTGCTGGTTGGTGCCTTGGCCAGTAGCATTCACTGCCTCTGCTCTCAGACAGCCAGAAAAGAACCGTGGTGATGGCCAAAACCCACATCCTCATTTTTCAACCCCCTGGACATAGAGTTACTGGGTGAGGCTCCTTGGCCCAGGCCATATGAGAGCTCAGACTGGGTGAGTTACAGCCTTTCCGCTGTATCCTCTTGAAAGCCCTCACCCTTGTTCTGCCATTCACTCCCAGCCTCCTTCTTAGGAGCCTGAGTTATTGGGCAGGGTTAATCTGGGATATGTTATACACACACACACACACACACACACACACACACACACACACACAGAGGACTTACCAGTGACATTGAGGTGCTGGGCAGGGCTGAGCTGGGATTTGGTCACCTGGTTGTCACTGTCCTTGATTTCGTACCCACAGGAGTAATTCCCAGGGCTGCCCCCAGTCACCACGTGGTGAGAGTCGTAGGTGAGTTTCCCCAATAAGCCCCTCTGGGATGAAACCTCCTCCCCGTCCTCACAGAAGATGACACGGGTGGTTGGAAACTGGGAGATCACAGAGCACTGGAGCCGCACGGAGTCTCCTGGCCGGGCCGACATCTGGCTGAGGTGAAGGGTGGGGGCAGAGAGAGCCCCTGGGGAGGAGAATGGGTCAAAGCTGTCAGTGGGACAGGGGGAAAATGGCAGGTGTGATGCTCCAGCTCTTGTGCTAGCTGGAGACATGAAGAAGACCCTCGGCACATTGAGGACAGACAGACAG
>JANRFK010003594.1:7145411-7158545 GCA_030068395.1 Apalone spinifera | reverse complement strand
TGAGCGATGCCAGGGGCCGTGCTGCCCTCTGACTTGGGAGAATGGCACCGGCAGAGCCCAGACCAGCTGGGGTGACTGAGCTGCAGGCCGAGGAGTTACCTGCACTGGGATGAGTTTGGCTCAGACTTTGTGCCCTGGGGTTAGGGCTGGGGGCACAGAGCCGGGCTCTGCTAACCAGGTTGTGACAGAGCAAATGCCCGTTACCTGGGCGAGTCGGCTCCTCCGCTGCTCCACTGCTGCTCCCGCCACCTATGTGACAAGGGCAAAGAGATTTGCACCGTGTGGGAGAGATGCCTGCAGCCCCTGCAAGGACGCGCCTCCCAGCGACAGACAGCAGTTCTGCCGGCCCCTGGGCCAGAGCCCCAGTGGGTGTAAATCAGCATCACCTCCTGGAGTCACTGGGTCAGAGCCACAGCGGGTGTAAATTGGCCTCCCTCCATTGGGAGTCCACAGGGCTCTGCCAGTTCACACCAGTGGAGCAGCTGGTCCCTGGACTCTCTCGCTCTGAGTTTCACACTGAGTTTCCCCATAGCCGACCCAGCCAGGACGTCACTGTCTATTGAACAACCCGGCACCTCACTGATCCTGCCACCTGGCACTGGGGTCAAGGCTCCGCTGGAGTGAAAATGCCCCAGGCAGCCCTGAGCTAAGACTACCTTGCCCCCCATTCAGCTGCGCTTGTCTGTGGAGCTGAATGTGAGGAGATCCTGCTCCCTTCGGACAGCCGGATCTGGCGGGCAGAGCGAGCTGTGCGATGGGCTTGTGCGGGGGTGACATTCCCCAGCTGCCCTGAGACTGGGGCAGCACCAGGCCTAGGCCCTGCTCACACCCAGTGCTGAGGGCTCAGGAGAGTTACGTGCTGCCTGGCCCTGGGGCTCTTCTCTACACAGGCTGGGTTCCCTGCAGAAAACTGGGTCTGCCCTGGTGTAAGTGCTGCAGGCAGAGGAGTTACTCCAGGGGCACGTTTGGCCCAAAGTCTCCATGCGGTGAGGGGCAGCTGGGGTGGAGCAGAGCTGGGCTTGGATCCGAGGGTCTGGCCCAGGAGCCATCAGAGCTGTCTGACTCAGTGGGGTCTGACTCCTCTGCTCTGCTGCTCGCCTGCCTGTGCCAGGGGGACAAGGGGAATCTGGGCCCATCGGCACCACCGGGTGACACTCAGTGTGTGAAAGATGCGGCTGCAATGGCTGAGCCCAGCCCCTCATGGGACAGGGCTCTGCTCTGGGTGGAACCTTCCCAAAGGGGCTCCCCCTGACTCCCTCAGACCTGCCAAGTGTCACACACTCCACCGGCCTTTGGCAGTCCTGTCCCTCTTTCTGGAAGTTGGGGGTGGGGGCATGAATTTCCCACATTGAATCTTGGAGTCTGGGAATGGCCCCAAACTATGAATCAGGAGACCCTGAGCTCTCGGACCAGCTCTTCCCGGACATGTTATCAACTTCTCTGTGTTCTCCACTGCCCCTGCTACCAGCCAGGAGATCACGCCCCTAAGGCAGTGAGGGGCAGCTTGTGGCTCACAGGCTGCATGTGGCCCAGCAGGCTGAGCCTCTGGCGGGCGGCAGAACATTTTGTTTACATTGACCATCCTCAGGCACAATTTCCTGCAGCTCCCAGTGTCCACAGTTCACCCTTCCCAGCCAATGGGAGCTCGGGAAGTGGCAGCATGTCCCGGCAGCCTGCACTCTTCCCACAATGGCTGGAAATAGAACCACAGCCAATCACATCAGCATAACGTGTTATGTCTGCAACTGGCTTACCCTAATGGGCCGCATGCAGCCTGCAGGCCACCGTCTGCCAGCCCCTGCCCTGCGGTTAGGTGAGAGCTGCCTCTCACCCTCGTGTGGATAACAAAGGGGTGCACAAGCTGGGAACAGACGATAATATGGCAAGTCCCAGTCTCTTCCACTTTGCCTTTCAGAAGGAATGTGCCAGATTTCTCCCCTTGGCTACACTTTCTCTAACAGGCCCCACAGTCTCCTCCCAGAGCCAGGAAGAGAAAACAGAATGTCTGGACCCAACATACAGCTGCTATTTGGCTGAACGTTGTGCGACCCACTGGGAAAGCAGTTGCCATTTCTCATTCTAGGGACTGATGCACATGGAGCATAACAACCTGCATTTCTGTCCATCACACCCATCACTCAGCCATCCGCATCTGAACAATTGTACTTGCTTTGCCTTCACCCCCCTTACCAGTGATACTGAGGCTCTGGCCAGGGCTGAGCTGGGATCTGGTCACTTGGTTGTTGCTGTCCTTGACCTCGTACCCACAGGAGTAATTCCCAGAGCTGCCCCCGGTCACAGTGTAGTTATAGTCATAGGTGACATTCTCCTCCAGACCTGTCCCGGACAAAATCTCCCCGTCCTTACAGAAGACGATGCGGGTGGCTGGGGCCCGGGATACCACAGAGCATTTGAGCAGCACCGAGTCCCCCTGTCGAGCAGACGTTGGGCTCAACTGGAGAATGGGGGCAGGGAGAGCACCTGGGAAGGGGAATGGGTCCAGGGGTCAATGGGGCTTTCAGAGGCTCCTGTTTCATGGGGATCCCAGTTTGCCAGGGGAAGCTGGTTGCTATGGAAGCAGCTTGCAGCTGATAGGGGTACATTTGCACTGCAATCAAAAAAGCCCCTGCTGGCCCCTGCTTGGGCAATGGGGTTGTTTACATGTCGCAGGCCAGTCACAGGCCTCTGACCACAGTGTCCACATGCTCTCCCTGCTCCAGGGCTGGGAGTCTGAGCAATGTCTCTGAGCAGGCTGTTGTTTCAGCACAGTGGGGTAATGGGGGGATAGTGTCAGATCTGAGACTGTCAGCTCTCTGTGAGCAGGGACCAGAGCCTCACATGGGGGCACAGCATCTGGTGCATTGGGGCCCTGATCCCTCAGAGTGGGGGATAGGGACCACTGTAATAATGCTACAGGTTGAATCTCCTAAATCCAGGACTCCCTGGTCCTACAGAATCCGAGGTCTGGCAGGATCACAGATGTTGCTGGACTAGAGAGCCCTGGGGCCGGGAATGTGAGCCGGTTGGGAGTCCAGCACCAGGGCACCCCACCATTGGGAGTGGCGAGCCTCATCCCAGGAGCCCCAGCTGGGCACGGCACAGCCCCGGCATGGCACAGTGGGGCAGCGGTGCTGTCCTGGCCCAGCACAGCACAGCATGGCACCCACTGAGCCCCGACCTGGCACAGCAGCAATGGGGCAGCCATGGTGCTCCGTGTCTGGGAAGCCCCATCCAGGTGAGACAGAAGCAGGACAGCTGAGGAACTGCATCCCCAGAGAGCTCCAGGCAGCTAGCAGAAGGGGACCAGAGCCAAGCAAAAGCCCTGTAGCGGCAGGGCTGGAGCGGAGCCGGAGGGAGAGGCGGTGTCCTGGGAGGCCGCTGGCAAGGGACCTCCCTTGATCCGGCAAATTCCCTCATTTGGGAGAGGTCAGGTCCTGAGGATGCCTGGCCAGGGAGATCCAACCTGTAATAATGTTTAATAATAATCTTATAGTGGGAAGCCTTTTATCAATGCAAAACCCTCTGGCATGGTAGATGGGTGAGTGTGTGTGGGGACAGATGGATGGACGGACTCACCAGGAGCTGAGCATATCTCCGGGCTGGTGGGACGCAGCACTGGGAACAGAAAGCGGATGTGTGGTTAGTGCTGGAGACAAAATCTCCCCCTTTCCTAAGGTTCCTATTAGGGGACAGCAACTGACTCATTCACGTTGTCTTTGGCTGAGCTGGGTCTTCCCCCAATATAACAGGCAGAGGAATTCCTACAGGGACGTGTTTGGCTCAGAGTTTCTATGCAGCGAGGGAACAGCTCGGGGGTGCAGAACCAGGCTCAGATCCCAGGGTCTGGTCCAGGAACCATCAGAGCAGGGGGGTCTGACTCCTTGGCTCTGCTGCTCACCTGGCTCTGCCAGGGGGGCAGGGGAATCTGGGCCCATTGGCGCTGCCAGGTGACACTCGGTGTGTGAGAAACGCAGTTGCAATGGCTGAGCCCAGGCCTGTACCAGTCCCACGGGACAGGGCTGTGCCCTGGGTGGGACCTCCCCAAAGGGGCTTCTTGAGTGGCTCAACCAGCCCAGCCAAATACCTTGTGCCCCCCACACTTCGGCCTGGAGCCTGGGACTGGTGTCAGCTACAAGGCAGACCCTCCCCCCTCCCGTTCTAGGTCCAGCTCTGCCAGGCAGTGTGAGTAGCTCCACTCTGCACGTCACAGCCACGAGCTCATGCCGCTATGGTGTAGGAAAGAGCTGTCATTCACCCTTTGTACGGACACCAAAGGGCTGTATAAGGTCACTGGAGGCAGTGCTGGGAACAGAAGGGAGGTTTTCACACAGCCAACCACAGTCAGATCTACATTGTTGTGGGACCTTCAAGAGGGGATGTGCCAGATTTGTTTGCTTGGCTTTGCTGCTTCTAATTCTGCTCCCAGTGTCAGGAAGAGAACCCAGGAGTCCTGGGAATCAGCATCCCACTGCTGGCTCACTAACATTTGTGTGATCTACCAACAGACTGGGTAGTGTGTCTTCATCTCAGGGCTGATGCAAATGGAGGATAACAACCTAATCCTTCTGCTCAACTGGATTCTCTTTCTGCCAGAGCTTGGATGATTTACTTGCTTTGCCGTTCATGCCACTTACCCGTGACACTGAGGTGCTTGGCAGGGCTGAGCTGGGATCTGGTCACCCACTTGTCACTGTCCTGGATCTCGTACCCGCAGGAGTAACTCCCAGAGCTGCCCCTGGACACGGCATGGTCATAGTCGTAGGTGACCTTCTTTTCCAGACCTGTCTCGGACATAATCTCCTCCCCGTCCTTACAGAAGATGATGCGAGTGGCTGGGGCCTGGGACACCACGGAGCACTTGAGCTGCACGGAGTCTCCCTGCTGAGCAGACGTCTGGCTGAGGTAGAGAGTGGGGGCAAAGAGAGCACCTGGGAAGGGAAATGCACCAGAGGGGCCTTCAGTATCCCCTGCTTTATGAGGTTCCCAGACAGCAGTTTGCCAAAGGAAGCTGGCTGCCATAGACATATCATTAACTGCACATCTCTGCTGCAGTTAAAAGCCTTCTGCTTGCTCATGGCCAGCTGAGTCAGTTTTCTGGTCCCGAGGTACAGGGCTGCATAGCTATCACAGGCCCACTGCGGGCATCTACCTGCAGTAAATTCATACTCTGCCTGCTCAGGAGCAGGAGGATCTGGAGCTGGCTGTTGTTACAGCACAGCTGGGTGACAGGGAATAATGCCAGGTCTGAGACTGTCAGCTCTGCAGGGGCAGGGACCAGATCCTCACATAGGAGGTGCAGCACCTGGCACGATGGGCCCTTATCCCTGAGAAAGGCATCGGGGGGCCACCATAATAATGTTAATAAGACTTAATAATCTTCTGTATCTGGAAGCCTTTTCTACTACTACATATCCCTCTGGTGTGATAGTAGATAGAAGGCCGAGTGTCTGGGGACAGACCAGTGCTAGATTTATACACAAGCTGAGTGAGCAACACTTTAGGGCCTCCGGTTAGGAGGGGCCTCTAAATAAAGAAAACACTAGTTTTTATTTGCATTCTCACCTATGTACCAGTACAGAGATGCAAATATATCATTTGATGATTTCTATTTTCATTGTCCTATTTTTGTTAATGCAACAGGGCCTCTTAGGCCTTCAACATGTCTTAATTTGGCCCTGAGACAGACAGATGGAGAGACTCACCGGGAGCTGAGCAGATATCTTGACTTCTGGGACTCAGCGCTGGGAACAGAAAGGTGCCATGTGGTTAGTGCTGAAAGAAAAATCTCCCCCTTTTCTGAGGTTCATCTTTAGGCACAAAAACTGCCTCATTCACACAGACCTTGGTTAAGCTGGGCCTGTCCCCGCTGTAAGTGCTGCAGGCAGAGGAGTTTCCACAGGGGTGTGTTTGGCCCAGAGTCTCTATGCAGCGAAGGGAGAGCTGGGGGGAGGAGGCAGAGCCGGGTTCAGATACCAGGGTCTGACCCAGGAGCCGTCAGAGCTGGGGGGGTCTAACTCCTCGGCTCTGCTGCTCACCTGCCTGTGTCAGTGGGACTCAGCCTGAGAGTGGTACTCAGCTACGAGCCAGGAAATCTGTGCTCTAGGCCCAGCTTTTCCAGGGAGTGTAACTTCTCTCTGCAGGTAGCAGGTAAGAGCTGTCATTCACCCCTTGTATGGACACCAAAGGGCTGCACAAGGTCACTGGAGGCAGTGCTTGGAACAGAAGGGAGGTTCACACAACAAATTCCAGTCAAATCTACTTTAAGAGGGAATGTGCCAGATTTAGGTGCCTGACTCTGCTGCTTCTAATACTTATCACAGTCTGCTCCCAGCGCCTGGAAGAGAACCCAAGAGTCCTGGGAATCAACACCCCACTGCTGTCTCACTAACATTGGTGTGTCCCACTGACACTGTGGGTGCGGTGTCATCCACGCCAGGGGTGGGGAGCCTAAGGTCTGGGAGCTGGATGCAGCCCCCAGCTTGCCTGGAACTGGATCCCGAGGCTCAGGGCTCACCCCCCCCCAGCATTGTAGAGCCTGTGCTAGTGCTCCGGCTCCTCTGTCACATCCTGCAGGGCTGGAGCACACAAAATCTACTAGCTTAAGTCCCCCCCAAGGCGCTGGTGTGTGAGGAGATTATGGGGAGTGTCCTTCTTCTCAGTCGGAGACCACGTCAGTGAGAGTTTTTTCTTGGGCTTCTCACTTGTGTGCGGCCCCGACTGATTTTAATGTGGGTCAACAGCCCCCAACCTGAAAAAGGTTCCCCAGCCCTGATCTAAAGGCTGGTGCAAATGGATGGTAACAACCTAATTCTGCTCATCACCACTGTCACTCAGCTGTTTGCATCTGGATTCTCTTTCTGCCAGAACTTGGATGCTTCACTCGCTTTGCCGTTCATGCCTCTTACCACTGAGGTGCTTGGCAGGGCTGAGCTGGGATCTGGTCACTCGCTTATCACTGTCCTGGATCTCGTACCCGCAGGAGTAACTCCCAAAGCTGCCCCTGGAGACGGCATGGTCATAGTCGTAGGTGACCTTCTTCTCCAGACCTGTCTCGGACAAAATCTCCTTCCCATCCTTACAGAAGACGACACGGGTGGCTGGGGCCTGGGATACTACAGAGCACTTGAGCCGCACGGAGTCTCCCTGTTGAGCAGACGTCTGGTTCAGGTAGAGGGTGGGGGCAGGGAGAGCACCTGGGAAGGGGAATGAGTCAGAGGGGTCAATGGGGCCTTCTGTGGCCCCTGTTTCATGAGGATCCCAGAAAGCAGTTTTCCAAAGGAAGCTGGTTGCCATGGAAGCAGCTCACAGCTGCTAAGGGTCTGTCTCTGCTGTCATTAAAAGCCCTATGCTTGCCCATGCCAGCTGAGTTGGGTTTGCTGGTCTCAAGCTACAGGGCTGCTTACATACCACAGCCCAGCTACGGGCCTCTACCTGCAATGAAGTCATACTCTGCCTGCTCAGGAGCTGTGGGATTTGCCCAACATCTCTGGAGCTAGTTGTTGTTTAAACACTAGCGCATCTAGAGGCATCTGGTAATAATATTGATAATCAACTGATAATAATACTGATAATCAACTTTTTGCGGAAAAGCATCCGTGCCAATCTAGACGCGCTTTTGCACAAGAAAGCCCCGATTGCCATTTTAGCCATCAGGGCTTTTTTGCGCAAAACAATTCTGGGTTGTCTACACTGGCCCTCTTGCACAAAAGCATTTGTGCAAGAGGGCTTTTGCCCGAACGGGAGCGTCATTGTATTTGCACAAGAAGCACTGATTTTGTACATTACAGAGTCAGTGCTCTTGCGCAAATTCAAGCGGCCAGTGTAGACAGCTGGCAAGTTTTTCCGCAAAAGTGGCTGCTTTTGCGGAAAATCTTGCCAGTCTAGACGCAGCCCTGGAGTTTATCAGTCTGTCTGCCTGCCTGCCTGTCCAATAACTCCTAAACAATAAGAGCTAGGGCCACCAACTTTGGTTTACAGTTTCCTCTTATCATAAAGTAAAGCAACGTAAGCGTTAGGTTGCGTCAGGAAATCAGGATGTGCCTGGAGTGGGATTGCTTTTCATTAAGGGAAACAGAAAAGAGACAGAATCACCTAATTAAGTACAGTCCTCACAACTCACATAACTGAGAAGCTGTTTAAAAACACTGAACCCAGATGAGCCAGAAAAATAGGCTGACCCTGGAATGGGATTGCTTCTTAATAAACCTTGCAGAAAAGAGAGAAAATGGAAAAATTTGAAGCAATGCTCTGTTTTAACACAGTTAAATCCATGCTTTCAGTTTGAAAATGAGAAGATAAAATTACTGGAAACCAGATGGAGTGCAACCCTTTTCTGTTGAAATATAATGAATAATAAGAGTTGTTAGGATGAAGAAAAAATATATTCTTGTTGGAATTCCATTAAAAAATATTTTAAAAACAGAATGGAAAAAATTCAATAATCCCTTTTTTTAGAAATACAAATTAAATTAACTTTATAAAAATAATATTTTTTTGAAAAATACATTCATTTAAATAAAGCATGTACATTTTCCTTTTATTTAAAAAAACACTCCATCTTAATTGAGTTATGGACTGGGGCAATGCTGGGAAAATCTCCTATTGCTTCATAATTAAGTTCTGTAGCTGGAAAACTTTCCTGCTACTATAAACTTCTCTGGCATGATAGCCAGTTAGGGGGCTGTGTGTGTCTGGGGACAGACAGATGGACTCACCGGGAGCTGAGCAGATCTCCTTGCTGCTGGGACCCAGCGCTGAAAACAGAAAGGTGACCTGTGGTTAGTGTTGGAGATAAAATCACCTTCTTTTTCTGAGGTCCCTCTTCAGGGACAAAAACTGCCTCACTCTCTCAGACCTTGGTTGAGCTGGGTTCCCCCTAGTGGAAGTGCTGCAGGCAGAGGAGTTACTCCAGGGGTGCGTTTGGCCCAGAATCTCTATGCAGCAAGGGAAGTGCTGGGGGGCAGAGCCAGGCTCGGATCCCAGGGTCTGGCACAGGAGCTGTCAGAGCTGTGGAGTCTGACTCCTCAGCTCTGCTGCTTGCCTGCCTGTGCCACGGGGACAAGGAGAATCTGGGCCCATCGGCATCGCCAGGTGACACTCAGTGTGTGAGAAACTCGGCTGCAGTGGCTGAGCCCAGCCCTTTAGGGGGTCTCGAGAGAAGTCTGGGGTATACATCAACACAACTGAAACTTGGAGAAAACTGAATTGTTGTTTTTAGTTTGACAGCGCTTTATTATTTTTGTACTTTTTATACCCAAAAATTTAATTTCGTGCCCAGCTATGATTAAGTTGTTTAAACAAATGTGTTGCAATAGTAGAAAAACATTTTGTGAGTCTGAAAAAAACGTACTTTTTTTTTTTAAAGGAGGTGCTTATAATTTTTTTTAAAGGAGTACTTTATAAAAAAAAAAAGGTTGAGAAACACTGTTCTAGAGGGAATGTGTCAGATTTATTTGCTTGGCTATGCTGCCTCTAATTCTGCTTCCAGCACCTTGAAGATAACCGAGGAATCCTAGGAATCAAATTCCCACTGCTGTCTCACTAACATTTATTTGATCCACCCACAGAGTGGGTGTCATGTCTTCATCTAAGGGAGATGCAGCTGGATGGTAACAACCTAATTCTTCTGCTCAACACCGTTGTCACTCAGCTGTCTGCATCTGGATTCTCTTTCTGCCAGAGCTTGGATGATTTACTCGCTTTGCCGTTCATGCCTCTTACCGATGACACTGAGGTGCTTGGCAGGGCTGAGCTGGGATCTGTTCACCCGATTGTCACTGTCCTGGATCTCGTACCCGCAGGAGAAATTCCCAGAGCTGCCCCTGGACACGGCATGGTCATAGTCGTAGGTGATCTTCTTCTCCAGACCTGTCTCGGACAAAATCTCCTCCCCGTCCTTACAGAAGAAGACTCGGGTGGCTGGGGACTGAGAGACCACGGAGCACTTGAGTCGCACGGAGTCTCCCTGCTGAGCAGACATCTGGTTCAGGTACAGGGTGGGAGCAGGGAGAACACCTGGGAAGGGAAATGGGTGGGAGAGGTGACTTTCTTCTCTAGACGTGTCTGGGAGAAAACCTCCTCCCGACCCTTACAGAAGATGACATAGATGGCCGGGGTCTGGGAGATCACAGAGCACTGGAGCAGCACTGAGTCCTCCTTCTGGGCAGACATTTGGCTCTTGTAGAGGATGGGGGCTGGGAGGGATTTTGGGAAGGCAATAGGTCAGCTCTGTCATTGGGGTCACTGGTGGGTTCCCAGCTAGAGGGCATGGTGGGAGCAGGTTGCCAAAGGAAGTTCATTGCCATGGAAGCAAATTGTGACTGCTAATTGTCTATCTACACTGCAGTTAAAGACAGGTGCCTGGGCTGTGCCAGCTGACTCAGGCTTCTAGAGTTTGGACTATGGGCTGTTTACATGACATAGGCTAGATGTGTGCATCTAATTGCCATGCAGATTAATTCTGCCTGCACAACCATTGAGGGGTGCATGTAATGTCTTTGGAGCAGGTTCTCCAGATTCCACAGCAATAATAATAACTTATCTTCTGCACCTGGAAGGAGGACAGACAGACTTACCAGGAGCTAAGCAGATCTTCTGGCTGCTGGGATTTATTACTGGAAACAGAAAGGTGATGTGTGGTTAACATTGGAGATAAAATGTGCCTCTTTTCTAAGTCCCACTTCACTGACAAAAGCTGCCTATAAATAGACGGGGAAATAAATCTCTGATTCCTGTTTTGGTAAAGAAGCAAACCAGGCAGGACGTATGATCTGGGGTAAGGCAGATCCTTAGAGTACACAGACCTTAGCTGAGCTAGGATCACCTTTCCCTTCAGCTCTCTAGAGCAGTGACTCAACCTTCCCAAATTGCTCTACTCCGTTTAGGAGCCAGATTTGTTTCACCTCCCTTAAAGATGACTTGCTGACAAAATCAGACATGAAAATACAAATGTGTCACAGTTACATGATTCCCAATAGGTTAATTATTTTTCTCACTTTTATCATATCATTATAAAATAATTGAAATGCGGATTTAAATATAAGTATTGTACTCTCATTTCAGTGTATACTGTAGAGAGCAAAATAAACAAGTCACTGTATGACATTTTAGTCTGTACTGACTTTGTTAGAGCTTTTTATGTAGTCTGTCAGAAAACCAGGCATGCCCCCCTGGAAGACCTCTATGTGCCTTCTAGGATACACGTATCTGTGTTGAGAAGCACTGCTCTAGAGGACCAGATCCTCAGCACATGTAAACAGGTGTTGAATCCACTGGACCTTCACTGATTTCCACCAGCTATGGATGTGCCCCTATTGATGCCAATGGAGTGATGCTGATAAAGGAGCTGGCGATCTGTCCCAGTAGCACTCACACCCACTATTTACATTGGTTCCCATTTCTCTCTCACAAATGAGGATTTGCCAACAGTCTGGGTCAGGGGCTGCTCTTGATTCTGTTTCCCCCCAACCAGCTACTCATTAGCACAGGGGTCCCGGATACTCACCAGGCAGCAAGAGACACAGAGACAGGAACATCAGGGTGGTGGTAGGGACTGATTAGGATGGAAACAACACAACAGTTTCAGCTCCTGACAGGGTCACAGTCTGCAGTCACTTCCCACTCCCACTTGCCCCCCGCACTCTGTCTGACTTCAAGAGAAGGGTCTCTTGCTCTGGTCTGATCTGCCCCTGTCTGCTCTCTAGGGCTGGCTGCTCCAGCCAGCCCCTCTCTCTGCTCCCAGCTCCTTCAATTCTGTAGGGCTCAGGTAGCAGAGATGATGCAGCCTCTCTCTGACCTGCTCTGTCCCCTCCTTAGGTCTGATGTTCATCACTGCTCCGTTTCCTGCCCTGGCTGCCCCCCTTCTGTGCTCTGGCCGCAGCGACTCTATTTAGGGCTGGAAGATTGAGAACTGAAAGAGCCTGGTTTGCTTGTTTGAGTCTAAACATATCACTGAGGAAACGCTGTCCGTCCCATCTCGTTGCCTGGGGACCGAGACAACCCCTGGCTAAAGGCAGAGCTGAGCCTGGGTGAGAAGTCACAGAGTGACTGGCAGGGCCTGAGATATAGGAGGAGCCTGAAACTTTTGCTTCTGTCCTAGTCTCTAGTCCCTGGTGGGAAGCATCCAGCTTCCCCAGGGGAAAATTCACCCATTGGGGTTAAGATGGACATAAATGGGTCTGGGCCTCATGCTGGGACCCTCTGCACAAGAGTGAATTCTCCCCCTCATACACACTCACAAAACACTTACCCTAGGACAGCAGTTGATTCCCCACCTGTTTAGTCACCATCCTGTCCTGACTGACCCCCTCCCTCTTGCCCATACAGGACAGCTGAGGAGTCTGCTGCCCCTGTTGAGAGATGGGCACCAAGACCCGGTTGGATGGGGAAGAACAGAAAGTAACAGAGAACGAGCATCCAGAAGTGACTTCTGAGCTGGTGGGAGCTGGAATTTGTGTGACTAAGCAAGGGAGAGAACAAGGGCAAACATCCAAAGAGTCCTGAGAAAGAAAACAAGTCTTGTTAACATATCTGCAGGGAGCCAAACAGCCAAGGGCTCAAAGGAAATGTGTCTGGAGCACAGGGCAGAGCAGTTTTTCAGAGTGGTAAATAAGTGGATTGCCCTGGGATGGTGGCTAGGCACATTTCACCCCTCAGCTCTGCAGAGCAGTGGAACGGAGGATGTTTCTGAAGAGCTCAGGTGAGGGTCAGAGGAGCACAGTTTAAGACTGACTGTGATAACTAATGCCCAGAAGATGACAGAATGAAAAGGGGTTAATGCTTGTTTTGATTTTTTTTTTAAATTACTGTTTCCAAAGCTTTTGTGAAAATAATTTGTTTTGACATTTTGTCCCCATTTTCCCCATCTTTTACAAAATGGAAAAACGGAAGGGAGGAGAATGTTGAAATCTCTCCAAAAAGTAGGGGTTTTAAATAAAAATGTTCAATTTTTTTTTTCTTTTACGTTTTTGTTTTCAGAACACTTCAAAAATTCTTTTATTTTTTTCTGTGGAAAAATGGAAACTTTTTTTTAAAAAAGAAAATGTGTGACAAGAATCTCCATCCAGAGGTTTTGAAGTCCCAGCTTGACAAAGCCTGGCTGGGATGATTTAGTTGGGATTGGTCCTGCTTTGGGCA
>JANRFK010003594.1:7108041-7132991 GCA_030068395.1 Apalone spinifera | reverse complement strand
GTGTCCTGGGGCCCTGCCCCAGCCCAGCCCAGCCCAGCCCATCCTCCCTCCCACTCTCCTTTCCCTCAGGACCTTGGGAGAGGGCTATCTGCTGGGACCCCACTGGAGGCAGAGCCTCTGGCCTGGGGCCACAGTACAGTCCTACTAGTTGATTTCCTTTTGCAGACAGTTATTTTCTCTCTTTGTTGACAGGAGAGTTCCATCCCCTACAAGTGGCAGCAGCTTCACTGGCAGGGGAGTGCTGTTCACACTGGTGTTTTTTGTTGGTAAAACTTTTGTCATTTTTTAACACCCTCGCTGCATGATAAAAGGTTTGCTGATGACGTGCCCATGCAGACAAACCTTATTGAGAAACAGCCCCTGCCTGAAAGCATTCACAGTTTTGGGCAGATTTTCAACAGCCATAAAGAAGGGGGGAAGAGCAGTGAGCAAAGTGCGGGAGACAGGAGAGGAACCAGCCAGCAGGCAGGGGTTTCAGGGAAGAGGGAGAGAAAGGGCAGAGCTTGGGAAAGGGGTGGGACCACAGGGATTATTTTCAACCAATAGAAAGTTGCCAACCCTTGTCAGTGAAGCTCCTAGTCAGTGATGACAACGACCCCTTCTGGGAAGGGCGGGGAAGTGAGGGAGGCCGATGGAATTACCTGAGCAAAGGGAGCTATTGTGCAGCACTGACCAATGGCATCTCCCTAACACTCTGCTCAGAGCTGGGCAGTGGTATCTCCCCTGTCCTCTCCTGTCCAGGCAGCTTACAGCTGGTCAGTGGGGATTCCCCCTTTGCTTCCTTGCCAGAGACACTGACAGTCCCCTCCACGCGTCTTCTCCAGCTCCGCAGGCTGGGGCAGGCCCTGTTTCTCCAGCACGAAGGTGAAGATGGGTGCAGACACCAGGAGCAGCAGGACCAGGCTGCAGCGGGCAGCCCAGACAGTGGGGGACATGGCCAGCCCTGTAGAACAGAAAGGGACGTGGTGACGGCCCTGTGCAAAGCAGCATGTGGTACAGCACTAGGTACAGAGCAGCTGCTGTGTAACAGGGACCCTGTGGGAGCTCCCGGAGGCCTGGCTCCATGGCGGCAAGTTCCCCTGATGGGAGGCCTAAGTGGTGGAGGCTGTTGGGGAGGCTCCTGCCTTTGCCCAGCAGAGTCACTCTTGCCCCAGTTTGCTGAGACTGTGCAAAGGCCTTACAGGAGCTAGTGACAGACCGAGCAGCCCAGACCCTATTGCCGCTCCCTAGTATGACTGAGAGCTCACCTCAGGGGCAACCTGCAGTGGGCAGAGGGCAGCCTTCGTACTAGTTGGGTGCTTTGAAGAGGGTGGACATGCTGCCCTCTGCCGTGGGGGAACAACATCAGCAGAACCCAGCCCTGCTGAGGTGCCTGAGCTTCAGGCTGAGGTGTTACCTGCCCGGACTGTGTTTGGCCCAGACTTTGAGTCCTGCAGGCGGGGCTGGGAGCACAGAGCCAGGCTCTGATAACCAGGGTATGACAGCAATAGCCTGTTACCTGGGTGGGTCGGCTTCTCCACTTCTCTGCTGCTGCTTTCACCGCCTGTGTGACAAAGGCAAAGAGATTCGCACCATGTGGGAGAGACGCCTGCAGCCCCTGCAGGGATGTGCCTCCCAGTGACAGACAGCCTTTGTGGATATAAATCAGCAACGCTCTATTGTCGTCAATGGGCTGCATCCCCAATGGGTATAAATTGGCTTCCCAATAAATTGGATTACTAGATGGTTTCAACAAAAATTCCCAACACACTTGACATTACATCACAATCTACGTTACATCTTATTTAGAAAATACTGGACATTTATATTTTCTCATATTTTTTCAATTTGTTTCCTGAACAGAAAGCTCAAATACTGGACTGTCCAGTTCAAAACCAGACACCTGGCAACCCTATCCATTGGAGTCCACAGGACTCTGCCAGTTCACACCAACCAAGCAGCTGGTCTCTGGACTCTCTCGCTCTGAGTCTCACACTGAGTTTCCCCACTTCTGACCCAGCAAGGATGTCACTGTCCGTTGGACAGCTCAACATCTCACTGATCCAGCCATCTGGCACTGGGGTTGAGGTTCCGACGGGGTGTAAATGCCCCAAGCAGCCCTGAGCCAGAATTTTCCTGCCCCCCATGCTCAGCTGCACTTGTCTGTGGACTCCACTCAGGGAGCTGAATGCGGGGAGACCCTGCTCCCTTCAGATAGCCTGGGGCTTGCCTGGCGGGCAGAGTGGGCTGTGTGATGGGGCCATGTGCGGGGGTGACATTCTCCAGCCACCCTGAGCCTGGGGCAGCACCAGGCAAAGGCCCTGCTCACGCCCAGCTCTGAAGGCTCAGGGGAGTTATGTTTTGTCCGGCCCCAGGGCTGCCCCTCTACACAGGCTGGGTTCATTGCAGAGAGCTGGGGCTGCCCCTGGTGTAAGTCCTGCAGGCAGAGGAGTTGCCTCAGGGGTGCGTTTGGCCCAGAGTCTCTATGCAGCGAGGGGAGAGCTTGAGGGGCAGAGCCGGGCTCGGATCCCAGGGTCTGGCCCAGGAGCCGTCAGAGCTGGGGGGTCTGACTCCTCAGCTTTGCTGCTCGCCTGCCCTGTGCCAGGGGGACAAGGGGAATCTGGGCCCATCGGTGCTACCAGGTGACACTCGGTGTGTGAAACACGGCTGTAATGGCTGAGCCCAGCCCTGCACCAGTCCCATTGGACAGGGCTGTGGAGGTGGCACAGCTGGGAACAGCCGAGGGCTCTAGTACAGCAGGCCTCTCTTGCTCATGCACTTTGCCTCGCTGCCTTTCAGAGGGGAGGTGCTGCATTTATGGACTTGGCTCGGCTGTCTCTAATACTAACCAGAGTCTGCTCCCCCAGCCAGGAATTCATGCCACAAGTCCTCAAAGTCAGCGCCCCTCTGTTATTTCACTATCAGTGGTGTATATGATCCACTGACAGAGCAGGTGTCAAGTCTCCAAATAGAGTCTGGTCTACATGGAATACAAGAGCCAGCTTCTTCTGCCTGACAACCTGTCACTCAGCCATCTGCATCTGGATTCTCTCTCTGCTATCGCATGGACAATTGTACATATTCCCCTCCCCTTACTGGTGATGTTGAGGTGCTGGGCAGGGCTGAGCTGGGATGCATTCACCCAATTTTCGCTATTCTTGATCTCATACCCACAGGAGTAATTCCCAGAGCTGCCCCTGGACACCACATGGTCATAGTCGTAGGTGATCTTCTCCTCCAAGCCTTTTTGAGATGAAACCTCCTCCCCTTCGCAACAGAAGATGATGCGGGTGGCAAGGAGCTGGGAGAACACGGAGCACTGGAGCAGCACGGAGTCCCCTGGCTGGGCCAATGTTCGGCTAAGGTAGACGGTAGGTGAAGGAAGAGTTCCTGGGAAGGGGAATAGGCCAAAGCCTTTCATGGGGCCATCAGTAACGCCTATTTCAGGGTGAGCCCAGCTGTTTGCCAAAGGAAGTTGGTTGCTCTGGAAGCAGCTTGCAGCTTCTAGGTGGATCCTAGGCCATGGAGGAGTTCTGGGCAGTGTGCTCTCTACACTGGCCACTTGAGCGACTGCTCAGGAGAGAGTCAAATGCCGCCCAGATGATTAGCAGAGTGCTCATCACTAGGTTTTTGGTTTTTATGTACACCAAGGCACATTCACACATGCCTTGGTGTACATAAAATTTATTCCACACATGGATGGACAAGATTAGTGGGAATGTTGTTTATGGGCTAGATCCCAGGGAGCCTAGGAAGTTCCATGTGGGAACTGTGATAGTCTGGAGAATTTAGCCTCTTTTCCCACAATCCTCCTGGTTGCCTGCAATTGTAACCCACACGCCTCGTGTGGTTCACTGTCCCATGGCTTGGCACCTAGACTACTTACAGTGAGACATAAGAACAAAGGAGCTCTACAGTTTCAGTCTCAAGACAGCTGTCTTTATAGCTCAAGCTGTCGAGGCTCCTTCACTAAGCTTCCTAGGTTCACATCTGACTGGTGTGTCATGTCGCTACAATGATCCACCGTCCCCTGGAGCAGTGTTGAGGAAGTGGGGGATGGACAAGTGCTAATATTGCTGACTGCAAGAGGGGGAATAACAGGGCCTGTGTTAAGCCAGATGTGAACATGTGTGGGATACATGCCCCTGTGTGGTGATTGCTGGGATAGCAGGCAGGTAGCACTGACATCCCTCTGTAAGGCAAGGCAGGAAGACCTCTCCCTCTGGAGCAGGCTGTTATTTTAGCAAACTGGGTAATGTGGGGATACTGTCATCTCTTTGGGGATGCAGCACCTGGTGCAATGGTCCCTGATCCTGAGTGGGTGTCTGAGGGCCATAATAATTAATAGCAATAGTCTGCAGCAGAGCCTTTTTCTATCGGTGGAGACCCTTCTGGCATAAGCATGTCTGAAGATAGACAGACAGAGGGACTCACCGGGAGTTGAGCAGATTTCCTGGCTGCTGGGACTCAGCACTAGGAACAGAAAATGTCGTGTGGTTAGTGCTGGAGATAAAATCCCCCCTTTCTGAGGTCCCTCTTCAGGGACAAAACCTGCCTGTAATTGAGAAATAAATCCCTGATCTGTGTGTTGCTGAAGAAACAAACCAGGCAGGATGTTAGATCTGGGGCAGGGCAGATCTCTTGTGCGCACAGACCTTGGCTGAGCTGGGGTCGCCTTTTCCTTCAGTTCTCTAGAGGGCCAGATCCTCACTGGTGTAAATCGGCATTGACTCCAGTGAAGCAACACCAGTTCATATGAGGTGGGGATGTGGCCCAGCAGCTCTCATGCTCAGTTCTACTGGTTCCCATTTCTTGCACTGAAGAGGATTTGCCGACAGTCTGGGACAGCTACTGCTCTCAGTTCTGTTTCCTTCCACCCTGCTCCAAATTAGCCCAGGATTCCAACATACTCACTGTGCAGCAAGAGGCACAGAGACAGCAGCATCGGGTCAGTGAAGAGAACCAGTCGGGATGGAAACAGCCCAGAAGTGTCTCTTCTCGATGGATGTCAGCAGCAGGGCACAATTAACAGTTTCGCCCAGATCACCTGCCCCCTCTGTCCCGTCTGACTTCAGGAGAAGAGAAGCTCCAGTGTCTCTGCTCCAATCTGCCCATGTCTCCCTCACTCCCTCAGGTTGGATATTCAATCAGCTTCTTTCCCGGCTCCCAGGCCTTCTTGGATCAGTAGGGCTCAGGCAGCAGAGACACCTGCTCTGTCCCCTCCTCAGGTCTGATATTCATTACCGCTCTGCTCCGCTTCCTGTCCTACATCACCCCCCTTCCCCGCACTGGCCACAGCGTCTCTATTTAGGGCTGCAGGATTGAGAACCGAAGAGGCCTGGCTTACATGCTTAAGTCTAAACATACCACTGAGGAAATGCCTCCCATCCCATTTCACTGCCTGGGGACTGAGACAGCGCATGGCTAACCACTGCTGGGCCAGGGTGAACGGTCACTGGGTGATTGAGGTGGGACTGGGATGCTGGAGGAGCCTGAACCTTTTGCCTCCACCTTGGTCTCCAGTCCCTGGAGAGATGGGTAAGAAGGACCCATCTTTCCCAGAGGAAAATTCTCTGTCTGGGCTTAAGGGGTCTGAGCCTCATGTGGGACCCTCTGCACAGGGGTGAATGTTGCCTCCAGAGAACATTTACCACAGGGCTGCATTGGCTTCCCCACTTGCTTAGTCTTCTCCATCCCATCCTCGAATGCCAGCTCCAGCCACTTCTGCCCCTCCTGCCTTGACTGCCCCACTTCCCTTTCCTGGGGTCTGCCATCCATATAGAGAGATGGGCACCAGGGCATGGCAAAGACAGGAAAGGACACAAGGCAGCTGAGAAGGAGCATCTAGAAGTGACCTCTGAGCAGGTGAAAGCTGGAATCCATGTTGCTAAGCCAGTGGGGGAACCAAAGGTATCTTGAAAATAGACATTAGCACCTCTATAGGAAGCCAAACAGCTGAGGGTCTCAAGGGAAATGTCTCAGGAGCACAGGGCAGAGCAGTTTTACAGAGCAACTGACACAGAAGTGGATTGTCCTGGGATGGAGGCTGAGCACGTTTCACCCTGGGTGGAGGCAGCACCACAGAGCAGCTGGTTGGGGGATGTTTGGGAGTGTTCAGATTCTGGAGGGAGGGCCAGTACAGCTCAGGGGAGGGTGAATCAGAGCAGTTTCACACTATTGGTCAGAAGCAGAGCCTAGATGATGACAGGGTTGACAAGGGTAAATATGTCTTGTATTTTTAAAAAAAATCATAATTCATTTGTGGAGAATATTTTATTTACATTCCCTCCCCCCTTATTCCTGGTGCCAAAATGGTAAAAATAGAGGGAAGGGAAATCCATAAGAACATATGAACATAAGTCTTCCAGTGATGATGATTAGTGATTATGGGACTCCATTTAAATCACCTTAAAGAGGTTGATTTCCAGCAGGTGGGGCTCAGCTCAGTCTGTCTGTCGCCCCTTAATGTGGCTCATGTTGGACTCCATAAATATGTGGCCATTGTGGAAGGTTTGGCCAGAAGTGCTTATGGTAATTATGCCCATACTGAATCTGTGAGTGAAACCAGCTGTAGCAGTGTGAGGGGCTGTGTCTCAATGGACCAGTCTGCCCTCGGCCCTCAGGTGAGATTGCAACCCAGATGATGTTGTGATCAAGCTCTTTGGGCACAACTGCCCTGCATGGACACTGTACAGCCAAGCCACTTCTCAGCTGCCCCTGCCTTCCTGGCATGGTGAACATGAATCATTTCCTGCTGTGGCAACAGGGGCAGCGGTGGGCACTGATCCCGTGTTCCCAGTGCAGATGGACACTAGCCCCAGCACTTGCCCCCATGAACCACACAGCCCCTGTCACTCTAGTGCTTCACGGGAAGTTGACTGGTATCAGATAAGGGGTGATTTTATACTGCTGCAGTTACATCAGTGTCAGTCCTTGAGCACACCCACCCTGCGGGGGTTATTTTAGAAGCAATATAAACTATACAGCATAAATATTTAAAAGTGAGTTACATTAACCATGGACTGTTAGTCAATTTTAAAATCAAGGTGGATGTTTTTGTCACAGTGATGTTCCAGTTCAAACAGGAGTTCTTCTGGAGCATTTTTTTGGCTTGTGGTATACAGTGTGGGAGGTGTCACACTAGATGATCACAGTGGGCAATGAACCTGAGAAAGCCTCTGACTTGAGCATCCTAGCATCCCTGTGGGAGTTGTACCAGCAATGCTAGAGCCATTTCATTATACTGATAAATTTCCTTGTGTGTAGTGAAACTCTGGAATTAACAGCTCTTTCAATCAATGTTCTGCCTGTCCTGGTACGCCTTCTGTCACTGCGGTATCTGAGCCCCTCACTGCCATTAGTGGGGTTTCTCCTCACACACTCTGGAGAGGCAGGGCAGCTCCTCCTTATTTTGCAGATGAGGAACAGAGAGACTCAGTGATTGAGCCCAGGGCACACTGAAGTTTGCAGCTGAGTCAGGGACCGAAGCCAGGGCTCTAGAGCACTTGTCCACTGTCCTGGCCACTAGCTCGTCTTTCAGCCCTGTAGCCCTCAGCCTCCCAGTAACCTGAGTGACAGTGATCAAGTTGGTGCTTGCCTGGAAGGCCAGTAACCCTGGGCTATTTTGTCCAAAGAAGGGACACACCAGTAGACTGGAAATCCAGGGAAAAATCACAGACACAAGCTGGGAAATCTGTCCCAGGGAATTTAATTGATCTCAGAGTGTCCCATCCTCTTTTGCTTCTGGGCTAGATCCTGCTTCTCTCCTGCTGGCCCAATCCCCACGGCTGGCAGTGCAGTTAGACCCATCTCTCCAGCCCTAGTGGGGATAAATTTGGAGTCATATACTGCAGAACTAGTGAGCAACTGGCTGCTGCTCAGAAGAGGGAAGAGAGAGGAGATCAGGTCATAAGCAGCAGCCCCTGCTCAGTGACTCTCTGCACACACAGCCTGGCTGTTTCGTGCAGTTGCAAAGCAAAGAAACCACAGCACAGGCGGGCAGCTCCCTGAGCAGCTGCAGAGTCATCTTTGCAGGCTCTTCTTCCCCTGTCCAGCAGTGAGCTCTCCCCTGGCCTCAGCCTGAACTAGCAGCCCAGGAGGATGGGGGTGTATCACACGCTATGATGTGGGGCTGACTAACCCACTGCTATTTTTGTCTTCCTAGGTTAACCTTCCCTCCACACTCTCCATTTACTGCTCTTGTGAGGTGGCTGGGTAGTTTATTTTCATAGCTGTACATTTAAAAGCTAGACAGGACCAATGGGCCCATCTAGTCAGAGCGTCTGCCCAGCCCAGGCCTAATGGCCGCTTCCCCCAGGGATCCCTGCACTGAGTTGCTAACTTTTGGCTGAGCTAGAGCTGGTCTGGCAGTGCTGGGGCTGCCTGGACCAGACCAAAAGACTCCCTCAGCCCTGAAGAGCCAGGTGGCATGACCCTAACCTCCCAGGGCCATGCTGTCTAGCCTGACTCCCAGCAGGAAACCCCTAGCGCTGGGGCTGGGAGGGGCATTCAGTAGCGGGGGGTCCATGCCAGCCAGGGACTATGGACTATGCTGCCCGGCTTTCTGGGGCCGCACTGCCTGGTGCTCCATGACAGAAGAGGGGGCTCTGGAGCCGAGCTGCCCTGCACGCCAGGGCTGCGAGTGGTGGAGCCAGGTATGTTAGCCTGAGGGAGATGCCAGCAGTCGCAGTGAGGGATGGGCTCTGCCACAGAAACTAGTGGTTCACCCAGTGCCCATGAACAGGCGACTGCTTTCTATCAGTGTCGAAAAGGGGACATTGTGGCAGAAGCAGTTTTGTACCAGCCCAGACACAGCCCTGGGTTGCTGCTCCAGCCGGCCCTTTGCCCCAGGCACTCGCGGGTTAGTGGCTCGGTAGCTCCCGTGAGGCACTGGGTCTGTGCTGTGCTGACAAGAAACCTGGTCCAGCCCCTTTGC
Source organism: Apalone spinifera (assembly GCA_030068395.1). Taxonomy (NCBI): domain Eukaryota; kingdom Metazoa; phylum Chordata; order Testudines; family Trionychidae; genus Apalone; species Apalone spinifera. The sequence goes on along the minus strand of JANRFK010003594.1, from coordinate 7,124,077 downwards.
CACTGAGAGGAGCTTCTGCCTGAGGTGACAGTTGGGCTCCCCCCATCCTCTCAACTGACAGTTGGCCATTGTCCCCTCCCCCCTCTGGTGGCAGTTGGCCGTTTCCCTCTGACTCTGCTCACCAGGCCCCTCCCCCCACAACAGGTTCCCAAGTTGCTGCTGGTGGCTCCAGCCCATCCCCCGCACTCGCTGCAGCCAGGGCTGGGGGGTTTGGCCTGTCCCCACAGGGGCTCCACGAGGCTCCAGCCAGTCTCCAGCCCTTGGAGCAAAGGGCCACAGAGCTGCTGGCTGTTTGCCCCCCTAGTGACATCCCCGCACCCTGCAATGCAACACGCGGGTGATGCTGGCAGTGCCCAGCCACAACCAGATGCCTGAGCGAGCGTGGAGACCAGACAGGCTCTGCCTGCTGAGGCGCCCGCACTAGAGAGGCCCCAGGCAAACTCCCCAGCTCTGGGACCCGGCCGGAAGCCCAGCTGGCCCGGGGTCTGCAGAGCCCAGGCTGTGGGTGTGTCTGGGTTTTATTAGCCAGGCAGGGTGGGTGAGATCAAAGCTTCTATTGCACCAATGTCTGCTGGGGAGAGAGACGCTTTCCAGCCACACGGCTCTGCTGTCCTTGGACCTGCACGGCTCCAACACTGCAGAGAACAGTGTTTGTCATGGAAAGACATTCTGGGGTAGCGAGAGCCTGGAGGGGAAAGACAGTGGCCATCACCACCCAAGGAAAGGCTGGAGAAAAGTGGGATTTTGACCTGCCCGTGCCAAATACAAAGGAGTAGCCCTTAGCTCCTCAGTCACCATTTTACCTACTGGGGCATCTTTCCTGTAATTTCATCAGCGCGGACCAGACACCCAATGAATGTAGAGAAGGAAACGTTAGCTGGCATACAGACATACCACACCCTACAGAAAGTTCAGTGGTTAAGGCCGTAGACTACTAATCTATTGTGTGCGCCATTGTCCCTTTTGGTTATGGGCTGTCACTTCTTTTTGTGGAGGCAGCTGCTGGGTCACCAGTGAAGGCACATGGTCACCACAAGAAGCTTAAAAGCTCCCCACAAATTGGATGCTGCAGGGAGGATTCAAGCCTGTCTTACAATAATGAGAATTGAGCATGAAGTCTCTGCATCCCTGCTCTGCTTCCAGGCCTCTCCCCTGCTATGTCTGCTCTACCCTAGTTTGGGTGCCTGGCCTGGACTGACCAAGGGACTAAGGTGCTCTGTATGCTTGGGTTCAAAGGGTGCTAAGACCAACACAGTGGATCCCAAACTGAATGTGAGTTAATAATGTCACGTAGTCACAAAAGAGGCTAAAATCATTCTGGGCAGTGTTAACAGGAGTTTCAGATGTGAGAAATGTCATTGCACTGCTCTCCTCAGAACTGAATGGTGCCCAATTCCGGGTGTCAATGCAGCTTGAAAAACATTTTTTTCTTTTATACACTAGCTTGTATAGTTTGTCGCTATCTCTTGGGTGCTGCGCATGCTGCTTTGTTGTTATAGAGTCAGACAAACAGTCAGTGCACACAGTGTGTTGTCATTTTCATGTTTGCTTTCAGATTTGCTCTGGCTTTTCCAGAGGTAATCTGAGGCACCCAGACAGGAGGGGACTTACTGGAGATCACACAGTGAGCTAGTGGCACAGCTGGGAATGGAAACCAGGAATCCACAAAGCCCTGCACATTAGCCCCCTGAGCATTTTTACAACCCTGTATAATGGTCAGGCTCATGTCTAGTCAGTACATTGAAATGACACCATTGAACATGGAAGCAAAAGACAACCAGGAGATGGAATCTGTCTGTAATAGAGTGCAGTGGTAGTTATGTAATAGATAGGGTTGTGTTACAGACATGTATGCTTTGACAGTGGAAAGGATGGTGAATATTGTGTGTTTTGAGTAAGCTTTAATGAAATGAAACTCAGGTTCAAATCTTTAGTCTATGATGAAACTTAAAAAACAACAAATAGTCTTGCAGCACCTTAAAGATTAACAAAACATGTATCTGGTATCATGAGCTTTTGTCACCACCCACTTCATGAAAGCTCATGATACCACTTTCATTTTTTGTTAGTCTCTAAGGTGCTGCAGGACTATTCATTATTTTTAAAGTGTTTTTTCAGATACAGACTAACAGGGTAACACGGTAAAATCTCAGTAACTGAAACTTTTGGTCTATGATTGACTTTTTGGTAAATTGATTGAACAATTTATGGTTCTGAAAATTCTGATAGGCTGTTGAAAAATAGGTGTTTCCATGATTTTTTTATCCCTGTAGAAGGTCTCACTCTTCTATATATTTTTCTAGCAGAAGGATCCAGTCAAAGATATGGCCCACATATGAATATACAAGTGCTCTGTACTGGGTTCCAAGAGTTCCAACTTTAGGTGAATACATGGAATATGAAAGTACTTAAAATAACAACATTAATGTGTGTGCCAGTCTGACGCTGCTGAGTTTTAATTTGATGACAAAAAATGTAGCATGGCAAAAAGGACTGCAAAGGAGCACTAGGGAGTCCACTCGAGCATGCGCTAGGACCAGGGCAATAACCAGGGTGGGGCACAAAGCTATAGGGGCTGACAGAGGTAACATGTAAACTCCCATGCAAAAGGGAGCACTCCCTCCACCCTGACTCTCCTGACCACAACTCAGAAACTCACTGGTGTCAGTTCTCATGATTTCACAGCACATGATTTGCTGTTTTTCTTAAGGCCCAACTGCAGAGGGGCTGGGATTATGTGAGATTCTTGGGGTTTGTTGAAGTAAGTTCATTTCTATCCCTCCTGGTTGGGAAGAACAGCTGGAAAACCTGCCCCCAAAAGGTCATACACCAGACGTCAAATAAAAAGAAGCAAAATGCATAAGTTTAATCCTGGGATTTTGGAGGGGCGCTGCCTCATGATTTTTGTGCACTTTGGGTTGGCAATGGAATCTTTAACCAGAGCAGAGAGGACTTGGGGGCTGAGCTACTGCTATAAAGAGTCAGGGGGGAGGAACACAGAGTTTGGGGATTTTCCCAATTTTATTAATGAGAAACTTATCATAAAAGACAAATAGGCAGCACTTGCCCAAGCCTATTCCAATGTCCTCCAGCACTTTGGGAGCTGGGCATTGTCCTGCTGTGGTCCCAGAGAAGATTCCCCCACAGTTGCCTCTGATTTCAGAAGGTTCTGTTATGCGGCTGAGCACCAATGAGTCCTGCATTTCTGCAACTGGAGCATTAATGACACCTGTCCTGGTGCTGCACGATGGTTGTGTACGTCAGAGTCTCTTCTCTCTGGGACTGTGGATGCTTTCAGATAAAACACAATAATGTAACGTTTCTGCTCAGCCCGTCTAAAGCCAGAGAACAGAAGTCAGAAAATGTCTATCTGGCACCACTGCTGTACACAGCAGGGCCGATGGCTACTGTGGGCCATGGGGCAAATGGGGGAGGGAGGGCAGCTCCAAAGTCTGGTGGAGCAGGGCCACAGGCTGAACTGGGGGGCTGAGGGCAACCAGCCCTTAGTGCCACCTGGACCATGACACACCTCTGAGCCCCACAGAGTGCTTAGTGTGGCCCTCCCTCCCCGTGTTGGTGGACATACATCAGGAGCAGTTCTGTGGGCATCTAGGCTGGGAAACACTTCCTACATCAACACCTCTGAGGCAGGCAGCTCAGATTTCCCCCTCCACAGCCTGGGTCTGATCCTGTTATTCCCCACAATTAGGACAGCTGGGTTTTGGCCTGACACTGCCGCCTGTACACAGGAGCCATTCTCCTCTCCATACCAGCCATCAGAGAGTCAGTACCAGTTTCTGACAGTACCAGTTTCTATCTGTGATGAGGTGTCAGTACAGACTCAGCGATTTCAAAGCCAGAAGTGAATGTCACGATCATTTGATCTGACCTGCACATCAGAGGCCACAGAACCTTACCCACCCCATCCTGTCCGAGTTACTAACGTCCTCAAATCATTATTTAAATGACTTCATGTTACAGAGACACACCAAAGTTACACTAGTTAAAAACTGCAAGTACCCCATACTACAGGGGAAGACACAAAACTACCCCATGTATCCCTCTGGTGTATTCATAGAGAGCAACTATATCCCCCTTCAATCTGTGTTTGATAAGCTTAAAAGAGTCCAGCTCCTTGAATCTGCTCTTGTAAGGTGGGTCCTCCATTCCTCGGCTCCTCCTAGCAGCCCTCCTCTACACCTTCTTCAGTTGGAATTCATCTTTCCTAAACATGGGAGATTAGCTTTGCACACAGTGGGCTAGCAGAGGCCTCACAGGTGCTTTATATAATGGTAATCACGCCTCCCTTTTCCTACTGGAAATACGTTGCTGGATGAACCCTAGCACTGCATTTTCATGGCTATCCCTGCGTGATAGCAGCACACAGCTCCTCTCTCTGGATACAACTTTAAATGGGTTGCATTTCCTGGCCATGGGGGAGTCTCCACTATTGCTGCGGTGTGGAGTTTGGAAAAAGATGTTTCCTTCTCCTCTGGAGCTGTGTCTGTGGGGGTCAGGGCCTGGCCAGGTTAACAGCAGGTGTAGCTCCTGGACAGAGATCTGGAGCAGCAGCAGTGAGACCAGGGGAAATAGACACAACTTGGAGCTGGGGAGTCCTGAGTAAATCCATGTACTGAGCTGAACTGGAACAGGCAAACCAATCGCTCTTTCCTACCCCTTTAGTTCGTCATTAATTAAAGCTGCGACTCACCCTGGTGCTTCCCGACAAATTCACAGAGGCATCTGGGGAGAGAAGGACAGTTACACGTCATCACTGGGGTGTAAGTGCCCTTAAAGGAAGGCACCCCCTTGAATATAAATTATAACAATATGGTTCCTACTCTTCTCTTACCCAGGACAGGAATCCCCCATGGATAGCACTGAGCATCATGAAGCCTGGTCCTGATCAGGGTCAGTAGGTGATACAGAAGTGGAAGGATTTCATGTGACTGGTGAAGATGGTCAGTGGAAACTGTCTGTGTATTCTAGTTTGTCACAGAGTCGGCTTTTGGCAGAAAATGTCAACATTTGTGAGTGCCCAAAACCTGAAATAGTTTGGCCAAACCCAGAAATATTGATTCAGAACATCACTCTGGTGCTGCATGGGGCTTGTAGTTCAGTTGCCTCATGCTCATAGTCTCTTCTACAGTCTGGCTCCACTGCATTTCCCAGGCTGCACTGCAGCCGGGAACTCCCATGATGGACTCCTTCCCATCACCAAGAGGGGAGAAAATGTGCATCATGGGAGAATCAGAGAGTCTGGATCAAATAAGAGAACAGGAACATAAGCTCCTAAATTACACATCTTAGGCACTTTTGCCCCCAGCTCCCAGTGATGGGGGGTGAGACACTGTCCATTGTGAGCTTTCCCTGGGATTTGACTTTTCCAGGAAGGAAGAGAAGGGGTAACACTTCATTTCAGTCCCCTGCTGTCAATGCAGGGTTGGGTATAACAGGTAAAAGGTGGGACAAAGGAACCTCAGGGACTTAGATGCCTGAGCCTTGGGACTCAGAGAACATTTGCTCCTCATTCACTTTGATCAAAGGCAGCTTGTTGTAATTCTTGACTAGAAGGTCTGATCTAGGATCTGTCCTTCCTCCGTCAAGTAATGCACTTACCCCGCCCCCCCGACCCCTGCATTTCTCCATGTACAGGTAACCCAGTAACCCCAATACTCTGTAAAAGCTCTTACATTGAATCTGATCTTCAGGAGCATTGCTGGTGTCATGCTGGACTTGTTCCCTGTGAGGAGTAATAAGGACAAGCTGTATCAGTGATACTGCTCACTTTCTCTCCCTCCCATTGGTGACACTGAGTCTGGGTGGCATATTTCAACAGAAATTTTTTTCATGAATAATATCTTTGGCCAAGTCAAATGTTTGGTCAAATCTGTATGGTTTACTTACATTTTTAGTGACAAAAACTTAAATGAAATGTTCATTTTGTTCTTTCCAATGGGCATCTTGTTTTGTTTTACTTTGGATTTTTTGTCCCTCCCCCCGCATTTCCAGTGAACTATTTGGAACATCTTTCTATCTGAAACGTTTTCACACAAATATAACTTAAATATTTGGCCCAGGCTCAGGATGTAGAAAGGTTGAGTGTTCCTCAAAGGGTCAACTTTAATGTCCTTGGATAATGTGGAAATGAAGCTGCAGAGCCCACTTTCTGACCAAGTTTGCTAACCCGCTCCCACGTCCCAGAGAAGGGATCCAGAAAGGAAATGAGATGAGAAAGGGAATAATCCCCTCCTACCTTTGGTCCCTTCCAAAAGACACTACTGGAAGCAGTGGGACAGAGTGATCAGACACATGGGTGTGTTTCCTCATGGACAGAGAGAGAGAGAGAAAGAGAGAGAGAGAGAAATTGAGCAACGTGCCCCCCAATTCATCACCACATTAAGAACATAAGAACAGCCAAACTGAGTCAGACAAAAGGTCCATCTAGCCCTGTCTGCCTACAGTGACCAATACCAGATACCCCAGAGGGAGGGATCACAATAGGTAATCCTCACGTGATCCCTCCCCAGTCACCCACCTGCAGAGAAACAGAAGCTAGATTCCTACCTATCCTGGCTAATAGCCATTGATGGACCTAACCTCTATGAATCTGTCTAGTTCTTTTTCGATCCCTGTTAAAGTTCCAGCCTTCACCACATCCTCTGGCAAGGAGTTCCACAGGTTGACTGTGCGCTGAGTGAAGACATTTCCTTTTGTTTGTTTTAAACCTGCTGCCTATTAATTTCATTTGGTGACCTCGAGTTCTTATATTGTGGGACTAAGTAAATAACTTTTCCTTATTCACTTTTTCCATGCCAGTCATGATTTTATAGACCTGTATCATATCCTACCCCCAGTCTCCTCTTTTCTAAGCTGAAAAGTCCAAGTCTTTTAAATCTCTCTTCATATGAGACCCATTCCAAACCCCTCATCATTTTTGTTGCCCTTTTCTGAATGTTTTCCAATGTCATTATGTCAATATATCTTTTTGAGATGAGGCGACCACATCTGTATGCAGTGTTCCAGATGTGGGCATACCATGATTTTGACACAAAGTCCCACCCTCACAAATATCCAGCCCAGCACTCCCCTCCACCAGCCCCACTGACTGCTCTTGGCTCTGGTGTGGTCACATCTGACAACTTTAGTCAGTCTGATGGTGTTTGATGTTCCACATAAAGCCCCAGTTTTGAGATTCACGTGCTTCAGAAGTTTATAACTTTCACGTTTGGGGTGAAAATCTTGAAATTGTGACCCAAAGGCTCCCAAAGCTCATTCCCCCCCCCCCCCCCCCCCCGGCAAATTCAAAGTTCCCCTATTCATGTCCTGTTGGCAATCCCATGAGTTCTGAGTCACTCTTGAGATGGTCGGGTGACTGGAGGCTGTGAGAGCTGGGGGCTGGGGCACTGTGAGGAAGGCTGCAGGGCAGAGCTGTGCCCAGAGCTCTGTGATCACTAGGCCCTAGCAACTCTGAAGGAAAGCTCTTACACATGGGCATGGGCACAAGGGCCCTTCCTGGCTAGGGGATGCCTCCCTACCTGAAGCCTTAGTGACCTGCGTGTGGATATTCCATCTAGACACACACCCCTGGAAGAGTCCTTGACTGGGAACATCTATGAGACTGGGGTTGGTCTGTGTGGCACTAGATGCAGAGCGGTCCTGATTCTTAATTTGAGCTGTAGGATACTATAGTAACATATCTAATAAATAATGTACAGCACCTAACACAGTGGGACTCCGATCCCTGACTGGGGCTCACGGTACTACTGAAATACAAATAACTAATCACAAGGATAATCCATTTCATCATCTTTGATCTATGCCCCAGGAAACTTCCTGAAAACAAATGATCATCTCTCTCCCCACATCCCACACAGGGTATCTAAGGGGGTGTCTCTGCCACGTCTGTCTGTACATTTCTAACATGGCTCGGCCTCACTCTCATACCCACCTTTCCTTCCCAGCAGATAAAGCACCACAGCCAGCACCAGAATGGCAGGGACTGTAATTCCCAACAGGAGCTTTAGATCCAGCCCTAGGAAAGAACCTCGCTGTGAATTGCCTCTCCAGGCAGCCAAAAATCAGTCCCTACTGGCTGGAGCTGGCTGATTCTCATGATAAGTGACCTCTCCTGTCATCATGAACTTCCCTGGGGAGATCACCTTCTGCTTATCTGCACAGTGGCATTATTGGATGTTTTTTGTGAGTAAAGTTGTTGAAGTTTATCCATATTTTTTTGCCAAACATTTTTTTAAATCCAGTTTCACTAAAATAAAAGTCTTCCTCCCAAACAATTCCTCTTTCCACAAAAATAATTCTGAAATGCGAGATTCCAGTTTGTTTTCTTTTGAATTGGCAGTTTTGTGTCGTTTTCATTTTCAAAATCCAGAAGTGGAAGGAAACATCCATTTACTTTTAAATGAACAAAAATGTATCCCACTGTTTGTAATGAACAGTTTTGTCTCACATTGGTTCTAACCTTTTCCTTCCCAAAGAAACTATCAAGTCAACATGAGGCCAAATTAAATTTTTCAACAAATCACTGGAATTTTCTATAGCAAGTTTTGAAGGGTGTCTGACAGGTAGTCATGCCGGTCTTTTTCACCTAAAACAACAGGGAGTCTGATGGCACCTTAAAAACAATGAAATAGTTTCATTCACAAGTTTTTAATGGCAAAAAAACCCTGGATTTTCCCCCAGCTATAACTGTGAGCTCCTGGAGGCAGGAAACATCCCTGTGGGAACTGCCCTGTTTCAGGGAAGCATCACAATTGAGTACAGTGCCCAGGTACAAATTTAACTTCAAACAGCCAACAATGGGACTGCAGCAGGAGTTTAAAGTGAAGCTGGTACAGAGGTGTTGTCCTGGATAGGGATAGACTGGAGCACATGTTCATTTCCTGGATTGGGGCCACAGACCTGCTTGAGTGCAGAGACATGTGCAGAGCTTGTCAAAAAATTCCCAGCGGAAGAGTTTTCCCATTAGAAAAACACAGTTTCTTAAAAAATCAAACCCTTTTGATGAGATTCTATAGAATCCAAGGCTATGTCTACACTGCAGTTCTTTTTTGGAAAAAGGTACGCAATTTGCATACTTTTTCCTGATTCTTTTTTCCAAAGAGGCTTTTCCGACACTTGGCCTGTCTACACAGAACCAAATGTGGGAAAAACCTCCTATTTCAGAAGAGCCCTTATTCCTCACAAAATGAGGACTATAGGGCTTCTGAAAGAACACACTCGCTTTTTCAGAAACTGGGTATGGTAGGTATCCCGGAAAAACTCTGAAGTGTTGACATTGCTGCATTATCACCCTGGCAGGGGTCACTAGGTGGCGCTGTTACACACCATCTGACTCCATCTTTTCCTTGTCCTGCAATCACTGCACGGATCCCTTGCAGACGTGCTAGGTGTAGGGGTTTGCTGATGCATATTCTTTGGGGGGTGCTGGACAAACAGGCAGGTTTGGGCTCTGCTGAAGTCAGTCCCTGGGGCTCAGTTGCTGCCTGGGAACCAGACACTGGTACTGGGCTGAGATTCCTGGCAGAGGAGTTTGCCCACGTGCCAGGTGTGACACTGGGCCAGGCTTAGAGCACAGAGCATGACTAGCTAATGACACAGAGAGACAAATCCTGTTATGATGCATCTGGTGCCTCCTGTCAGAGCAACTACAAATACAACAGGCACAGAGAATGCAGCGGGTGGAAACAATTCACGGACTACCGGGGTAGCAGAGGGATTCGGGGAACCTTTTCCTAAATACAATCCCCTGAATAACACATCAGAAGGATTTACCTTGTGGGGGGGAATCTCCTGCACCACCACTGCTAGAATCATCACCTAGGCAACAAAGACACAAGAGCCATCATCACAGCAATCACACTCAGGCTGGAGGTGCACTGGCCAGGACCAATGTCCCCTCTAGCCTTTTCCATCTATGTGTGGAATAATTTATTATGTGCACATTCGCACACACCTTAGTGCACATGTGCACCACGGGAGAAACAAAACCTAGCTGTGGGCACTCTGCTTATCTGCAGGGCAGCCACACGAGAGCCCAGCTTACAGGCAACACTGTCCCTGTTTAAATAAACACATCAGAAGCATTTACCTGGCAGGGAGGTGCCTCCAACACCGCTGCTGCTGAGGTCATTACCTAGGCAATAAACACACAAGAGATCAGAGCAGGCCATGGCCCTCTCCAGGCTGATACACTGTCCTAGCACAACTGACCATGGGTCTTCACTGGCTGGGGGCCCGGCTGTTGGAAGGACTCTGGGCTCAGGGTGGGTCACAAACTGGATCTGAGTCAGCCATGGGAGAGAGTTGTGCAAAGGGCCAACCTACATTGTATGTAAAACACAGGAGGTCCCTGTTCTGCTTTGCTCAGCACTGATGAGGCCTCAGCTGGAGTATAAATGCCACTTCTGGGTGGGACACCCAGAGTGGTCAACAAATTGGAGAGAGTCCAGAGGAGAACAACAAAAATGATCAAAGATTTAGCAACTCTGAGCTAGGTGGAAAGGTTAGGAATATGGGGCATGGTTAGTGTTGAGAACAGAAGCCCAAAGGGAGAACCTGAAAACAGTCTCCAAAGAAGCTCAGGGCTGTAACAAAGAGGGCCGGGATAAATTGTTCTCTGCAGGTAGGACAAGCAGTAACAGGCTTAATCTGCAGTAAGGCAGGATTAGGTGAAATGGCAGGAAAAACTTTTTAGTGAAGCTCTGGATCAGGTGTCTAAGGAAGGTTGGGGACCCCCTGTCACTGCAGACATTTCAAAACAGAAGGGACAAAACCCTGATGGGGCTGGTCCAGGGTTACTTGATCTTGCCTCAGTCCAGGAGTATGGACGTGATGCCATTTTCAGAACTTTGAGTTTGACATTTTAGGATGTCCCCATCCCCCATCTGTCTGGCACACACACCTCCCCCCCACACACACCCTTACTGGTGAGCTGCTGGGCAGGGCTGAGCTGGGATCTGGTCACCTGGTTTTTCCTGTCCTTGATCTCGTACCCACAGGAGTAATTCCCAGAGCTTCCCCTGGACACCACATGGTCATAATCGTATGTGATCTTCTCCTCCAAGCCCTTCTGGGATGAAACCTCCTCCTCGTCCTTGCAGAAGACAACGCGGGTGGCCAGGAACTGGGAGAACACAGAGCACTGGAGCTGCACGGAGTCCCCCGGCTGGGCCAAAGTCTGGCTAAGGTAGAGGATGGGGGCACGGAGAGTACCTGGCAAGGGGAATGGGTCAGAACTGTCAGTAGGATGCAAGTGATGCCTGGTGCTGTCAGTGGGGCAGGAGGTACAAGTCAGGGGGGCTTTGCCATCTCTCAGATGGAGGCTCTGATCCCAGCCCAGCTGGGCAGAAGGGGGACAAGCTCTCTCTGGTGACTAGAAGATTTTATTTCTGGGATTATTTCCCCAGCCCCCCCTGGAGGCTCAGCCAGGCAGGGTCCCCAGTGCAGGCCTCTGACTGACTCAGCTGGGGCAGTACGGCCGGGAGACAGGTGACCCCTCAGCGTGGCCAACCTTTGGTGATTGGGGGCTGTCTAGGGAACAGCCAACACCTCGGCCTGCCCTACCATTCCATGCAGTGATGGCCAGTTGCTGCCCCAGGGACCTTGCCATCTGACTGCCTAGGGGCTGTGTCCAGTTTCCTGCCCCTTTGATGTCTGTTTTAATAACCTCCCTGCCCTTGTTCCCCACTTGCCCCCAACTCTCCAGCTGGCTCAGGGGGCACCAGAGGCAGTTCCAGGCTAAGGGAAGGCCCTCCCCCAGTGGCCGGGAGAGAATCCCCCTTTCTTGGGAACCGCCAGGGCAATGGGACCCAGCTCTGAACTCACAGGGGAATTGCTGCTGCTGCTGGGCAGGTCAATATCTGCCTGGCACCTTCCCCATCCCTGAAGTGTGTTGGCCGTCGGCATCCCCTGCCCCTGCTGCCCAGGCAGCCAGCAAAGAACCATGGCTGGCCATGCCCATAAGCCACATCTCGGCCAAACCAGCCTTCATAGGGCTGGATGCAGGTCACTGGAGCTCAGGCTGGTTAATGGTTCTTTCTCGCCCTATCTTCTGAAATGCCGCCTGCCTGCCCAGGGCTGGCTATTCACGGTGCTGCTGTCGTTTAAGGATGAGGTGCAGGCTGAGTCCCTGTCGGAGTGAGCTCCAGGACAGAGACCTGGGAGCTGGCGCTGTGAGACGTTAAATCCCCTTTGCTTAGAGCTGGGCGATCTCCGCTTCCCAGGCCCAGTACCCTGGGTGAGGAGGGCTGTGGAGGTGGTGCTGCCATGTACCTCTCACTCTGGCTATGGACCCGAGAAGAGCTGAGAGGCAGCAGGACTGAGAGGGGTCAACAGGAGACCTGTTCTCATCTCAGAGTCCTGCTCCCCTTCCCATGCCATTGCTCCTGGCTCCACACTGAGCAGAGAGCAGCCTGAATGGTCCTGATGGGACATCCTATATGGGGAGGGATAAATGCCATGGGCAGATTGGGGACAGACAGATGGACTCACCGGGAGCTGAGCAGATCTCCTGGCTGCTGGGACTCAGCGCTGGGAACAGAAAGGGGACATGTGATTAGTGCTGGAGATAAAATCTACCTCTATTCTAATGTCCATTTTGATGGACAAAAGTTGTCTCTGACAGACAAAGAAGCAAACCAGGCAGGACATTAGTTCTGGGGCAGGGCGAGGCAGGGCAGGGCAGATCCCTCAGGCAGACTTTGGCTGAACTGGGGCTGCCTTTCCCTTCAGCTCTCTAGAGGGACAGATGCTCATCTGATGTGAATCACCATTGACTCCAGCGGAGTGACACTGATTTATACCAGCTGGGGATCTAGCTCAACAGCTCTCACACTCAGTGTTTACGCTGATGGGAATTTGCCAGCAGTCTGGCCCAGAAGCTGCTTTTGGGTCTATTTCTTGCCAACGTGCTAGGTACTAGTCCAGGATCCCCACGTACTTACCAGGCAGCAGGAGGCACAGAGACAGGATCATGGAGGAGGTTGTGGGAACCTATCAGGATGGAAACAGTCCAGAAGCTTCAGCTACTGACGTGGTCAAGAGGCCACAATTCACAGTCTCTCCCTGCTGTGACCTACATCTTCTACCCTGTCTGACTTCAGGAGAAGGGAAGCTCCAGTCTCTCTTCGCCAGTCTGCCCACGTTGGCTTCCCTGGGTTGGATGCTCCAGTCAACCCCTCTCCCTGCTCGCTGGCCCCCAGGGGACTGCAGGGCTGAGGTAGTAGAGATGCCACAGCCTCTCTCTGCCCTGCTCTGTCCCCTCTTTGGGTCTGATACTCGTCATCGTTCCACATTTCCTGCCCCGCGTCACCCTACTTCCTTGCCCTGACCGCAGCCTCTCTATTTAGGGCTGCGAGACTGAGAACCGAAGGGGCCTGGTTTGCTTGTTTCAGTCTATTGCAGGGGTCTCAAACCCCAGCCCATGGGCCAGCCCCAGCTGAAGCGATTGTGCAGTCTGGCCTGGGACACCCAGCGGGATGGGAAACTTTTCCACCCCTTTGCGCCATCGCTCCTCCCTTCTCCTCCCCAAGGCACCATGTCTCTAAGGACGCAGCTTTGGAATCAGGGCAGGGGCCTGGTTGTGGCCTGGCAGCGTCAGTTTCCCCCCCACTTTACACAGCTCGCAGCTCTCCCAGCTCCCAGTCACGTCGCTTTGCTTCCCACCAGGGGCTGCTCTGGTCTGTTTCCTCCCAACCGGCTATGAATTAGCCCAGGATTCCCGCTTACTCACCAGGCAGCAAGAGGCACAGAGACAAGAGCATCTGGGCAATGGTGGGATGGAAACAAACAACCAGCTTCAGCTGTTGATGGGGTCAGGAGGGACAATCTGATGTCGCCCCCTGCTCTGATCTATCCCACTGCCCTGTCTGACTTCAGCGCAGAGAAGCTCTGGTCTCTCTCTCTGCTCCCCAGGGTTGGATGTTCCAGCCAGCCTCGGCCACCCGGGGTCTACAGGGCTGAGGTAGCAGAGACACAGCAGCCTCTCTCTGCCCTGCTCTGTCTGCTCCTTGGGTCTGATACTCGTCATCGCTACCCATTTCCTGCCCCACACGGTCCCCCTGTCGTCTCTATTTAGGGCTGTGAGATTGAGAATCAAAGGTACCTCGTTTGATTCTTTGAGACTAAACTTATCACTGAAAAAACACCTCCCCTCCCATCTCACTGCCTGGGGGCTGAGACAGCCCCTGGGTTAAAGGCACAGCTGGGCTAGGGTCAAAGGTCACTGGGGGGCCTGGGATGTTGGAGGAGCCTGAAATTTTGCCTCTGGCTCCAGACACTTCTGCCCATCCTGCCCTGACTGCCTCTTCCCCCCATTCAGGGCTGCTGAGAAGTCTCCTGTCCTTGCTGAGAGATGGGTACCAGGTCTCTTCTGTCTCAAGTCACCCACTGGGGAGTGGAGGGAAAAATATAAGTCAGCTGAGAAACAGTATCCAGAAGTGACCTCTGAGCAGGTGGGAACCAGAGTTCTTTGGATTGGGCCAGTGGGGGATCAGGAAAAAGCCAAAGGAGTGTGGGATAAAGATGTAAGCCATGCTGACCTGCTACTAAAACTGTAGGTTTTGGTTGGGTGGCTCTCAATGTCACAGGGACGGGTCCATGAAAAATCAGGTTCCTGAGCCTTACAGTCCCCAGGGGCAATGGGGAAAGAGAGCATCCACACTGCCAAGAAAAGGTGACCTGCTTTTTCGAAAGAGAGTGTCCACACTGATTGGATGCTATCTTGCACATAAACTGTGATTACTATGGGCAGAATGGCCACCAGGCACTTGTGCTTTTTCCTCTTTCTTCCTCTTGCAAAAGAACTCCCTTTTCTCTGTCCACACATGCCATTTTCCAAAACAGCTCTTTTGCAAAAAAGGCTTTTTCCTCGCAGAAAGAGGTTTACCAATGTTAGAAAACCCCTCTATTCTTTCGATTTTTTTTTGAAAGAACACAATTGCAGTGTGGACATAAGTGAAGTTTTTTCGGAAAAACTCTGTAGTGTAGACATACCCTAATTAGAGAAAGAAAGTCTGGTGAACGGAGGTTAAGAACCTGTGAACAGCCTAGCAGCCAGGTACCTTCAGGGAAATGTGTCAGGAGCACACACAAAAAATGGAGATTGCCTATCTCCTAGAACTGCAGAGCAATTTTGGAGATCAGCTTTGCAGAGCAATTGATGCAGAAGCAGATTGTCCTGGGATGGCGGCTGGGCACATTTCACTCCAGGTCTGGAGTCAGCTCAGTTGAACAGCGGATCAAAGGTGTACAGGGGGAGCTCAGATGCCCAGGTGAGGGTCAGAGGAACAGAGATGGATGCTACCTGTCCTAAACAGTGCCTGGAAAACATCAGTGGGAAAAAGGTAAAAAATTGTGGCAAGTTTTAAAAAAAGTGAAAACAGAGTCACCCAGGGGCTGTGGCACAGGCTGAGCTGCTGGCACTCTTGGGTAGCAACCTGGCACTGTTTGTAACTCAGCCAATGCTGTCCTGACAGGGCCTGATCCAAAGTCCCTTGGTGCCAATGGAAAGACTCCACTGATCTCACTGGCCAAGTGAAAGCTCCGGAGCCCTGTGTAAGAGGGTCAGTTCTCTTGTGACAGAGAAATGGCTCCGGAGCTTTCACTTGGAGTGACCCCAACTCAGACCGGCCGCAGGAACAGGAGCAGGCAACGTCTCCCCCAAGGTCAAGTGAAGGGGAGGTTGATGATGGGATCCTGAACTGTGCAAAATGGGATGTGAAAGAAGGAGGTCACCCAAACCTGCCCCCTCCTCCCTAGAGGTGCAAGTGCAGCTGATATAGGAAACAAGAGCATCCAGAGAGAGTTCTCCCTGTTCACAGACCCTGCAGCTGCCTCACCGCACAGCCCCTGGAAAGAGCAGAGAGACGAATGCAAACAGAAGAGAAATGACCAAGGCTCCTCTCTGCACTAGTGCTTTAACAGAGACTTGAAAGGAGTCAGCTGCACAGACCTGTGACCCTAGAGACAGACAGAGGATGTCCATGGGGATAGATAGATACACTATGGCTGTGTCTAG
>JANRFK010003594.1:7008886-7019889 GCA_030068395.1 Apalone spinifera | reverse complement strand
TGCCTGCCCGGCTCCTAATACACTTTAAATGCAGAGCTGCAGAAGGGGTAGGTCCCGGACCCAGCGGATGTCAGGACTGAACTGGGCTGCTGGCCAGCCTGCTAAAGCATTTACTGGTGAGGGGTGGAGTGGGGAACGGGTGTAGTCTATAGCATGAACCCAGAAGCTAATGGTTAATTGGTTAATTGACTAGACTATTACATCCCTCGTGTGGACTTGGGGTTCTGGTTTTGTTCTTTTTGTATAGACAGTCCCAGGCCAAACAGCCGGATCTAACCTCCCCCATGGTCTGTGTGGGGGGGCTTTCCCTCTGAGACCAAAAGTGCAATAGGAACCAGAGACGATGATCCAGCATCTGACCAAGGAGGGAGAGAAGATGCTCGACTGGGGTGACTGAGCCACACAATGCTGAATGGTCAATGGGGGTGAGATGAAGCTGTTGGCTTGGCATAGGTTTCAGGAAGCTCAATGGAGTGTGCAGATGCGGTGGGAACCGAAGGCCTGGCACTAACAGACTGACGGAGCAGCTAGGCCGGGCACAGACAGACCCGGGATTAGCGAGCATGCTGGTAGGGTTTAGCACTCCAATTCAGAGAAGAAGCCACGGCAGATTGTCAGAGGAGGGGCAGTGCTGTACAATACCGGGCAGTGCAGCACCATGCACAACAATGGCATTAAGGAAACATGATCACAATGAGAGCGGCACTGGGGCAGAGAATGTTAAGACATTTTCAACAAATACTTTATTTCTGACTAAACATATGTTTATTTTGCTTGTTTATTTTTTGTGGCAGTCTCTGCTTTCCTTGACTTTTTTTGTTTTACATTGGAATATCAACAGTCCCCAAATATTTCAGGTTTTGGAAGTTTTCAGCTGAAAATGTTCAGTTCTCAATTGCCAAAACCAATATTTCCCCCTCGTATATAAAAAAAAAATGCCTCAGCAGGCAGAGTCCATCTTGTCTCTACACTTGCTCGGGCGTCTGGCTGCGGCGGGGCATTGCCAGTGCCACCCGCGTGTTGGCACTGCATGGTGCAGGAATGTCACTAGGGCTATGTGTACACTGCAGAGCTTTTCCTGGATCCTGGAAAATCTGTGCCACGTCCAAGGAAAGTGTCCACTTTTTCAGAACAATTTCTGAAAAAGTGGACGCGTTCGTTCGGCATCCCTGTATTTCTCATTGTATGAGGTATAAGGGGTGTTCTGAAAGAGGAGGTTTTTCTGAAATTTGGCCCCCTGTAGATGGGCCAAACTTCGGAAAAGGCTCTTCTAAAAAAAAAGAAGCGGAAAAAGATACGCAAATAGCTTTTTCTGATGTAACTGCAGTCTAGAGATACACAAGGGGAGCAACCAGCCAGGGGCTCTATAGCCCTTTGCTTCAAGGGCTGGAGACTGGCTGGAGTCTGGGAGGGTCCTGCTGGGACGGGCCGAACCCCCCAGCCCTGGGTGCAGCAAGTGTGGGGGATGGGCTGGAGCCGCTGGAAGCAACTTGGGAATTTCCGGGATGGGGGGGAGGGGCCTGACGAGCAGAGTCAGTGACGAGCCCCTCAAGGGGGGGGAATGGCCAACTGCCACGTGGGGGGGGAGGAACCCAAATGTCACTTGAGGGAGCATCTCAATATCAGGGGATGGGAACAGGATGGGGGAGGGGATCCCAATCAGGGCCTAGGGGAGCTGCCCTTTTTGTCCCCAGCTGTCTGGCAGCCTCCCCCACACACTCATAACCCTGCTCTTGGGGAACGGAACCTTTTTTGGGTTGGGGTCACTGACCCACAGAAAAATCAGTCAGGGGCCACACACACGTGAGAAGCATAAAGACCCCTCCCTCACTGACGTGGCCCCCAGATGAGGAGAAAGTCACTGCCCACATTCCCGTTGCCCACCCGAGCCTGCGGGGCCCAGCTTAGTAGATTTTGTGTGCTCCAGCCCTGCAATGGGACAGCAGCGGGGCTGAAGCACCAGCGCAGGCTGCACAGTGTGTGTTGGGGGGGAGAGGCTCTGATGATTTCAAAAAACCACTAGACACACTTGATCTCAGACAAGGGTGGGGACCAGCCGGGAGGGGAGCAGAGCTGGCTGGGAGGAGATTGGGGGGGAGCAGGGCTGGCCAGGGGAAATCAGCTGGCGGGGAGTGGGGCTGTATGGGAAGGGGTTGGAGGGAGCAGAGCTGGCCAGGGGAGGAGCAGGACGGGGGACTGGCTGGCAGAAAGCAGGGCTGGCCTCGGCACATGCAGATCCCAGGGCACTGCCCGTCCCTCGCACGGTTCCTGTGGGGCGCACAAGCAAGTCCGGCCCTGGGGATTCCATCCCTCCCCGGCCCCGCCTGAGATCAAGTGTCTCTAGTGGTTTTTTTAAATCATCAGAGTATTATCATAAATAAAACTTACTTAATTAGAAAATACCGGACATTATTACAGAATAGCAAATCAGAAACAGAGACCTTGTTCCTTAGCTCCTGTCCACCCAGCTCCCCTCTGCAATTCACTGGGATTATATACATTACAGCAGCCCCTGGGCAGCAGCCAAAGTGAGACCCCTTTGTTCTGGGTGCTGCACAGTTTGCCTGCCTGGGAAACTGATCAGGAGAACCATGGGTGGTAGTGGGTAAACCCCTGGGTTAGAGAAGCAACTCCCCAGCCGCACCTCTTCCACCTGGAACCCTGCCCCTTCCACACTCACCTGCCCCAACCTATCCATTGTGGCTCCTGGCCCCTGCTACTGAACTCCACCGAGGTTGCTGTGTGGTGTGGACCAAGAGCCCTTGGCCCCAAATGAGTTAGCTAGGTGGCATGGCCCAAGTTCCCTATCCCCAGAGTGCCAGAGAGCTGGCTATGCTGCTCACCCATATCTGGAGTGACATACAGCCAGGCAGGTGGCACGTCCAGAGCGCCAGGCAGGTGCCCCAATCTATCTAGGCTGCACTGCCCAGTTGCCCTACCACCCACAAAGTTCTTACCTACCCACAAATTGAGCCATCAGCCCCAGTGCTGAGCAGTTAGAGCACCCCAGGGACACGTTGCAGCCCCCAGCCCCACTCTCCAAGAGCAGGCTTGAGAGAGCCCGGAGGTAACGCACGGCCAGGACCTTCACAGGCAGTTTGACAAGGCAACATCTTCCCGTGTCTATAACTTCCTCCCGTGAGCAGAACTCTGCTGGTCTAGCTAAACCCTTCAGCTCTCCCGGGATAACTCCCCCTGGGGACATTCTCTCTCCAGTGTATGAAGGGCTTGTTTTAGTTTACCTCATGGTGAAAATGGTGTAAATTAACGTAATTCTCCCCAGAGACAAAGCTGAATGATTGGCACATTTCACTGGTGGGGACAGTTCATGGCAGTGCCCAGCTCTGACAGAGCTCGGCATGGCCCAAGCATGGTAGTGAGCCGAGGGCTACAGGCTTCAGGGCAGGAGGTTGCCAATGCGAAGTGCCTGGTTTTCATCCAAACTGTCCAGTTGAAAAGGGGACCTGGCAGAGTTCAGTGAAGTGAACTGTCTGTACCCAGAAAGCCCAGTTACTGGGAAAGAGGGCAAGGTGCCAGAATATCAGTCCATGCCAGTCCCCTGCTTAGCTAGGCCTACATCTGGCTGCAGCAGCTCCTGTCCCAGCCCCAGAGAAGAGGGAGCCCTGCTGGGTAGAGGGCAGGAAATGAGCCAGAGCTGAGGAATAAGGGGGGAGACCAGAAAGTGATGAGAGGAGGCAGGAGAGGAGGAAGTGGGGGGTGACCTGGAAAGTGTGGGGGAGAGACGGAGCCTTGGGGGAAGAGGTGGCAGGGGCAAGGCCTCAGGGTTTTCAGACATTTGGCAACCCTGGTCCCTGCCTGGCAAGGTCCCTGATGGGGGAAGGGAGCAGGGACTGAGGGGGCTGCTGGAGTTACCTGGGCAAAGAAGGTTACAGCAGGGGCCTGTTGGCAGCACTGACCTGTGGTGTCTCCCCAACACCCTGCTCAGAGCCCATCCCCCTCCTGACCCTTCCTCCTACTCATAGATGGTAAATGGGGATCCCCATTACTGCCCGCCCCATAAATGCTGCCATTGCCCCCACAAGCCTCCTCCAGCACCACAGGCTAGGACAGGCCCCGTTTCTCCAGCATGAAGGTGATGACGGGTGCAGACACCAGGAGCAGCAGGACCAGGACACAGCGGGCAGCCCAGATGGCCGGGGACATGGCCGGCCCTGCAACATAGAAAGAGAAGTGGTGGCACCTGCAGAGCAACATGTGGCCCTACAGGGCAGCATTAGGCTCACAGCAGCTGCTGTGTAACAGGGACGCTGTGGGATCTCCCAGCTCTAAGGGGGTAGGGGGCACGTTCCCCCAAAGTGAGGCCTAAGTGATGGAGGCCATTGGGGTGTCTCCTGCCTTTGCCCAGCACAGTCACTCTTGCCCCAGTTTTCTCAGGCTGCACCCGGACTCTGTGAAAAGGCCTCACAAGAGCCAGTGACTTCCCAGACCCTGTCACCCCTCCCCACTGTAAGTGGCAGCTCACACAGAAGGCCGCTTGAGCACCAGATGAGTCCTGAGGAGAGGATGGGCTGGTTTGCTGCTGGTGAAGATGCTCTGGGGGGAACTGGGTAAAGAGCCAGGTTTGGGCTCTGATCAATTCATTCCCTGGGGCTCGGTTGCTGCTTGGGAACCGGACACTGGTGCTGGGCTGAGGTTCCTGGCAGAGGGGTTTGCCCACATGCCGGGTGTGACACTCTGGGCCAGGCCTGGAGCACAGAGCGTAACTAGCTAATGACACGGACACAGAACCTGGGAGCCCAGGTGGGATGATGCATCCCCCCCACCCAGTGAGTGCAGAGGGAGGTAATAACTCACTGGCTGCCGCGTTAGCAGAGGGAAACAATAATTGCCAAATGTTGTTGGTTTAACAGAGTTTTACCATGACTTTTGCCCATCAGAAGTGTTTGGACTTCTCCCTTTGAACAAGCCTGCCCTGCAGAAGGTGTTGCCCAGTTCAGCAATTCTGGGACAGCCTGGGAGAACTGCAGAGGGAATGCACCACACTGGAAGAGCCCTTCACCCTGTTGTGTGGGGGTACGTTTCCTAGATCCATCGTCATGGCGATCACACTCAGACTGTCCAGCCTAGGGCCCACTTTTCCCTAGAGACCCCAGGATACAGAAACATTTCAGAACCATTTACCTGGGAGGGAGGAACCTCCGGCACCACTGCTGCTGGAGCCGTCACCTAGGCAACAAACACACGAGATGAGAGCAGGCCATGGCCAACTCCAGGACCCTACGCTGCCCTAGTACAACTAACCATGGGCAGTCGCTGGCTGGGGACAGGGCTGCATCTGAGACAGCAATGTGAGTGCGTGTAAGACAGGGGTGAGGAACCTAAGGCATGGGGGCAACGTGCCTAGATCCAGCCCCCGAGGCTCAGGGCTCCCCCATGCAGTGTTGGCCCTCCAGCCCCCCACTGTCTCCCCAAGGACTGGCCTCTGACTGATTTTTTGGTCGGTCAGCAGCCTCCACTGCTAAAGTCATCATCTAGGCAACAAACACACAAGAGAGGAGAGCAGGCCGTGGCCCGCTCTGGGCCCACTTGCTGCCCTGGCCTGGCCAACCATGGCCAGCCAGTGGCTGGAGGCAGGGCTGCTAGAAGGGCCCTTGGCCCAGGGTGGGTCACAAAGTGGATGTGAGTCGGCAACGTGAGTGTGTGTAAGACACGGGAAGTGGCTGTGCCACTCTGCTCTGCGCTGATGAGGCCTCAGCTGCAACACGGGGGCCAGTTCTGGGTGTGACACTTTAGCAAAGAGATGGAGAAGTTGGGGAGGGTCCAAAGGGGAAAACAACATTGACCAAATTTAGTCAACCTGAGCTAAGAGGAGAGGTTGGAAACACTGGGTATGTTCAGTGTTGAGAACAGAACCCAGGGGAGAGGGGGCCCCTTATACCAGTCTCTAAGGATTAACTGCTCTCAGTACTCACTCGGGGTAGGAGAAGCAGTAACTGGCTTATTGTGTAGCAAGGCAGGATTAGGCGAACTGTGGGAAAACCTTTCTAACTATAGGTTGAGGAATCACTGGGGCTGTGTCTACACTGGCGCGATCTCGTGCAAAAGCAGCCGCTCTTGCGCAAAAACTTGCTGGCCGTATGTTCTTGCGCAAGTAAACTGACATTTTACCATATGAAATCAGGGCTTCTTGTGCAAGAACTATGATGCTCCTGCTTAGAAGTAAGCCCTTTTGTGCAACTGTTCTTGCGCAAGAGACCAGTGTAGACAGGCAACATGAATTTCATGCGCAAGAAAGCCCTATGGTTAAAATAGCCATCAGAGCTTTCTTGGGCAAGATAGCGTCTACACTGGCACGGATGCTCTTGAGCAAAAGCACGTCAGTGTAGACGCTTTCTTGCACAACTACTTTAATGCAAGAACTCTTGCGCTAAAGAGTTTATGCACAAGATCATGCCAATGTAGACGTAGCCTGGAATTATTTAACAGCAGGTTAGAGAAGCCCCTGTCAGAAAAGGTCCAGACACCACCTAGTCCCACCATGAGCACAGGGAACTGGAGCTACAATTCTGTGGTTCCAATGGGCGAGTGAAGCCCTGAACAGGCTGTGGAATCCCTGTCACTGGGGTTGATCAAAACAGAAGGGACAATCCTCTGGCAGGGATGGGCCAGGGATACTTGGTCCTGCCTCAGGTCAGGGGACCGGACTCAAAGGCATCTTGTTGTCCCTTTCAGTGAGACTTTTCTTCCTACCTGTCAGGGTGGTTAAACACTGGAATAAATTGCCTGGGTGGTTGTGGAATCTCCAGCACTGGAGATACTTAAGAGCAAGTTAGATAGACACCTGTCAGGGATGGTCCAGACCAGGGCTACTGAACATGGGGCCCGTGCCACATGTGTCCCGGGGGCTGTTTGTTTGTGACCCGTGGGGCAGTTTGCATTTACGTGGGCTCAACACATAGCCCGCGGGTGGGATCCTTTGCACATGGCCTCCACTGGGAACACGCTCCACAACAGTGAGGCATCTCCCAGCTGGGGTGAGCAGTGAAAGACGCAAGTGGACGGGCTGTCTGGAACAGACGGGTACAGAGTATCGGCATTTCTAGTCCCTAGGGAGGAGGTGCCAGGAGCATATATATTTGCATGTATATGCAACCACACTTAAGTTGCACCCCTTGGCATGTGCTGTGGGCCCTGGGGCTTCCCAAGTTGAGTAGCCCTGGCCTAGACGGTGCTTGGTCCTGCCATGAGGGCAGGGAAGTGGACTCGATGACCTCTCAAGCTCCTTTGCAGTTCTATGACTCTATGATGTCCCCCTCCCCCAGGGCTGTCCAAACCATAGAATCATTCAGGGTGGCGCCCCAGGTCCCGTGCTTTGGGGTCTCCACGCCAGCCACCTCAGTTATCCCCTGCACTCACCCTGGGAACAGGAGCTGGAGCAACCTGGCAGCCTGTTCTGCCCGACCTGCTGCCCTGTCCCAGCTCTCTGCACAAGGCTTCTTCAGGATGGCAGGAAGCAGAGTGCCCAGGCCCCAAGGTGCTCCACTCCCCGCTGACATAGAAGTAAGGCGCAATAGGCTCAGAGCACGGTGTGGCTCGACGGAGTGCAGCAGGCTACCGGGCTGCTCCAGCTCCTGCCGCCAGGGCAAGTTTGGCAGTTGCAGGTGGGGTGACTGCTGCTTGTGCCACACTGGGAAGGGAGTAAGGTAGCAGGATGGGTGGAACAGAGATGGGGTCTGCAACTGGGAGGGGCCCCTATACCTGGGGCACTGTTGGCAGGGGCAACTGTGCCTTCCTCCCTCCTGTCTGGGTGGGGCTGTCTGAGCTGAGATGGGTAAAACTGGGGTGCTGGGCACTCTGGGTCTAAGTTTGGACAAAGCTGTTTTCTGAGACATTCTTTTGTTTCAGATTTTGATGCTTTTCAGCATTTGCATTTTCAGGGGCTGGTTATTTAATTATTGTCTCACTCTGCCATTTACCCCCACCCCCATTTTGTAGCTGGGCAGAGCTGAGCTAGAACACAGACAGACAGACAAAAGTACACAGATACATGCACATCCCTTACCAGTGACTCTGAGGTACTTGGCAGGGCTGAGCCAGGATCTGCTCACCTGGTTGTCGCTGTTCTTGATTTCATACCGACAGGTATAATTCCCAGAGCCATTCTTAGACACCACATGCTTATAGCTGAGGATAGCCTTCGCCTCCACCCTCTGGGATGAAATCCCCTCCCCATCCTTGCAGAAGATGATGCGGGTGGGCAGGAGCTGAGAGGTCACAAGGCACCGGAACAGCACAGAGTCCCCCGGCCGGACCGACGTCTGGTTCAGCTTGAGGATGGGGGCAAGGAGAGTGCCTGGGAAGGGCCATGGGTCAGAGCTGCCAGTGGGGCTTCAGTGGTGCCCAGTGCTGTTGATAATGGAGGAGATCAATGGCAGGGAGTCTGTGGCACATCTGGGATGGAGGCTCTGATCCCAGCCCTGCTGGGCAGACAGGGGGATGAGCGCTCTCTGGTGGTCGGAAACTTTATTCCCTGGGATCATCGCTGGAGGCTCAGCTGGGCTGGGCTCCCATTTCCTGGCTCCCATTTCCTAGAACAAGGGGTCCGTGCTGCGGGGACCCACTGACCCAGCTGGGGCAGTACGGACAGGAGAGAGGCTATACCTAAGTCAGGACAGACCTTGGCTCTTGAGGGCTGTCTAGGGCACGGCCAACACTCACAGCCCGTGCAGAAAAGGCCAGTCGCTTCCTCGAGGTATTTGGCCAATAGACAAGAAGCTGTATCCACAGCCTGACCTCTCCGGCATCTGCTCTAGCAACCTCCC
This sequence comes from Apalone spinifera, assembly GCA_030068395.1. NCBI lineage: Eukaryota > Metazoa > Chordata > Testudines > Trionychidae > Apalone > Apalone spinifera. Next base: position 7,011,106 of record JANRFK010003594.1, on the reverse strand, counting down.
TGCCGTTGTGCCCCTCCCAGCCCCCGGGTGGCACAGGGTTCTCAGGGAGCAATTCCAGGTTCAGGCTAATGAAAGGTCCTGGGGCAGCAGCAGGCAGCAGATCCCCATTTCGTGGATTCAGTGGCATTCAATGGGACCCAGCTCTGAACTTGCAGGGGAATTGCTGCTGCTGCCACTGAGACCTGCCTGGCACCTTCCCTGCCCCAGTGGTGCCCCCATCTGGTGCCTCATCCAGGCAACCAGCAAAGAAACAGCTCAGCCGGCCTGTGCCAGGCTGGATTCAGGGTCACTGGGTGAAATTCCCTGGCCTGGGCCATGCAGGAGCTCAGCCTGGGTTATACAATGGTCCCTTCTGGCCATGCCCTCTCAAATGCCACTTGCCTGCCCAGGGCTGGCTACTAAGGGTGCTGCCGACATTTAGAAATCAAATGCAGGCTGAGTCCAAGTGGGGGGGCGAGCTCTAGGGCAGAGCTCTGCAGCTGCGAGGGGCTGGGAGTCAGTGCATGGGAAGGTAAATCCCTTGGGATCAGAGCCGGGATGTTCTCTGCTTCCTAGAGCAGAGCTGAGGCAGCAGGACAGGGAGGGGTCGGCCAGGAGACCTGCTCTACCTGCTGGGATCACACACAGCTCTAATCACTCTCCAGAGTCATTGCTGCTGGCACCACAGGGAGCAGGGAGCAGTGGAAAGGGGGTGGTGACTGGACATGTGGAGAGGGAGGGGTAAATGCCATGGGCAGGTTGTTTACAGACAGACAGACGGACTCACCTGGAGCTGAGCAGATCTGGCTGCTGGGACTCAGCGCTGGGAAAAGAAAGAAGATGTATAGTTAGTGCTGGAGATAAAATCTCCCCCTTTTCTGAGCTCCCTCTTGAGGGATAGAAGCTGCATGTACTACACAGGGAAATAATTTTCTGATCTGTGTGTTGCTGAAGAAGCAAACCAGGTAGAGCGTTAGATCTGGGGCAGGGCAGATCCCTCGTGCACACAGACCTCGGCTGAGCTGCCTTTCCCTTCAGCTCTCTAGAGGGCCAGATCCTCAGCTGGTGTAAAATGACACTGACTCCAGTTGAGCAACACTGATTTAAAACAGCTGGGTATCTGGCCAGCAGCTCTCACGCTCAGGCTACGTCTAGACTGCAGGCTTCTTTCGGAAGAAGCTATTTTTGGAAGAGATCTTCGGAAAAAACTTCTTCCGAATGAGAGCGTCCCCACTGCCAAAGTGCATGAAAAAAGCAATTTGCTTTTTCAAAAGAGAGCATCCAGGCTGAATGGACGCTCTCACTGGTAAGCTATGAATGCTATGCACAGAGTGGCCACCAGGGCATCTGCTTTTTCCTCTTTCCTCTTCTTCCGAAAGAACTCCCTCTTCCCTGTCCACACACGGCTTTTTCCGAAAGAATTCTTTAAGAAGAAGTCTTCTTCCTCAAAGAATGAGGATTACCAATGCCAGAAAACCCCTCTGTTCTTTCGATTTTATTGCAGCAGAACGTAATTGCAATGTGGACGTTCCTCAAGTTTTTCGTTGGAAAAACAGCCATTTTTCTGACAAAATTCTGTAGTGCAGACATACCCGCAGTGTTTACACTGGTTCCCATTTCTCTCCCACTGAAGAGGCTTTGCCGACAGGCTCAGCCAGGGGCTGCTCTCGGTTCTGTTTCCTTCCAACCTGACACTAATTAGCCCAGGATTCCCACGTACTCACCAGGCAGCAAGAGGCACAGAGACAGGAGCATCGGGACAGTGGTGGGATGGAAAGAGCTTCAGCTTTTGATGGGATCAGGAGGGGACAATCTGATGTCCCTCCCTTTTCTGACCTGACTGCACTGCCCTGTCTGACTTCAGCGCAGGGAAGCTCCGGTCTTCCTCTCTGCTCCCGTTTGCTCCCCAGGGCTGGATGCTTCAGCCAGCACCTTTCCGTGCTCCAAAGCCCTCTGGGGTCTGCAGGGCAGAGGTAGCAGAGATGCTGCAGCCTCTCTCTGACCAGCTCTGTCCCCTCCTTGTGCCTCAGACTCACCACTGCTCCCCATTTCCTGTCCCACGCTGCTCCCCTTCCGTGCTCCGGCCACAGCGTCTCTATTTAGGGCTGCGAGATTGAGAACTGAAGGGGCCTGGTTTCCTTGTTTGAGTCTAAACTTATCACTGAAAAAACACCTCCCATCCCATCTCACTGCCTGGGGCTGAGACAGCCCCTGGGTAAAGTCACTGCTGGGCCAGGGGAA
>JANRFK010003594.1:6985819-6997944 GCA_030068395.1 Apalone spinifera | reverse complement strand
CCCCCTGCTCTCCCACCTGGCGCTCTCTGCTACAGCCCTAGGGCTGCTTCTACCCCATCCCATCCAGCTGGACCAGGGCCATGTAGATTCTGGGTCCCTCTTGGGGCAACGTTCAACCAATGAACCAGCTCCAAGCTCTAGGGCCTGAAGGCCAGCATGAGCCAAGCAGTCTTTAGAACAAATGTATGGGCCGCATGGTCCTCAGAAAGGCTGCAGCTGGCCCAGTGGGCTGCAGAAGGGGCAGAGCAGGGAGGTAACACGGTTTGGGTATCCCTGAGTGGAAGGAGCTGGCTGCAGAGCAATGTAGAACAACCCTTACACAGTCTTTGGGGTCACTGCAGGGTCTGTGTGTGTGGAGGGTGGGGGATGGATCCCTCTGAGTCTCCTGACAGGGCGGTGGGCAGTCAGCAAGCCAGCCATGCTTAGCAGATCTCCAACGTGAAGAAGGGAGGAGACCGGAGGCCCCTGGGAGCTGGTTCCCTTCTGAATCTCCACTGAGTCTCTGCTGCCCAGCTCTCCCCATCAGGCTGTTTGTGGTTGATCAGCTTTGACAGCCCCTGAGTGTAGAACAGGGGCACTTTCCTTCTCCTACACAGCCAGGGCTATTTTCAAACATGCTCACCCCACTGCTTCCCCCTGCCGCTGATGGGAACACACCGCTCTGGCAGACCTCTCCCTTAAAGCACCTCCCTGTAACCCCCCAGATGCCACCCTGACCAAGGAGTTCATCCTGCCCCGGACTTTTCCAAAACTCCACCAGAACGAACTGACTGAACCCTAACCCTCCCCCCACAGCAGGAGCTGAGCTTACTGCCCTTCAGTGAGGCAGAGAGGAATGGAGAAGGGAGAAGGAACTGTCTCCTCCTACCTGTGAGCCTTTCGTAGCAACACAACTGGAAGTGGTGAGGCAGAGTGATCAGAGACAGGGACAAATTTCCTCGCAGACAGAGAGAAAGAGAGAGATGGAAACTGAGTAACACAGCCCCAGTTCCTCATTGCAGAGCCCCATCCCCATGACCCAGCCCAGTGCTCTCCCACACCAGCCCCACTAAGGCCTGGTGTACGCTATAGCAGAAGGTCGAATTAAGATACATCAACTCCAGCAATGTATGTAATGTTGCTGGTGTTGTGTATCTTAAATCTCATTTGCACACCATCCACACAGGAGGAGGTCGATGGGAGCAAGCACTCACATTGGCTTCCCTTACTCCTCGTGAGGAGCAGGAGTACAGCACCAACAGGAGTGCCCTCTGAGTTTGATTTAGCAGGTGTCTACTAGACCCTCTTAATCAAACCCTGGAAGATTGATTGCAGCAGCGTTGATGCTCCGTGTAGTCTAGATAGACATGGCCTTACTGCCCCTGGAAGAGGAGTACCCAAGTCTGAGGACTTTGATGGAAACGTATGTCATTTCATGTTTTGTGGAAAGCTCTGGGTTTTAGAATCAGGGCATTCACTAAGAATCTTGGATTTCATTTAAAAAAAAAGTCAATTTATAGCCCTGATCTTGGTGGAGAAAAGCCTGAAGATGTGACCCAAGAGACTTCACAAGAATCAAATCTCCAGGCAGATATAAACCCCCACACTAGTGACTGGCTCAGAACAAGTCATGGGATTTTGAAAAAATCTTGAGATTATTGCAGTGACTGGAGGCTGTGAGAGCTGGGGGTTGGGGGCGCTGTGAGGAAAGGCTGCAGGGCAGAGCTGTGCCCAGCACTCTGTGTTCAGAGATGTTAGGCCCTGATGCAGGAAAGCTCCTACACACAGGTACAGGCTTAGTGGCCCTCCCTGACCAGGGGATGCCTCCCTGACCTGCAGCCTTAGTGACCTGCATGTGCATATTCCACCCAGACACGCCCCTGGCTGAGCCTAGGCTGTGACCATCTCTGGGGCAGGAGCTGTCCCCTTCATTCTCTCTCCCCCCATCCCAGGCACACTGGGGACAGGGGATCTTAGAGGGTGTCTCTGTTACGTCTGTACATTTGTGAACATGGCTCGGCCTCACTCTCATACCCACCTTTCTTCCCCAGCAGATAAAACACCACAGCCAGCAGCAGGACAGCAGGAACTGTAATTCCCAACGAGAGATATAGAACTGGCCAAAGAAAGGAATTGTGATGTGAATGGCCTCTCTAAGCAGCCACCAGAAAATTACTGTAGCTGGCTGAATCCTGTGGTAAGTGACCCCAATAGCCTCCTTAACAAACCTGGAAGCCCACCTCATGGTTAGCTGCAGGGCCACGTGACTGGCTGTTCTTTGTGAGTAAAGCTCTTTTTGTTGTTGTTGTTGTTGCAAAGATTGGTTTCCCATTTTTAATCCAAACACAGTTTGACTGAGCGCATAATCTTTCCCCCCGGAGAATTCACATCTCCCCGCAAATAACCTGAATTATAAGAAAGGGTTCTGTTTTGTTCAGAATTGTCAGTTTTGCTTCATACTGGTTTTCAAACACCCACAAATGGAAGGAAAAGGGCCCATGAGATTTGAAACCAAACAGGCAAAGCAACTCGCATGTCTGACTTTCTTTTTCTGAAGACGCCGAATGAAAATGTCTAGTTGAAATGAGACCAAATGACATTTTTGGTGTGACATGTGAGCCTCCATTTGAGACATGTCACAGATCCACAGTCTCAGGAGACGCCCCCAGCCAATCTTCTCTCCCTGGTCTTATAGATGGCCACTATGGCCAGGGGAAAGTTAACACAGAGGTCCTGAACCTTTGAGGGGCTGCTAAGTGGGAGGATTCTGGTGCTGGGCTGAAATAAATCCTTGAAAGAGGCGCTTGCTGCCCACATGCCATACGGGATGATGCGTCTGGTGCAGGGATCGGCAAATTCCAGCCTGCGGGCCAGATCCGGTTATCAGGGTTAGTTCCTGGTGGGCCCGCACCTCTCTATTTACATGCATCTCTGCAGGTATCAGCCAATCGCAGCTCTCATCGTCTGCGGATTGCTGTTCGCGGCCAATGGGAGGGCTGGGAAGGAGTGTCCCAGTCTGCACAGATTCCTGACACTCCAACTGGCAATGAATGGTGATTGGTGGCCAATGAGAGTGGTGATCACCGTTAGCTGAGGCAGTGGAGATAAATATAGCGGCAGCTTGCTGGCAACTAACCCTGGTGGGCCACAGTTTTTTATTGCCCATCCCTGCCCTGGTGCCTCCTGCCAGCACGACAACAGATACAGAGAGTGGAAAGGGAGGAAATAATTCACTGGCTGCCAGATTAGCAGAGAGGCTCAAATGAAACTTGCTCAGCAGAAGGGTTTGGGATTCCCCCTCTGAAAGAGCCACTTTCCTGCCCTGCAGAGACGTTTCTAGACTTTGCAATGCTGGGAAAAGCCCAGAAGAGCTGCAGGGAGAGAGAGGACCGCACTGGACCAGCCCGTCCCCCTGTTGTGTGATTGTGTTTTGTATTTTTGTGTCACAGTGATCACACTCAGACTGGGCTATAAACAGAGTGCACAGAATAAAGAAACACGTCAGGACACTTACCTTGTGCATCACTGCTGGGGTCGTCACCTAGGCAATAAACACACAAGAGATCAGAGCAGGCCGTGGCCCACTCTAGGCCCACACGCTGCCCTAGCACAATTAGCTACGGTCCCTCACTGGCTGGGGCAGGGCTGCTGGAAGGGCCCTGAGCTTAGAGGAGAATCACAAACAGGATCTGAGCCTGCCATGTGAGGTATTTGTGCAAAGAGCTCTGCTCGGCAGGGGTGAGGCCTCACCTGGAGGACTGGGTATCGTTCTGGGTGTGACACGTTAGGAAGGAGGTGGTACATAGCATCAGGAGAAGGCCCAGTTGGGGAAGGCAAGCCAAAGCCCTGCCCCTTCTGCCCGAAGCCACAATCCTTCCCCTGAGACCATGGCCCTTCAATAACTCCCCCTGCAGCCAAACTCTTCCCAGCCCCAGCCTTCAAGGCTGATCTTTCCTGGCTGGTTGGACTGTCTGGAGCTGTTGCACCATAGGCCCAGCTCTCCTGGGACAGGCAGCATAGGCAGTTGGGGAAGGCAACGCCTTCCCTTGCCTATACCACCTGCCTCCCATGCTGTGGAGACACTGGAGAGAGTCCAGAGAAGAGCAACACAAATGATCAAAGATTTGGAGAACCCGAGCGGGAAAGGTTAAAAACACAGGTCAGGTTTAGGGGGGTCATGAACAGGACATGCAAAGCTGGGACGGCATGGGGAAGGGACCGGGACCAGTTGTTCTCAGTCCCACTGAGGCTAGGACAAGTGGCAATGGCCTTAATCATCAGCAAGGAAAGATCAGGCTAGAGAGCAGGGAAACCCTTTGAACTATAGAGCTAGTGAGGCTCTGGAACAGGCATGGGTGGTGGGTGAAGATAGGGCTGGGGGATGCACACTCCCAACCCCTCCCCTTCTGCCCCGCCCCTATGGAAGGCAAGCCCCCCCCCAGCACCACAGGGAGGGTGGGAGAGGACTTGGCTCTAGTGGCCTCTACCCCAGAGCACACAAAGGGCAAGCACTCGAGAGCCGCAACACTCTCTCCCTAATACGCCCACAGCAGATGTTCTGGGGGCGGAGTATGGGTGGGGCCAGGCTGGCGGTTTGGGAAGGCAAAGCCTTCCCCTACCTAGGGCACCCGTCGCCTCTGGGAACAGGCTTCCAATGGTGGTTGTGGAATCCCTGTCACCGGAGGTTTTTGAGACCAGTTTGGACAATTCCCTGTCAAGGACGGTTTAGGTTTTCTTGGTCTTGCCTCAGTGCAATGGGCTGCACTCGATGACCTCTTGAGGTTCCTGCCAGCCCAACATTTCTGTGATGTCCCTGACCTCACCTGCCAGGGCTGAGCCGTCTCAGCTGAGCTGAGTGAAATTCCAGGAGAGGGGTGTTCCCTGCGTCAAATTTTGAACCAAGCTCTTTGGTTAGAAATGTTTCCTGTGAGAAGTGATGAATTCCAGCTTTTGCATTTTCAGCAGTTTGTTATTTAATTGTCGTTCTCACCCTGCCATTCATTTCCCCCCTCCCCACCCCCCATCATGTGAGACTGAATTGCTGGGCAAAGCTGAGCTGGGAAACAGACACACACACGTCCCTTAATGGTGACGCTGAGGTGCTGAGCTCGGAGACAGACCCTCCCCGCCCCCCACTTACCAGTGATGCTGAGGTGCTGGGCGCGGCTGAGCTGGGATCGGCTCACCCGGTTGTCACTGCCCTTGATCTCGTACCCACAGGAGTAATTCCCAGAGCTGTCCGCGGTCACAGTGTGGTTATAGTCATAGGTGGCCTTCTCTTTCACGCCCTTCAGGGATAAAACCTCCTTCCCATCCTTGCAGAAGACAATGCGGGTGGCCAGGTGCTGGGAGAACACGGAGCACTTGAGCCACACGGAGTTCCCTGGCCGGACTGACGTCTGGCTCATGTAGAGGGTGGGGGCAGAGAGATCACCTGGCAAGGGAAAGGGGTCAGAGGGGTCAGGGGGCGTTGCTGGTGCTTGGTGCTGTCAGTGGGGCAGGAGTAAATGGCAAGGGGCTGGGCCATGTCTCAAATGGAGGCGCTGACCCCAGCCTAGCTAGGCAGAAGGAGATTTATGAAGTGGAATCACTGGGGAAGCAGAAGAGCCAGAACTCCAGCTGGGCTTGGATTCTATTGCTGGGCTCTTCTCGTTGTCCTAGAACGAGCTTCCTGCTGACCCAGTATGGCTGGCAGAGAGGTATACTCTGTGCAAGGGCAGCCACCGGCTACAGCCAAAACCTAGGCCTGCTCCTGCAGCCCATGCACTGAAGGCCAGTCACTGCCCCAAGGAACAGTGTAGTATGTGTGTCCAGTTGCGAATACCTCCGGTCTCTGCTCTAACATGCTACCGGGGCAATTCCAAGCCCAGGCTAAGGGAAGGTCCTACAGCAGCAGCTGAGAGCAGATCCCTCATTCCGGGGCATCACCAGGGCGATGGGAGCCCGCTCTGATCCTTCAGGGTGTTCGCTGCTGCTGTTGCTCAGGGACTATCTGCCTGTCACCTTCCAAGCCCCAGCAGTGTCTCCTGCTGCTGCCTTGAAACAGCCAGGCCAGGCCCTACTGTGCTGGAAGCAGGGTCACTGGGCAAAGCTTCCTGGCCCAGGTCACACAGAGGCTCAGACTGGGTTCTATAATGGTCCCTCTCAAACACCATCTGCTCACCCTGGGCTGAAAACTAACGGTGCTACTGACTTTTCAGGGTGAGGTACAGGCTGAATATATTTGGAGAGGTGAGCTCCAGAGTAGAGATCTTCAGCAGAGGAGCTGGGAGCCAGTGCATGGGAAGGTAACTCCCTTGGGGTCAGAGCCAGGGAATTCTCTCCTCCCCAGAGCCAGTGGCACAGATGTGGGCATGACTCTCTGTCCCATGTATCACAGCAGCCCCTGCTCCAATCCCATGCCATTGCCACTGGCATGGCACTGAGCAGAGCATCCCAGAAAGGGTGGTAGAGAGCATCCCAGGAAGGGGTGGGAGAGAGCATCCCAGAAAGGGGCACATGGAGAAGGAGCACATGGAGAAGGCAGACCGGGGACAGACAGACAGAGGGACTTGGGATGAGGGTTACAGGGACGTCAGAATAGCGCGCCCATTATTTCCAAAGCTATTTTGAAATAATGGGCACGCTATCAAGCTATGGAATAGTTATTTTGGGATATCGGAAGTATCCCAAAATCATGCATCAGGGGCACATGGAGAAGGCAGACCGGGGGCAGACAGACAGAGGGACTTACCGGGTGCTGAGCAGATCTCCTGGCTGCTGGGACTCAGCGCTGGGAACAGAAAGGGGACGTGCGGTTAGTGCTAGAGATAAAATCCCCCTTTTTCTGAGGTCCCCCTTGAGGGATAGAAGCTGCCTATAATAGACAGGGGAATGAATTTCTAATTCCTGTTGTGCTGAAGAAGCAGGATGTTATATCTGGGGAGGGCAGATCCCTCGCTCACACAGATCTTGGATGAGCTGGGGCTGCTTTTCCCTTCAGCTCTCTAGGGTTACGTCTACACAGAAGCATGATTTCGGGATACTTCCGGTATCCCAAAATAACTATTCCATAGCTTGATAGTGTGCCCATTATTTCAAAATAGCTTTGGAAATAATGGGCGCGCTATTCTGACGTCCCTGTAACCCTCATTCCGCAAAGAGAAAGGGACATTTTGGAATGGCAGTTTATTTTGAAATACACACAAAATAAGCTACACAGTTTGAATAGCTCAAATTATGTTGCTTATTTCGAGCTAAGGGTGCAGTGTAGACACACCCTCAGCGTTTATACGGACCCCCGTTTCTCTCCCGCTAAAGAGGATTTGCCGACTCCCTCGGCCAGTGGCTGTTCTCGGTTCTGTTTCCTCCCAGACCCTACCAATTAGCCCAAGATTCCCATATACTCACCAGGCAGCAAGAGGCACAGAGACAGGAGCATCGGGAAGGTGGCAGGAACAAATCAAGATGGAAACAGCTCAGTGGCTTCTGCTCCTGAATGGAGTCACTGCCTGCTCAGATCTGTCCCCGCTGCCCTGTGTGAATTCAGTGGAAGGGAAACTCTGGTCTCTCTCTCTGCTCTGCCCCTGTCTGCTCCCCAGGGCTGGATGCTCCAGCCAGCCCCTCTCCCTTCTCCAAGACCTCCTGGGTTCTGCAGGGCTGAGCTAGCAGAGACACTGCAGCTTCTTCCTGAGCTGCTCTGTCCCCTCCTTGAGTCTGATAACAATCCTCCCTGTTTCCTGCCCCGCACTACCTCCCTTCCATGCTCCAGCCACAGCATCTCTATTTAGGGCTGCAAGACTAATGACTCAAGGACCTGGTTTGCTTGTTTGAGTCTAGATGTAAGCAGGGTCTGAACCACTGCTTTCAATGCATCCAGATGAAGGGGGAGAGGAACCCTGGGTGTGGTTATGCTCACTCAATTGCTTAGCCCTGCAAGATAATTAATTGTTTATATGTAAATACAGCTCATACTAGAATGGGGAAGGAATCTGGGGTGTGATTATATAAATCCTGTTCAGCCAGTGACATAGGACTGCTAGATGGTCAGTTGTTGGAATGGAATGCAGTGTCTTGTAACTAGTTTTGCTGTAGAAGGATCAGAAACCATGTTAATCCTAAATGTAGGAACTGTAAAATATGACACCAGTGCTTGCAGGAGAAACACTGTCATTGCAGAGTCTCAGATGGACATGCCTCCCCCTTCCAGATTCAAGTGGACTGAGTTGCGAAGAAGGGGCTTGAGCCAGCCAGCTACATGCCCTCCAGGTATGAGCTGTAAGACTGGTTGAATCTGTCTCCTTTCCCCCCTGTTCTAAGGACAGACCTAAAGCAGACTCCATAAGGAGTCTGTTTGGTATTCCAGTGGAAGCTGGAATCTTTTGGCCAGCCTAGGTGGAAGCTAAGAGCTGAAATCACTAAGAGCTGAAGTCACTAGTTAGGCCTGGAGCCAGACTCATTGCAACCGACAGGAGTGACCGGAGAGAGGGCAGCTGGTAGGTGCGACTGGCAAGAGGGTGTCTGGCAGGAGCGACAGGCAAGAGGGCGGCTGGTGGGAGTGACCAGCGGGCTGTCAGTAGAAGCCATGTGACTTCTCCCCCTCTTTCATTAAAAGTTTATTTTCTACGCTCAGACTCTGTGATTGCGAGTGGGGAAGCATTGCCCTTCAGAGGCACTCAGGAGTGTGTGAATTTCCCAGGCTACAGGGTGGGGGCTCGAGCTGGTTCTGTGTGAGATGGATGAAAAGGAACCCCTAGATACTGAACCCGGCCCTGGCTGCTGCCAGCGCTACCTGGCAGAAGGGTTACCCACCATCTAATTTCACTGCCTGAAGACCGAGACAGCCCCCAATTAATTGAACAGCTGGGCCCGAGTGAAAGATCAGTAGGAGAGGGGAGGACCTGGGATGTTGGAGGAGCATGAACCTTTTTCCTCCATGCTGGTCTCCAGTCTCTGTTGAGAAGGACCCAACTTCCCCTGGGGGAAATTCACTCTCTGGGCTTAAGATGAACATAAACGGATCCTCTGCACAAAGATGAATTTCAGCCTCACCCAGAGAACACTTAATAAAAGGATTCCACTGGCTTCTCCACCTGCTTAGTCTCCACTAGCTACCTCCTCCACACCCAGCTCCTGCCACTTCTGTCTGTCCTGCCCTGAATGCCTCTGCCCCAGATACTGGGCTCCTGAGGAGTCTGCTATCTCTGGTCAGAGAAACTATAGGATACTGCTAGATGGGGAAGCACGCAAGGCCATTGAGGAAGAGCACCCAGAAAAAATGATCACTGAGCAGGTTGGAGCTGGAATCAGTGGCTGTGTCTACACTGCAGGCTTCTTGCGCAAGAGCACATCCACATTGCCATGTGCTTTTGCGCAAGAGCATCCATGGCCGTGTGGACGCTCTCTTGTGCAAGAAAGCTCCGATGGCCATTTTAGCCATAGGAATTTCTTGTGCAAGAAACCCGTTGCCCATCCACACTGTCTTCTTGCGCAGGAGCTCTTGTGCAAGAGGGCTTATTCCTCGTGGGGAGACGAATAACTCTTGTGCAAGAAGCCCTCTGTTCCGACGCCTTACTGTGAATTTACTTGTGTAAGAACACACGTTCCGTCTAGGTGCTCCACAAGTTTTTGTGCAAGAACGGCCATTCTTGTGCAAGAAGCCTGCAGTGTAGACATAGCCAGTGTGACTAAGCAACAGAGGGAATTAGCACAAAAGACCAAAGATTGGAAGGAAAGTTTCATGAACAAGACATATCACCCGTGTCTTGGGAAGCCCAACAGCAGAAGGCCCCCAGGGAAATGTGTCAGAAGCACAAGGCAGGGCAGTTTTGCAGAGCAACTTTGATGCGGTAGTGGATTGTCCTGGGATGGAGTCTAGGCACATTTCACCCCTGGGCTGGACTCAGCTCTGCAAAGCAGCTGGACAGGGGATGTTCAGGTGAACTCAGATGCTCAGGTGAGGGTCAGAGGAGCCCAGTCTGAGACTGCCTGTCATGAGCTGTGGCCAGAAGATGGCAGTGTGAAAAAGCATAAAAAAGCTTTTGTAAACTGCCTGGAATATTTTAAATAGAGAGCCAGGGTAAAAATGTCTTAAAGGAACAAACAAAAAACCCAACCAACCAAAGAAACAAATAAATCAGTAAATTAAATAAATATTTGCTGCACTTTATAAAAGAAATATTATTTAATAACTTTGTGTGGAAAAGATTGTTTCCCTATTTTTTCCCCCATATCTTGGTGGCAAAATGGTAAAGAGAGGAAACCAGCTCCTGAAAGCTTGTAAAAAGTTTTCTGAAAAAGTGGGTTTTAAATGTAAACTTTCATTTTTGCTTTTAATTTTCCAGGTTTTTTTCTCACAAAACAGCCATAACAATTGGAAACGGAGAAATGAAAATGTTTGACAAAACGGTCACTTTGGCAAACATCTTTTTACTTGTCTACACTGTCCCCATCTTTTTACTATGTCTACACTGTCCCCATTTTTGCGCAAAAATATGCAAAGGAGGAAAGAATGGAATATAACTGCGCCTCATTTGCATAATTAATGAGGCTCCGTTTTTGTGCAAAACCCCCCTCTTGTGCAAAAACCGTTCTTCCTGAAAAAATGCGGAAGAACGGCTCTTGTGCAAGAGGGTTTTTTGTGCAAAAAGGAGACATGTAGGGCTCCTTTTTGCGCAAAAGCCTCTTGTGCAAAAATGAAGCCTCATTAATTATGCAAATGGAGAGTGGTGATATTCCACGCTTAGCCTCATTTGCATATTTTTTGAGCGAAACGGGGGCAGGGTAGACATAGCCATTGTGTTTTGGCAGCTCCAGCCCACAGTGATCTCTGGGTGCGTGTTCCAGGCACTGCTGGTAGCTCAGCCACTGGTGCCCAGAAAGGAGCTGATCTAAAACCCCTTGGTGTGAATAGAAAAACTCCACTGGCCTAGTTCAGACTGTAATGATTTGGGGGCAGGTCTCTGATGTGCATTACAGAAGAGGTCAGACATGGCCACCGTGGAACCTTCTGCCTTTAGAATCTATTTGAAAAAACCTGACAAGACTCTGATCCCATGATAACAGTGTCCCCGTGGGAGTCATACTAATTAAAGTATTTAGCTTTAATTATACTGGTAAACGTCTCTGTGCAGAGAGAAGCCTGGGAGGGAGAGGAGAGGTGGTGCCGTCAGCAATGTCCCCAGCTCAGCGACTCTCTGCTCACACAATCTGGCTGCACCGTGCAGGGAGGGAACCGCAGGAAGACCCGACAGTGCCCTGAGCCACTGCAGAGTCTCCTGAGCAGACACCTCTCCCTCTCTGCCCTCTATAGCAGTGAGCTCCCCCTGGCCTGAGCCTGAGCGAGCAGCCCAGCGGGGTGGGGGGGTGTCACATGCTGTGATGTGGGATTGAAGAACCCGCTCTCACACTGTTATTTTTGTCCTCACACATTAAGCTGACTCATTCTCCCTCTCTCTCTATTTACTCTGTTCTTATGAGGTTTCCAAAGGAGTTTGTTTATGGTCATACATTTAAAGGGACCAATGGGCCCATCTAGTCAGAGCATCTGCCCAGACCAGGCCAGAGCCAGAGCCTCCCCCAGGGATCCCTGCATTGAGCTGCTGACGTCCCCTCTCAGTTTAACAGCTCTAAGCCGGCTTCCATTTCCAAACACTACGGTGGCTGTGGCTGATCAGTGCAATAAAGGACCAGGGGCAGGGAGATGCTGGACTGGGGCAGAGCAACTCCCTGCCCCTGAGATAGGCCCTGAGGTTTTACTATAGATGTGGGTCTGAATCTGGACAACCCCAGAGTTTGGGGCTACAGACCTGGAGGTCCAGTCTGGGGTTTTTATAGATTCATTCCTGGGCCACAGATCTAAACTCCCCCAAGGTCAGTGTGTGGGACTTTCCCCCTGAGACCAAAAGTGCAATAGGAACCAGAGATGATGATCCAGGGTCTGACCAAGGAGGGGCAGAAGATGCTTAATCTGATGTAGCTGAGCCAAGAGGGGTGAGGTGAAGCTGTTGTCTTGGCATACATTTCAGGAAGCTCAATGGAGTGTGCAGATCTGGTGGGAACCAAAGGCCTGGCACTAACAGATTGACGGAGCAGCTGGGCCAGGAACAGACAGAGCCGGGATGATTAGCAAGGATGCTACTCTTAGCCAAGCGATCAAGGAGCTTGCA
>JANRFK010003594.1:6948252-6960424 GCA_030068395.1 Apalone spinifera | reverse complement strand
TTTGCATCCCTTTTCCGGAAAAGGGTGCCTGTGTAGACGTAGCCAATGAGTATGTTAAATCCAATAACATGACACCACCCTTAGCCTTGGATGTCTGATTTTCAGCCAATGAAAAGTTGGCAACTCTAGTCTGTCACTGACAAAGTCTGTGATGGGGAAAGCGAGGGGACTGACAGAGACAGGGGTCTCTTCTAGCCCTGCAGACGGGGCAGGCTCCGTTTCTCCAGCACGAAGGTGATGATGGGCACAGACACCAGGAGCAGCAGGATCAGGATGCAGCGGGTGGCCCAGATGGCAGGGGACATCGTCAGTCCTGCAACATGGAAAGAGATGTGATGATGGCCGTGTGCAAAGCAGCATGTGGCCCTGTGGGGCCAGCACTAGGGACAGATCAGCTGCTGTGTAACGGGGACCCCATGTAAGATCCCAGAGGCTTTGATCTATGGGGGGGGCGGAATCTTGCTGCAAGGGGCATGTTCCACTGAAGTGAGGCCTAAGTGATGGAAGCAATTGGGGAGGTGTCATGGGATGTGGGGAGTCCCAGGGCCCTGGCACTCCCATCCACAGCCAGATGTGACCCTCATCCAGCAGGTAGAAGAGAAGGTTTATTAATTCCCATGGACACAGCGTAGCACAGGATCGGGGTTAACACAGGAACCAGGAGCTGTCCGGTCTATTCCTCTTGGGGAGAAGGAGCTCTGGGCCTTTCTCCCCATTCCTGTTCTAAGTCCCCTCCCTCATCATAAACCAGCGGAGACTGATGCCCACTTCCCCCAGGCCCCAGTCTCCAGCTTGCAGTCAGCCCTGCTTACCCTTTTGTTCCCTTCCCTGGCAGAAGTTGTCATCTTCTAGCGTCTGGTCCTCAAGTGTGAGAGGCCAAACACCCTTCTTCAGTGAGTCATCCCCCACCTCCTCCTCCAGACACTGTTGCAGTGTCCAGGGAAACCAAGGCACATACCCCCGCACACACAGTCAGCACGGAACGGCACAGAACAGTAGAATCACACACCCCACCACAAAGCGATCAGAGTGAACACAGTCCCCACTGTGCCACAGAAGGCTCCAAGCACAGAGCCCCCTCGCCCCAGTTTGCTCAGGCTGCACCAAAACTCTGTACAAAGGTGCACAGAGACATCTGTGACAGATGCAGCAGCCCAGACTCTGTTACCTCTGCCTCGTTCACCACGCCCCCTTCCCCTCTGAGGAGAAGGTAGCGTGAGGCCTTGGCGTTAGCTGTGTCCTGAGGACAGACTGAAGTGGTTTGCTGTGCATGCAAATTCTTTGGGGGATGCTCAGGTAAATAGCCAGGTTTGGGATCTGCTGAAGACAGTTCCTGGGGCTTGGTGGCTGCCTGGGAAGCGGACACAGGTGCTGGGCTGAGGTTCCTGGCAGAGGGGTTTCCCCACATGCCGGGTGTGACACCGGCCCAGGCCTGGAGCACAGAGAGTAACCAGCTAATGACACAGACAGAACCTGGGAGCCCAGGTGGGATGATGCATCTGGTGCCTCCTGCTAGAGAAACCCCCCACCCAGTGAGTGCAGAGGAGGCAATAACTCACTGGCTGCCGCGTTAGCAGAGGGGGCAGGGAACTCCAGAGGAAACTTGCCCAGCAGAAGGCTTTGGGATTCCCCCTCTGACAAAGCCACTTTCCTGCCCTGCAAATATACAACCCAGCTCGGCCATGGTGGGCAAAGTCTGGGAGAGCTCCAGGGAGCTTGTCCAACATTGGATGAACCCCTCCCCTTGGTACTTCCTGATGTGTTTCCTTTACATCCATCACCATGGCGATCACACTCAGACTGGGGCTGCCCAGCCCAGGACCCACTTTTCCCTAAATAGAGACCCCAGAACACAGAAACGCTTCAGACACATTTACCTGGTGAGGAGGAACCCCCAACACTGCTACTGGAGTCATCACCTAGGCAACAAACACACACAAGATCAGTACACCCCATGGCCCACTCTCGGCTCCTATTCTTCTCTAGCACAAACTGACCACAGGTGATAAATGGCTGGGGGCAGGGCTGCTGGAAGGGACTGGAGCACAGAGCGTAACTAGTTAATGACAGGGAGACAGAACCTGGGATGGGAGCCCAGGTGGGATGATGCGTCTGTTGCCAGAGCAACCCCCCACCCAGTGAGTGCAGAGGAGGCAATAACTCACTGGCTGCCGGGTTAGCAGAGGGGGCAGGGAACTCCAGAGGAAACTTGCCCAGCAGAAGGGTTTGGGATTCCCCCTCTGAAAGAGCCACTTTCCTGCCCTGCAGAGACATTTTCAGGCTCAGCCATGCTGGCCAAAGCCGGGCAGAGCTACAGGAAGGGAGAGCAACACATTGGATGAGCCTGACACCCTGTTCCGTGTCATTGTGGGTTTGCTCAACCTCAGTGGTCACCACCCAGCACATTGGTAACTATGGGCAGATCCTGGCACCTCTGACAGGGGATCCTGACTGGTTTGGCTTGGAGGCTACCAAGTGTGGGAATTTCAGCTGCCCCTCCTCTCTCTGCCTGGCAACTGCTGCTGCTGTCCTTTGCCAGGGATCTGTGTCTCGGAAACATCCTGCTTGCTGTGCAGAGTGGGCCATTCAGAGGAAGGGGTGCTGATGTCAGGCTGTCCCTCTTCCCACACCCTTGTACCCCATCTCCCTGGGAGGGGGCATGACTGGACTTGGGATGGAAGGAGCTTGCAGGCAGCTGCTCCTATGTCTGAACATACTGAGTGTATTTAACGGTGCAACATGCATCTGTCACAGTCATGCAGTGAAGATGTAGCCAGGGTGTGAGTTCTTCCATCAGAAAATATTTGAGGGATTCATTAGCATAATTCACGATCTCATTAGCATATTTTCTGCCATTTCTTTTTGTGCAAGTAGTTTTTGTGCAAAAGGAAGCCGTGTGAATTGGTTTGTTTTGCGCAACCCCCCCCCCTTTTTTTTGCACAATATCCTTATGCCTCTCGTAAAACAGGGTTTTGCGCAAACCCCACCTCTGTCCACATGTCTTCTTTTTCTGCAAAAACCCCTTGCTCAAAAAGAAATGGCAGAAAATATGCAAATGAGATTGTGAATTATGCTAATGAGTCCCTCATCAGCATATTTTCTGTGAGAAGAAGTCACAGTGAAGACGTAGTCTGTATGTATCTGTCACCCACAAACATTGTGTGTCCCTGTGTTTTACTCACACAAACTCTTGTCTTTCACATTCTTAAAAATTGCATTATATGTAGCATTTAGGTTTCTACTGGTGGTGCAAATCCGCAAATCACCTCACTAACAAAATCCACAGCCTGGGGCAGGACAAGGCGCTGCTGTGGGCTCAGGTCTACTCTGAAAGATGCAGGCCATTCGTAAAGAGATAATGCACTTTTTCTGAAATTTGCCCAGCAGCCAGCTTACAGTCTCTCTTACACACTGGCCACTTGAATTTGCGCAAAAGCACCGACGTTCTAATGTAAGAAATCAGTGCTTCTTGCGCAAATACTTTGACGCTCCCATTCAGGCAAAAGTCCTTTTGCGCAAATGTATTTGCGCAAGAGGGCCAGTGTAGACAGCTCAGGACCGTTTTGCACAAAAAAAGCCCCGATGGCTAAAATGGCAATCGGGGCTTTCTTCCGCAAAACCGCGTCTAGACTGGCACGGACGCTTTTCCGCAAAAAGTGCTTTTGCACAAAAGCGTCCGTGCCAATCTAGACGCTCTTTTCCGCAGATGCTTTTAACGGAAAAACTTTTCCTCTCTGTCTCTGGGTTACACACACACTGTCCATTTCACACTCACCTCCCAGCATATACGTGTATTGTTGTCACTATTTGGCACTTCCTGTATTTCATTCTATCACAGTGCACTACTGGAGTGCTTTAGCTGCTCTGTGCACTTCGTCATTATTATTTCTCTTACACCAAAATTTAATCATTTGAGCTGTGATTTCTAAAATACTCTGGCTGGAGTAATTAGCCCGAGAGTAACTTTTAAAAATATATCTATCATAGAGCTAGGTCTTTTGATTCTACTGGTGGTGCCCATTGGCCAAGACCATGGAACTGTGACCAGTGAGAGTTGAGGGGTTGTGCTGGCAGAGAGGGGCTGTGTGTGGTACCCCTCCCCCTCCACCCTCAAGGCCACAGAGGCACATTGGCTCCTTCTGAAAGTAGCATTGGGCTGATGAAGGCAGAAGCCTGCCTAAGTCCTGCTGCACTGCCTACTGGGAGCCACCAGCTCCCCATTCTGCCTCCTGCACCCAAACCCCAGACCTGAGACCCCTCCCAGAGCCAACACCCCAAAATCCTTTCTGCACCCCAACCCTCTGCCCAAGCCCAGACCTCCTCTGAGCTACCACCCTGTATTCTGTCTTGTACCCTGACACCCAGCCAGCCCAGAGCCCCTTACTGCTCCCAAACTCCCACCCACAGCTTGCACCCCACATCCTCTCCTGATCCTTAACGCCTTAACCCCAGCCAAAATCCTGAATATCCTCAAAACCCCCAACCCTCTGGTCTAGCATGGTGAAAGTGAGTGGGAAGGGGGAGGAAATGCAATGAGCAGAGCGCACAAACACACACATACACACACACACACACACTTACTTACCGGTGACACTGAGGTGCTGTGCAGGGCTGAGCTGAGATCTGTTCATCCAGTTGTCGCTGTCCTGGATCTCGTATCCACAGGAGTAATTCCCAGAACTGCCCCCAGACACCACGTGGTCATAGTCATAGGAGAGCTTCTCCACCAACACCCTGTGGATAAAAACCTCCTCCCCATCCTTGCAGAAGACGATGCGGGTGGCCAAGGGCCAGGAGAACACAGAGCACCGGAGCCGCACGGAGTTCCCTGGCCAGGCAGACATCTGGTTAAGGTAGAGGATAGGGGCAGGGAGAGCACCTGGCAAGGGGAAGGGGTCAGAGCTGTGAGTGGGGCATTGCTGGTGCCTGGTGCTGTCAGTGGAAAGGAGGTAAATGGCAGGGGGGTGTGCTGTGTCAAGGATGGAGGCTCTGATCCCAGCCCACCTGGACAGATGTGGGGACGAGCTCTCTCCAAGATCAAGGGGCTTCGTTCCCTGGGATCTCTGGGGCTGCAGAACATCCCAAGGGCTAGGCGGGCTGGGCTCCCATTGCCTGGCGCTGAGCAGTGTCCTACAACAAGGGCCCTGGTGTGGGCACCCACTGACCCAGCTGCAACTGCATGGCCAGGAAATAGATGGCCAGTCAGCGAGGGTGGATACTGGTCATTGGGGGCTGCCTAGAGCTCATGCAGTGATGGCTGGTTGCTGCCCCATAGAGCTAATAGGCAACAACTAAGGGGCTGTGTCCATATCATCCACCCTGTCTTTTGCCTGTGTACCCCGCACACCTGCTGGGGGTGCTTCCCTGTCCCACCTAGTGGCATCATAGACAATAATGGGGGTGGTCTACACCCCTAGCTGAGATCCTGCTGGCTTTTAGCTTAGGTAGTAGAGACTCGTGCATAAGTCTCCAGAGGTCCCAGGTTTGGTCCAATCTATGAGCATTACATCCACCCTGCCCCCAGCCCCAGCTGGCACAGGGGGGCACCAGAAGCAATTCCAGGCCCAGGCTAAGGGAAAGTCCTGGAATAGCGACAGGGAGACGATCCCTCTTTCCCAGGGACAACAACTAGGACGATGGGACCCAGCTCTGAGCTCCCTGGGCAATTGCTGCTTCTGGGCAGGTCAATATCTGCCTGTCACATTACCTGCCCCAACAGCACCCCCAGCTGGTGCCCTGCCCAGGCAGCCAGCAAAGAAACAGCCTAGCCACACCCACACAGGGTCGCTGGGTGCGGTTCCCTGCCCCGGGTCATATGGGAACTCAGCCTGGGTTATACAAGAGGAACTATACACTCTCGAATGCCACCTGCCCACCCTGAGCTGACTAACAGTGCTGCTGATGTTTGGGAACAAGGCACAGGCTGAGTCTACTAGGGGGTGACTCCAGGGCAGAGACATTCAGCTGTGATGAGCCGGGAGTCAGTGCATGGGAAGGTAAATCCCTTAGGGTCAGAGCCGACACATTCTCTCCTCCCCAGGACCACTGCCCGGGGCTGGGACAGTCGCCAGCGTAACTCCCTAAGCCTCCTGTCATACCGCTTCTGGGTCAGGGCGGAGCTGAGAGGCAGCAGGACAGGGAAGGGCTGGCAGGATCCCTGCTCAGATCCCAGGTGGCCCATTCGCTTCCCCATATAATTGCTGCTGGCACTGCACTGATTAGGGAACACCCCAAGAAGAGGTGGATGGACAAATGGAGAGAGAGCCATAGGCAGGCTAAGGATGGACAGACAGACAGACAGACGGACTCACCGGGAGCTGAGCAGATCTCCTGGCTGCTCGGGCTCAGCACTGGGAACAGAAAGGGGACGTGTGGTTAGTGTTAGCGATAACCCCTCCCCATTTTCTGAAATCCCTCGAGGGACAAAAACTGCCTTTCATAAGGGAAAAAAGACTTGCCCAGCAGAAGGGTTTGGGATTCCCCCACCGAAAGTGCCACTTTCCTGCCCTACAGACACATTTCCAGGCCCAGCCATGCTGGGCAAAGCCTGGGAGAGCAGCAGGGGGAGAGAGCAACACATTGGAGGAGCCTGACACCCTGTTCTGTGTCGTGTGTTTGCTCGACCTCACTGGTCACCACCCAGCACATAGGGAACTACGGGTAAATCCTGGCACCTCTGACAGGGGATCCTGATGGGACTGGCCCGGAGGCTGTCAAATGTGGGCATTTCAGCTGCCCCTCCCCTCACTATCTGGCTGCTCCTGCCTCTGCCTGGGAGCTGCCTCTGGGGAGCCTCCTGCTTGCTGTGCAGGGTGGGGGAGGGAAAGAAGGGGGGCTGATGTCAGGGTGTCCCTCTCCCCAACCCTGTACCCCATCTCCACAGAGAGAGGGGCATGGCCGGGCTTGCGATGGAAGGAGCTTGCTGGCACCTGCTCCTATGTCTGAATGCGCTCAGTGTATTTAAATGGGCAACGCACATCCCTGTCACTGTCACATACTGTGTGTATCTGTCATCCGCATGCATTGTATGTCCCTGTGTCTCACTCACACACACACTCTCAGTCTGTCACACTCACCTCCTGACCCAACACATACTTGTGATTGTTGTTACTTTTGCTTCTTTCAAAGTGTGTGAGTTTATGTTTGTGACTGGTCTGTGCATTTCCTCCTCCTTATTTCTCTCTCATGCTTAAACATAAATGTGAACGGTGAGACCTCAAATGCCCAACCTGCCCTGGCTGGAGTAATTACCCTGTGGATTTTTTTAAAATAACTTTTGATTGATTGATTAGATAGATAGGATAGATGGATAGATGGTTTTGGTTTCTGCACATCTTCATATTGCATCAATAGGAAAATTCACAGCCTGAGTCAGGACAAGAGGATCAGGAGCTGCTGTGGTCTGAGGTCTGCTCTGAATTGTGAGGGCCTTTCTTACAATAATAGTGCACCTTTTCCCCAGCAGTCAGCTCACAGTAAGCCAATCAGTCTGTCAGATAGACAATCCCCCCGGCCGCATACTCTAGTACTGTTGTCACTATTTGGGATTTTCTGCATTGCACATGCCGTCCGTTTGATATTATTTCGCAGTGCACTACTGTAGTGTATTGACTGCTCAGTGCGCTTCCTCGTTATTATTTCTCTAACAGATCTTTTGTTTCTAGCGTAGTGCCCATTGGCCAGGAAAGGGGAACTGTGGCCAATGAGAACTGAGCACTGGTGCCAGCAGAGAAGATCAGAGTGTGGAGCCACATGCTCCCCACCCCACAACACGAGTAGGGCCCACAAGGACACATTAGCCCTTTCCAGAGATGCATGGAGCTGGGAAAGGCAGGAAACCTGCTTTAACCCCACTGCTCTGCCAACTGGGAGCCACCTGTGGTTACACCCCAACTTGCAACCCCTTCCCCAAAACAGCACCCCAGTCTCCCTCCTGCACCCCAAATCCTAACTCTGAGACCCCTCCCAGAACCAACACCCCACAGTCCTTCCTGAACCCTAACCCTCTGCCCAAGCCCAGACCTCCTCTGTATCCCATCTTGCACCCTGACACTGTGCCCAGCCCAGATCCGCTTATTGCTCCTAAACTCCCACCCAGAGCTTGCACCCCTCCTCCTCTCCAGCACCCGAACCTCTTAACCCCAGCCAAAATCCTGGACCTCCTCAAAACATGTAACCCTTTGGTCTAACAGAGTGAAAGTGAGTGGGAGGAAATGCAATGAGCAGAGCGTGAGCGCGCGCACACACACACACACACACACACACACACACCACTTACCGGTGACACTGAGATGCTGGGCAGGGCTGAGCTGGGATCTATACACCCGGTTGTTGTTGTCCTTGATCTCGTACCCACAGGAGTAATTTCCAGAGCTGCCCCCAGACACCACGTGCTCATAGTCATTGGTGTTCTTCTCCTCCAAGGCCCTCTGGGTAAAAACCTCCTCCCCGTCCTTGCAGAAGACGATGCGGGTGGCCCAGGCCCAGGAGAAAGCGGAGCACTGGAACCGCACGGAGTCCCCTGGCCGGACCAGCGTTTCATTCATATGGAGGGAGGGGGCAGGGAGATCACCTGGCCAAGGGAATGGGTCAGAGCTGTCAGTGAGGTGCGGGTGGTGCCTGGTGCTCAGATGGAGGATCTGATCCCCGCCCGGCTGAGCAGATGGGGGAGGGGGACAAGCTCTCTCCAGGGCCCAGGAGCTTCATTTCCTGTGATCGCTGGGGCTGCAGAAGAGCCCAAGGGCTGGGCGGATACAGATGGGCCGGCCTGTGCTGGGATGGAAACAGGGTTCCTGAGTGTGGTTCCCTGGCCTGGGTCAAATGGGAGCTCAAGCCTAGGATACATGAGTCTGGTTGTGCCCTCTCAAATGCCACCTGCCTGCCCAGAACTGATTTTAAATGATGCTACTGATATTTAGGAGCAAGGTGCAGGCTGAGTCTACTGGGGGGAGTGGCAGAATAATCTTCAGGGGACAGACCTTCAGCTTCCCCTTGGCCAGTGCCCTGATGGTGGCACAGGAGTGGGTGTGACTCTCTGACCCACCTGTCATACTGGCTATGGGTCAGGGCAGAGCTGAGAGGCAAAAGGAATGGGAAGGCCGAGCTGGATCCGTGCTCAGATCCCACACTGCCGGTTTTCATTCCCGTGCCATTGCTGCTGGCACTGCACGGAGGTGGATAGAGAACTGGAGAGACAGGGGTAAATGCCACAGACAGGTTGGGGAGAGACAGACATTTGGACTCACCGGGAGCTGAGCAGATCTCCTGGCTACTGGGACTCAGTGCTGGGAACAGAAAGGGGACGTGTGGTTAGTGCTGGAGATAAAATCCTGCCTTTTCAGAAGACCCACTTCAGAGACAAAACCTGCCTGTAACAGACAGATACATAATTTCCTGATTCCTGTTTTTGTAAAGAAGCAAATGTGCGAGGACGTTAAATCTGGGGTGGGGCAGGGCAGATCCCTCAGGCACAGACCTCTGGTGAGCTGGGGCTGCCTCTCCTTTAAGCTCCTTTCAGAGCCAGATCCTCAGCTGGTGTTAACCAGCATTGACTCCAGTGGACCGACACTGATTTACACCAGCTGGGATCTGGCCCAGCAGCTCTCACACTGAGGCTACATCTGCACTGCAGGCTTCTTGTGCAAGAACCCTTCTGCGCAAAAACTTCTTGTGCAAGAGCATGTCTACACCTCAAAGGGCATCACAAAAGCCATGTGTTTTGTGCAAGAGTGTCCGCACTGCATGGATGCTCTTGCGCATGAAGGCTGTGATGGTCACTCACAGAATGGCCATCAGAGCCCCGGTCCTTTTTCCCATAGGGATTTCTTTTGCAGGAAACCCCTGCAGAGTGTCCACACCTGCCGTTTTGTGCAAGAACTCTTGCACATAAAGGAGTTATGCCTCATAAAAGGAGGTCACTGACACTGCAAAAAGCCCTCTGCTCTGCTGTTTGACTGCTGATTTACTTGAGCAAAAGAACATTTGAAGGTTGGACGCTCTGCGGGTTTTTGTGCAAAAACCTTGCAGTGTAGATGTAGCCTCAGTGTCTACCCTGGTTCCCATTTCTCTCATACTAAAGTGGATTTGCCAACTCTCTGGGCCAGGGGCTGCTCTTGGTTCTGTTGCCTCCCAACCTGCTATGAATTAGCCCAGAATTTCTGGATACTCACCGAGCAGCAAGAAGCAGAGAGACAGGAGCATCTGGGCGATGGCGGAATGGAATCAGCCAAACATCTTCAGCTGTTGATGGGGTCAGAAGTGGACAATCTGATGTTTCCCCTTCTCTGACCTGACCGCACTGCCCTTTCTGACTTCAGCGCAGGGAAGCTCCGGTCTCTCTCTCTGCTCCCGTTTGTTCCCCAGGGCTGGATGCTTCAGCCAGCAGCTTTCTGTGCTCTAAAGCCCTCTGGGGTCTGCAGGGCTGAGTTAGCAGATATGCTGCAGCCTCTCTCTGACCAGCTCTGTCCCCTTGTTGGGCCTCATGATCATCACTGCTCCCCATTTCCTGTCCCACGCTGCCCCCCTTCCGTGCTCCGGCCACAGCGTCTCTATTTAGGGCTGCGAGATTGAGAATCAAAGGGGCCTGGTTTGCTTGTTTGAGTCTAAACTTATCACCAAAGAAACACCTCCCGTCCCATCTTACTGCCTGGAGACCGAGACAGCCCCTGGCTAACGGCACAGCTGGGCCAGGGTGAAAGGTCACTAGGCAACTGGGGCGGGGAGGGGGGGACGGATGGGATGTTGGAGAAGCCTGAAACTTTTGCTTCCACCCTGGTCTCCAGTGCCCCATGAGAAGAACTCAGGTGCCCTAGGGAGAAATTCCTGAAGGCTCTCAGGAGTCATAAATGGAGACGGGGGCTTATACTGGTACACAAGGGTGAATTTCTGCCCCATAGAACATCTACTACACCTACTGCAGGACTGCTCTGGTCCCCACTTGGTTAATCTCCACCCACCCTCTCTTCCACACTCAGCTCCAGCCACTTCTGCCCTTCCTGATCTGCTCCCCGTTCTGGACTCCCAAGGACTTTGCTCTCCCTGCTGAGCAACGGGCTCCACGGCCCTGCTGGATGGGGAAGAACACAAATGAATTGAAAATGAGCATCCGGAAGTGACCTCTGAGCAGGTGGAATCCAGAATCAGTGGGATTAAGGAAGTGGGGAACCAGGGCAAAAGTACAAAGAAATGTGAGAAAGAGAAAATCTCCTGAATATATATTAGCACCTCTGGGGGAAGCCAAACAGGAGAAGGCCTCCAGGGAAATGCCTCAAGGGCAGAAGGCAGGGCCATTTTGCAGAGTAATTGATGCAGAAGCGAATTGTCCTGGGATGGAGACTGGGCACATTTTATCCCTGGGCTGGAGTTAACATTGCAAGGCAGCTGGACAGGGGGTGTTTGGGAAGTTCAAGTGAGAGTCAGAGGAGCCCAGTTGGAGACTGGCTGTTACCAGTGTAACCTGTCTGCCAGGTGGAGCCATCACAGCCAGGGCAGGGTTCAATATCCATACAACCAACCATACAATAGGGGTTTCTCTCCATACAAACAAAGTGTGGAAAAACAGTAGTCCATTATCTTTTTCTGAATGGTAGAAAAGTTGCACTGATTTCTATAGGGATTAAAATATAGGTCCGCATATTCCCGGGCGGGGTGGGGGGGTGGGGTGTGCAACCCTGGGTGGAGGGGAAGTTACATGCGGGAGGGGCACCCCAGTTCATACTCAGGACTGCAGGTGCCTCGGGGGGCAGGGCAGGTGCCAGAGCCATTGTGCACATGGGGGTCGGGGCACTGCATGCCAGCGCGGGGAGGGGAGGAAAGAGGTCGCTTATGTAACCTCGAGGGTAGGAGGGGGTGAGTCCTGGACGGCCTGGGGGCCGCAGGCAGCGGGCACGGGCCCTAGGGTGGGCGGGGCAGCCCCTACAGCGCAGCGCTGTGGGTTACTTTTTGATTTTTACATTTTGAGCTCAAGCCCAATCGGGTCCAAAAGTACCTTAAAACCTTCTCCCAGATGAAAGTTTGGTTTAATCAAATGCAGTTTGGTTGCGGTAGCTCTTATAGTATCCAAGTTGTTAGTGCACAAACTTACAAACATTCTCCTTTATATATTAGGTAATACACATACATACCAGGGACCAGTGTGCTATGCTCACCAAGCCCCCTCCCCCTCTCCAGAGGT
>JANRFK010003594.1:6933187-6945922 GCA_030068395.1 Apalone spinifera | reverse complement strand
ATGATGGCTTCAATCGCATAGGAAAGCATCTCCCTTGGAACACTGTCTGATTCCCGCTCTTGAACAGTATTGGGGACATTTGGCGTTCATGCGTGTCGCAAACAAGTCCACTGCTGGAAATCCCCAGGAATGGAATATGGTTGAGAGGACTTCCGGGTGAAGCTCCCATTTGTGCTTCATGGAAAAATGCCTGCTCAGCGCATCGGCCATAGTGTTCTGTTGACCGGGTAAGTATTCTGCAATGAGTGAGATTTTGTGGTGGATGCACCAACTCCATAAAGAGATCGCCTCAGCACAAAGTGACCGGGATCGGGCCCCACCCTGTCTGTTTATATAGTATACTGTGGTCATGTTGTCGGTAAGAATTCGGATGGTTTGACCACAAATCTTTGGGAGAAAGTGACGACAGGCATTGCGCACCGCTCGCAATTCTAGGAAATTGATATGCATCATCGACTCTGCGGGGGACTAAAGCCCTTGAGCCTGCCTGTGCTCCAGATGTGCACCCCACCCTAGCAACGAGGCATCGGTGGTTAGTTGTATTGTTGGTTGTTGGCGATGAAAGGGGACACCCGACATTAGGTTTTTGGAAACCGTCCACCAAGCTAGAGAGTTTTTGACGTGCAGGGGAATTGTTACCCGTCTGTGGACATCTCGAGCATTTGGAGTGTAAACAGTAGCTATCCAATGCTGGAGACAATGAAAGTGCAGTCTTGCATGTTCGACGACATATGTCATGGCTGCCATGTATCCCATAAGCTGAAGACATTGTAGTGTAGAGGGCTTGGGACTGATGGTAATGGCTTGTATAAGGTCTTGCATCGCTCGAAATCTGGTCATTGGTAAGAAAGCACGAGCAGTGGTTGAGTCGAGTTGTGCCCCTATGAATTGTATTGATTGGTGTGGCGTCGTGGCTGATTTCAGGATGTTGAGGATCAAGCCCAAGGCCTCGAAAACTGTTCTTGTGAGGTGTGTTGCGTGCAGCGTCTCTGCAGCTGAAGGAGCTCTGATTAGGCAGTCATCCAGGTAAGGGAATATTATTACGCCTAGACGACGCAGGTAAGCTGTAACTACTGCCAGCATCTTGGAGAAAACCCTGGGAGCTGATGAGAGACCGAAGGGCAGGACCCTGTATTGGAAATGGTCTGTGCCTAACTGGAACCATAGAAATCGTCTGTGGGCTGGGTGTATCGCCACATGGAAGTAGGCATCCTGCAGATTGAGGGACGTGTACCAATCTCCGCTGTGAAGAGCTGGAATGATGGTGGCTAAGGTAACCATCCTAAAACGGTACTTCCGTAGATACTGATTTAGTCCTCTGAGGTCAAGAATCGGCCTCCACCCCCTGATTTTTTCTCCATTAGAAAATATTGGGAATAGAACCCCCGTCCCTGGAACTCGTTTGGTACTGCCTCTATTGCTCCAATGGCAAGGAGTCAATTGACCTTTTGTTGTAAAAGAGGCTCGTGAGATGGGTCGCTGAAAAGGGATGGGGTGGGGGGCTTGGGAAGGGGTAGAATGGTGAATGGAATGGTATGTCCTAGCATAATCGTTTGCAGCACTCATCTGTCGGTAGTGATGCGAGACCAGCGGTGTTGGAAGGGTCTCAGACGATGATGGAACAACGCCTGCAGAGGATTGGGGTGGCTGCTCAGCGGAATGTTTCACAGTCCCTCGACGGGAGTGTCAAACTTGCTGTTTGGTAGTTAGACGGCCAGATGTTTTTGGTTGAGGTCTTCTTCTTTGCTGGCGCTGCCAGTTGCGTTGCTGGTCCTGTTGCCTGTATTGGGATGGCTGAAAGGTAAACGGTCTTTGTTTCTGATAGGGAGTATACCTCTTTTGACGAAAGGGAGGTGTATACATCCGTAGGGTCTTGAGTGTGGTTCTTGAATCTTTACCGGAATGAAGAACCTGATCAGTTTTGTCAGAGAAAAGATTTTGCCTATCGAAGGGTAGATCCTGGACTTTGAAAAGACGGTCTTTGGGAACTGCCACCTGGTGCAGCAAAGATGCCCTGCGCATGACCACGGATGTGGCTGTGGTACGTGCTGCAGTGTTCGCCGTGTCCAAAGCCATGTGGAAAGCTGTTCTGGAAGCTGCATAGCCTTCTTGGACTACTGATTTGAGGACCTCTCGCTCTCAGGTAGATGTTCCAGTAGGGGCACTAATTTTGAATAGTTGTCAAAGCTATGATTAGCTAATAGTATGGAATAATTTGCCATACGGAGCGTAAGAGTAGCAGACGAATAAACCTTTCGTCCAAAGAGGTCTAGCTGTTTCATGTCTTTGTCTGGCACATTAGGTCTCTGTTGCGAGCCCGTCATTCTTTGTTGGGCTGCATCGGCAATCAGAGAATTCGGTTGGGGATGGGAGAAGAGAAACTCCATCCCTTTCGCCGGGACATAATATTTTTTGTCTGCTTTTTTCTTAGTGGCTGGTGCAGAAGCTGGCAACTGCCATATATCATCCACAATCTCAAGAATGGCATCATCCAGTGGAAGAGCCACCTTGGCTTGATGTGAAGGGTGCAGGTTTCTGAGCAGATGGTGGGACTTCTGCAATCTGCACGTTTTGTGACGCCGCCACTCTCCTGAAAAGATCCTGGAATTGTCGAAGATCGTCCGATGGTGATGTGTCTTCCTGGAATACTGCATCATCCGGTGAGGAAGAGGATTGGTCGGTAGGGGACCAATCCTGAGGCTCATCCTTGTAGGACCTGTGGCTCAGGTGGTTGGGGAGGTGGGATACCTGATGGAGTTGGCGGTCTGGTTGCTGATGGTAAGGGCTGATGTTCCCTGCTGGATGATATGTGAGACCAATGTGGAGAATGAGATATTGACGAATGTCGGGTAGAAGAATGAGAATAGTGCCTATAGTAACGGTCGTGCTGCGGCGACCGGTGGTAATAGTGGGAGCAGTGCGGTGATCTGCTGTAGTAACGGCATCTGTGGGAACTATAGCACCCAGAGTGACCGGAGCCTGATAGGGACCTAGGAGATTGGGATCGTCCCCTGGACCTCGGGGTTGGAGAAGGCGACTGGTGGTAATGATGTTTTGGCGAGATGCTGGAAGAACACAGAGCACCTAATCCGCACGGAGTCCCCTGGCTTGGCCAACGTCTGGGTCAGGTAGAGGATGGGGGCAGGGAGATCACCTGAGAAGGGGAAGGGGTCAGAACTGTCATTGGGGTGTTGCTGGTGCGTGGTGCTCTCAGTGGGGCAGGAGGTAAATGGCAGGGGGCTGGGCCATGTCTCAGATGTAGGCTCTGATGCCAGCCCAGCTGGGCAGATGGGGGAGAAGGACAAACTCTCTCCAGGGCCTAGGGGCTTCGTTCCCTGGGACCGTTGGGGTTGCAGAAGAGCTATAGGGTTGGGCTCCCATTGCCTGGCGCTGCGCAGTGTCATACAACCAGGGGCCTTGGTGTGGGCACCCACTGACCCAGCTGGAGCAATACGGCCAGGAGAGAGAGGTAACCCCTGAGTGAGGGCGGCCACTGGCTGTTGGGGGCTGTCCAGGGCCTGGCCAGCACCTCAGCCTGCGTGTGTAGCCCAGGCAGTGACGGCCAGTCTCTCCTCCATGGAACTCACCAGCTGACAGCCAAGGGCCGGTGTCCTAATCCCTTTGTCTGAGCTAACACTCTCTCTGCTCTTCTGTCTGTGTAACTCACACATCTGCTGGGTGTGTAGCATAGGAATAGAGATGTAGCCAGACCCACTTCCTCAGATCTGACCCACAAAAGCTCATCACCTAATAAACCATCTTGTAAGTCTTTAAAGTGCTACATAGTCCTGTTTTTTGCTTCATCTGCTGGGTGTGGTTCATTGTCCCGCCTAGTGGCACTGAGACCACTTGCAGGGAGAATAACAGGCCTGCTCTACAGCCTTAGCTGAGATGGCTTTTAGCTCATGGGGTGGAGGATCAAGCACTAAGTGCCATAGATGCCAGGTTTGATTCTGTCTGTCGATGTTGCACCCACTCTGTCCCCAGCTCCAGCTGACACAATTGGCATCAGGGGAATTCCAGGGCCAAGCTAAGGGAAGGTCCTGGAGCAGGGGCAGAGAGGATCCCCCTTTCCAGGGGAGAACAACCAGGCTGATGGGACCCAGTTCTGAACTTGCAGGGCAATTGCTGCTGCTATTTGGCAAGTCCGTATCTGCCTGGCACCTTCCCTACCCCCACAGTGCTGCCTGTTGGTCCTTGGCCAGGCAGCCTGTGAAGAGTTTGGCCAGCCCATGCTGGGCTGGACACAAAGTCACTGGGTGTAGCTCCCTGTCCCAGGGACTTCAGCCTGGATTATGTAATAGGGTCTGTCCGTACCCTCCCCAATGCAACCTGCCTGCCCAGTTATTAACGGTACTGTCGATATTTAGGAACAAAGAGCGGACTGAGCCTATTGGGGGGTGAGCTCCAGAGGAAAAGCCTTCAACCATGAGGAGCTGGGAGCCAGTGTGGGGGGAAAGTAAATCCCTTGGGGTCAGAGCTGAGACATTCTTTCCTACCCAGGGCCACTGCCCTGGGGGTGGGACAGGAGCGGGTGTGTCTCTCTGACCCACCTGGCACATTGGCCGGGGGTCAGAGCAGAGCTGAGAGGCAGCAGGACAAGGAAGGCCTGGCAGGATCCCTGCTCAGATCCCGTACAGCCCATTTGCCTTCCCGTGTCATTGCTTCTGGAACTGCACTGAGCAGGGAGCATCCCAAGAAGAGGTGCATGGATACCTGGGAGAGGGAGAGTACATTTACGCTACACACTCAGGGCACGTCTAGACTACATGGCTCCGTCGACGAAGCCTTGTAGATTAGGTTTGTAGGCAGAGGGAAATGAAGCATCGATTTAAATCATCGCCACTTCATTTAAATTAAGATGGCTGCCACGCTGTGTTGATCAGCTGAGGTTTACCGGGGAGGTCGACAAAGGCCTTTGATGTTGACCGCAGAGCATCCAGAGTCCCGCGCTGTGCCGCCAAACAGCTGATCGGCACAGCGCGGCAGCCATTTTAGTTTAAAGGAAGCTGCGATTATTTAAATTACCGCTTCATTTCCCTCTGCCTACAACCCTAAACCACGTGGCTCCATTGATGGAGCCATGTATTCTAGATGTGCCCTTATTTTGGAATAAGCCATTCTAGAAGAAAGACTCCAAGCTTCTTCTGAAATAGTGCGTCTGCACTACAGGGAAGCCTCATAATTAGCTGGATGCAGGCTCTCCTTATGTGCATGTGCGACTTTGATTTAGAGCCCCAGGAGACACTGGGGAGGAATTACTTGGAATGGCCCTGGAGAGGAGCTATTTCGAAACAGCAGCAGTGGAGCAGCCACACCACCGCTATTTCAAAGTGGCTATTTTGGAGGAGAAGTTATTCCTTGGGGAATGAGGTTTACAGCTGTTAGAATAAGCTGTCTGTTATTTCAAATTTATTTTGAAAGAACTGAATTGCTGTGGAGTCACTTGCATTATTTCAGAATAACAGTGTTATTCCGAAATAACGTTGCAGTGTAGATGCATCTGGAGGGGTAAATGCCACAGGCAGGTTGGGGACAGACAGACAGACAGACTCACTCATTGGAAGCTGAGCAGATCTCCTGGCTGCTGGGATTCAGCATTGGGAACAGAAAGGGGCCGTGTGGTTAGTGCTGGAGATAAAATCTCCCCATTTTCCGAAAACCCATGTCAAGGACAAAAGTTGCCTGTAACAGACAGAGAAATAAATCCCTGATTCCTGTTTTTGTGAAGAAGCAAATGCATCAAGATGTTAACTCGGGAAGATCCCTCCTGCGCACAGACCTTGACTGAGCTAGATTCGCCTTTCCCTTCTCTAAAAGGCCAGATCCTCAGCTGGTGTAAACCACCATTGACTCCAGTGAAGCAACACTGACTTACACCAGCTGGGGATCTGGCCCAGCAGCTCCCACATTCAGTGTTTATGCTGGTTCTCTTTTCTCTGCCACTGAAGGGAATTTACTGACAATCTGGGCCAGGGGCTGCTCTCGGTTCTCTTTCCTCCCAACCTGCTACAAATTAGCCCGGGATTCCTACGTACTCACTGGGCAGCAAGAGGCACAGAGACAGAAGCATTCTGGCGATGGTGGGATGGGAACAGCTCAGCAGCTTTAGTTTTTGACGGTCAGCAGGAAGCAATCTGATGTTGCCCCCTGCTCTGATCTGCCCCCAGTTCCCTGTCTGACTTCAGTAGAAGAAAATCTCTGCTCTCTTTCTCTGCTCCGAGATGCTGCCTTCTGCTCCCCAGAGGTAGATGCTCCAGCCAGTGCCTTTCTGTGCTCCAAAGCCCTCTAGGGTCTGCAGGGCTAAGGTAGCAGAGACACTGCAGCCTCTCTCTGACCTGCTCTGTCTCCTTCTTGGGCCTGATAATTATACTCCCTGTTTCCTGCCCTGCGCTGCCCCCCTTCCATGCTCCAGCC
The DNA here is from genome assembly GCA_030068395.1 of Apalone spinifera. Classification (NCBI taxonomy): domain Eukaryota; kingdom Metazoa; phylum Chordata; order Testudines; family Trionychidae; genus Apalone; species Apalone spinifera. The sequence goes on along the minus strand of JANRFK010003594.1, from coordinate 6,939,505 downwards.
ACAACATCTCTATTTAGGGCTGTGTGTTTGAAAACCAAAGGAGCCTGGTTTGCTTGCTTGAGTCTAAACAGATCACTGAGGAAATTTCCCATCCCATATCTGCCTGGGGACTGAGATAGCCCCTGGCTAAAGGCACAGCTGGGCCTGGGGGAAAGTCACTGATGCATTCAAGAGCTGCCTCTGGAGTTATGACATGTGCTTTAAGCAGCCCTCAAGTGTGAAATCCAGGAATTCAAACTTGGGGGCAAGTCTACAGACCACTTTAGTCCCCCCAAATGGTGCTCTTGGGAGCTCTGCCTCAAGCAGAGCTGAGTCTCCTCTCTCTTTCCCAGGCAGAGTGAGGAGAGGCTACCTGAGAGAGTGTTGTAATGTGATCCTTTGCCCCTTCTCCCTCTCTATAGCACCTAGGGCATGTGACTCCAGTGCACCCCACGTGTCACCTATGCCTCCCACTGCATTGACTGCAAGCATCTAAGTATTGCCAAAACAGACCATCACCAAGCTGACCCCATCCATTCCCTTCCAACCCAGACCTCTCCCTTTTCCAGGACATTGCAGCACAAGACCCCCCTGTGCCTAGCACAGCTGTCACCCTGTCACTCTCAGTCACCCCTCACCTGGCAGCTCTGGTGTCCCCTCCCCGCCTCAGATTTCACCAGTATAAAAACATTAAGGGGGGACCCTACTGGCTGATTTGTCCCAGCTCTCACCCCCTCCTAGAGATGGCTTTGGCTATTGATCCTCAATCCACCGCTCTAATGACTGCATCATACTACCTCCTCTCAAACCACAGCCCGCCCAAAGGTCTGGGTGACAATGCTCAACCCAGTCCCTGCCTGGGAGACCAGTGACCCTGGGCTGTTTCAGCCAAAGGGAGAAGTGCTTGGATGGGATAGAACAGGGAAACAGAAAGTATCAGAGACACAAGGGTGGGAAATGTGACAGTGAGGAGCAGCTGATCTCAGAGAGTGACTCATCTGGGCTAGATTCTGTTTCACTTCCCAAGGCCCCAAACCTCACAACAGACAGGGCAGAATTAGACCCCTCTCCCCAGTCCTAAAGGGGTTATTGATGGTGTCGGATGCTGTGGGACATGAGTCTGGTTGCTGCTCAGAAAGGGGAAGGGAGAGGAGAGTCAGTGCTGTGGACAATGACTCCTGCTCAGCAACTCTCTGCACACATAGTCTGGCTGCTCTGTGCAGCGCTGGGGAGAGGGAACTGCAGAATGAGCTGACAGCACCCTGAGCCTCGGCAGAGTCCCCTGTACAGATGCCTCTCCCCCCACCCCTGCTCACTCAATGTTATTTTTGGCCTCACATGTTCACCTGCCTCATTCTCGCTCTCTCTGTTCTCATGAGGTTTCCAGGGGAGTTCATTTTGATAGACGTACATATCAAGAAACCAATGGGCCCATCTAGCCAGACCGTCTACCCAGCCCAGGACAGAGCATCCCACAGGGATCCCTGCACTGAGCTGCTAACTGCTGGCCGAGCTAGAGCCTGTCTGGCAGAAAGAGATGCTCCCCTCCAAGCCAGCTCCCTTTTCTAAGCACTATGGTGGCTGCAGCTGATCAGAGGCACAAGAGGTCACCAGGGGGAAGGGAGATACTGGATTGAGGCAGAGCAAGAGAAGATGGGCCCTGAGGTTTAGCTCCAGCTGTGGGTCCAAATCTGGTCAACCCCAGACTGTGGATATAAATTTGGTATTGTGACTTGGGCCTATGACTGAGACAGTGCCATGCCACAATTAGGATATTAATTCCCCCCCAAATAATCCAGGCCCCTACAATGAGGCAAGACTAAGTATCACTGAAGCAGGGGATTTGTCCAACCTGTTCTTAACCTTTGGCAATGAGAATTCCACAACCTTCCTTGGTAGTATCTTCCAGGCTACGTCTACATTGTGCATTCTTGTTCAAGACGATATGCAAATGAGGCACGGTGATGAATATCGCTGAGCCTCATTTGCATACCTAATGAGCCATTATTTTTTACTCATTCTCACCATTCTCATGTAAAAATTAATTAGAATAATAAAATATTTAACATAGAAACTCCCTGAGATCATGACTTCTCAAAATAGCAACAACATGAGATAATGAACTTGGCAAATAATGCATTTGAAAACAACTTTGCCTACTAGGAAACATATTTATATAAGTTTCCCAGTCACAAATCTAACATTCTGGAGCAATGTCACTAAAACATAGTCCAACAAACAAACGTGCCCCTTGCTTTCCCCTCCACCACACCCACACTCACAGTTGTTGTCCTTGGTCAACGGAGCCTCAGAGTTCAGAGGTGCTTTCATGTGTGCTCACCTCCCATGTGCCGGAGAAGACACCTTGCTTGTTCCTTCAGCCACTTACCACTCGCTTTAGCCACCGTTGTCGGTTGTACCACAGCTCACCCCACCACTCTGTTGTCAATGGGCTCACACGGTCACCTTTTGCTGCCACCTGCCACAGTGACCTCTGGAAGCTGGTCTTTTGAGGTTCTAGCTCTCAGTGAGGGAACCTCACTGCTAGTGCAGACTGGGCTGTTTCTCTCACAATCCTCCAGCAGGTCTAAGCACTTAGATCCGATGATAAGGGATTTCAACTCTAGAGGTCACTTAACAAAAGACTCTCTATGGAGCCTACTCAGCTCCATCTTTAAATAATGGAGAAGGGCAGGTCAAATAGCATTTGTAATTCTTAGGCAGACCATCAAACAAAACACCGTTCTCTTCACCTGGCTCTGGCATCGAAATCCCCTGCTTAGCCAGTGCAGTCTAACTGAAGGAGAGACCCGCAGGTAGGACATCCTAAGTACAGTTTTGCAGCCCTTTATTCATACAAGGATAACAAAATGTCATCAGCCCACATCACAATTTCATCACAAATTCAAGTGATTTGTAATCCAACTCAGCCAGAATTGATCACTGGCAACACAGCGATGTAATTAGTTGACAATTGAGGTGTGGGTGGGGAAATTCATGAAGGGTGCATACCCTCCTGGAGATATTCCTGCAATTCACAATCCCAGCACATTTTATTGTAAAAAGAGTCGTTCGCAGTGTTGGAGCCGTGCAAGTCCCAGGACAGCAGAGCCGTGTAGCTGAAAAGCATCTTTCACCCCAGCAGATGGTTCAATAGAAGCTTTGACCTCACCTGCTCTGCCTGGTTAATAAAACCCAGACACACCCACAGCCTGAGCCCGGCAGCCCCTGGGCAAGCTGGGCTCCAGGCCGGCTCCCAGAGCTGGGGAGTTTGCTCGGGGCCTCTCCAGCGCGGGTGCCTCAGCAGGCAGAGCCTGTCTGGTCTCCGCGCTCGCTAGGGCGTCTGGTTGCAGCTGGGCACTGCCAGCGTCACCCGCGTGTTGCATTGCAGGGACGTCACGAGGGGGGCAAACAGCCAGGGGCTCTGTGGCCCTTTGCTCCGTGGCCTGGAGACTGGCTGGAGCCTGGGGGGCCCTGCTGGGATGGGCCGAACCCCCCAGCCCTGGGTGCAGTGAGGGTGGGGGATGGGCCGGAGCCACCGGCAGCAACTGGGGAACCTGCTGTGGGGGGGCTGGTGAGCAGAGTCAGCGACGGGAAACGGCCCAACTGCCACCTGGGGAGATGGGTGGTGAAATTAGGGCTGTTAGGGAGACTACTGCCCCATAACAGGTTTCCATCCTATATAGGGAGGGATCAAAAGAGCTATGGGGGAAGGGTCAGGAAAGGCCTTCAGAGGGAGACAGTGAGAGGAGGTAGGGAGGGAAATGATCCTTTACTGCACCACACCAGCTTTCAGACTGACTAACGCAGGCTGGGTTGTCGTATTTCTATAAGCCACATTCCCCTGTCAAAGCCAGGGTAAAAACCACATTTCTTGATGAATTGTATTTTATTTCTGAGAAGTGAGTGCTTGTGTAACCAGTTGAGAGAGTTTGTCATATCCTTCTCCTGAAGCTGGTCTAAAGAAAAGCCACCAATTACTCATGTGGTTCAGATAAGAAGAGTCTGAGTTGAGGATCTGACACTTAAAGGGTCAGATCATGTTGCTGATCCACACTGGGGTGACTGTGTTTATGTTCTGGGTTTGTATAGCACCATGGGATCCTGGCCCATGACTGGGATCTTAAGGGACTACTTGATGCTCCTAATACTCTGTTTTTGCAGAATTTACACAGTGAGGAATACACTTAAAAACAGGCTTAGTACTAAAAAATTATGATCTGTAAAGTGTGGTGTGAAACACCCCAAATACTGAGTTACTCTGCTAGCTGGATGTGTGTATGTTGTCTGCTTTAACACAATTTTTATGGAAAGTCACATGCAGAGCCAAAATTTAGTTTTTAAGGGCTCTCAGCAATGACTGAGTAGACTTTACAATTTACAAAAATCTTACCTTTACATGAGTTAACTTTATAAAATGTGATGATAATAGCTCAATTTAGTAAAGGACATTTTTAACTTTCATATTTTAGTTGGATGTAAACAAAGTGATGGTGTGGTTGGTAGGCAACAGAGGTTAAGTCCCAAACCCCCAGCTCTACTCCTTGGGTGGAGTGGGATCAGGATCTTTGCCCTGGTTCTGCTACCCAGCTACCGTAAGAGCTGGGGCTCAAGGAAACCCGTAGGTGGGCCACAGCCCACCTGTGACGAAATAAATTTAGAGACAAATTAAATGTAAAGCAGTTAGCTTCCACAAGCAGTGAGAAATAGCTTAGATTGAGATCACCTCCATTTTACTGAAGAATCTGGGATTATTTTTGAGAATATTTCTGAAAAAACACAGTGAAATTTTTCTCTGGCATGCAGAAATTTGTGGATTTTATGCACACTTTTCCTTGCTGGACTGTGGATCCTAATTAACTAATATTTAACATATAAATGAGAACCCCTTGTACAAACAATATAAAAACCAGAAAAATCAACATAACAATTAAGGTATATAACAATGAAAGAGGTAAGATTTTTACCTCCCATATTTTATAACTAACAGTGCTTTGTACTTCTATGCTGGAAAGTTAACAACAATACTAATGTGCTGCAAAATAATTCAGAGCAACAGGAAAACAACTTGCTTTTTGCTTCTGTAGCTGAGTTTCTCTCAGCCCATATAGGTCACATGATATCTGCAAAGCACCTGCCCTGATTATTTGTTTTCAAAGCAGTTTGAGTCTTGGCACAGGGAGCCAATGGAGCATGGTCAAACATACAACGCCCAATTTCAAAATTTGAGGGTGTCCGATGCTAACTGTGCATCTGCCTAGCAAAAATGCCCCAGACACAACTTATTCCTCCCCTTTGCTCTCTGTCTTTTACAGAGAGCTCCCTAGAGCGGAAACACTCTTTCAGTCTAACATCTGAACACTAAAGCTGTGTCTACATTGGCACAATCTTGCACAAAAGCGGCTGCATTTGCGCCAAAACTTGCTACCTGACTACAATGGCCGCGAGTTCTTGTGCAAGAACACTGACGTTCTAATGTGTGAAATCAGTGCTTCTTGCGCAAGAACTATGATGCTCCCTTCTAGGAATAAGTCCTCTTGAGCAACTGTTCTTGCCAAGAGGCCAGTGTAGACAGGCAACATGAATTTCTTGCACAAGAAAGCCCTATGGTTAAAATGGCCATCGGAGCTTTCTTGTGCAAGGGAGAGTCTACACTGGCACGGATGCTCTTGTGCAAAAGCACATCTCTTGTGCAAAGGCACATGCCAATATAGACGCTCACTTGCGCAACTGCTTGAACGCAAGAACTCTTGCGTTAAAGAGCAGTTGCGCAAAATCATGCCAATGTAGACGTAGCTTAGGTAGCACTGCAGACAGCAGAATACCTAACTCAAGTACAGAATATTGAAGAAGGAACAGAAACCATTTTTATGGCTCCTCATCCAGCACCCATGAACTGAACCCCAACTGTATTTTGCAATTATTATTTACTAGAAGGTTTACTTGGTGTTCCTTGGGTCGTTAATTAATTTGTGGAGGGAGGGGATGGAAACTAAAATGAAAATGTCCAGGGTTCATTGAAATCATTGCTCTGGGCTGGGGCTGGGGTGTTCAGGATGCAGGCTGTCTTGGTCAGAGAGGACGACCCCAGCCCTCTCTCACTGCAGCTCTCTATGCCCACTGCAGCTCCTATGGGCAGGCCCAACCTTTTGGCAACATGAGTGAGGCGGTTGCTTTGGGCCCTGTGCATTCAGGGCCCTGCGCTGCCCAGCTCCTGGCCCCACCCACCCAGCCAGGAGCCACGCAGCCATGCGGCTCAGCGTGCTGACTTGGGCCCGCACACTCTTTGGCCGGGCCTGCCTATAGGGATACCCAGGGCTGGACTAAGGGGTGAGCGAG
>JANRFK010003594.1:6896617-6907086 GCA_030068395.1 Apalone spinifera | reverse complement strand
CTGGGAAGCAGAACAAAGACCAGAGGAGGGGTGTGGGCCAGGCTGCTGGGCGTGGGAGTTAGTCTGGGCTGGTTTGGGTTGTGGGGAGTGGTGCAGGATGCTGGCTCTGGACCCCCTCCCCAGGATGGATTGTCCTGACAGCTTCTGTGCTGACAAGCCTGTTCTACGCAGTGTCCCATCAACCAATGAACCTTCTCTTCTACCTGCCCACTGAGAGTCTCCTCCCACTGCGGATGGGGGGTGCAGGAGCCTGCCGCTCCCCACTCTCTGGTGATGCTGCTGGCAGAGGTGCGATATACGCAGGTTGCTCCCTGGGAGGCAGGCCGAGGTGCTGGCTAGGCTGCAGCCAGCCTCCAATAGCCAGTGACTAGCCTGGTTGTGGGGTCACCTCTCGACAGACTGTGCTGCTCCAGTCGGGTCTGTGGGTGCCCACGCCAGACCCCCTGTCCTAGGACAATGTGATGCCCCTGACAATGGGAGCCCAGCCTGACCAAGCTCTTAAATCCTTCTGCATCCCCGGTGATGCCAGGGAATGAAACCCCTGGGCCCTGGCGAGAGCTCGTCCCCACCGCGCCATCAGAGCCTCCCTCTGGGACATGGTGCAGCCCCCTTTGTCCCAGCAACTATGGCAGGCACCAGCAACACCCCACTGACCGCTCTGACCCCTTCCCCTTCCCAGGTGCTCTCCCTGCCCCCACCCTCCACCTGAGCCAGATGTCGGCCCGGCCGGGGGGCTCTGTGCGGCTTCAGTGCTCCATTGTCTCTGTGGCCCAGGCCACTCGCATCGTCTTCTGCAAGGATGGGGTGGAAGCTTCAACCCAACCAGGCTCCCTGGGGAAACTCACCTACGACTTTGATCACGTGGTGTCCAGGGGCAGCTCTGGGAATTACTCCTGTGGGTACGAGATCAAGGACAGTGACAACTGGGTGACCAGATCCCAGCTCAGCCCTGCCCAGCACCTCAGTGTCACTGGTAAGGGGTATGGGTCTGTGTGTGTGCGTATGCATGACTGTATCAGCTCATCCCTGCTCAGTATCATGGGGACACGAGATGGGGGTGAACGGCAGAGCGAGGATGAGGGCTTTCGAGAGGCTTTGGCCAAAAGGGACCATCATATCACCCAGACTGAGCTCCCATTCAGCCCGGGCCAGGGAGCCACGCCTAGTGACTCTGCGTCCAGGGCTGATAGAGCTGGGACAGGGCTTTTCATTCATAGCCACGGTTCTCTGCTGGCTGCCTGGGCAGCAAGGGCAGGGGATGCTGTTGCCTAAGGCACCAGGAGACACAGGGATGGTAACAGGCAAATATTGACCTACACAGCAATTGCCTTGAGAGTTGGGAGCTGGGTCCAATCACCCTGGTGATTTCTGGGAAAGGGGGATCTGAACCCTGCTTCTGCCTGGACCTTCCCCCTGTGTCTGGTGCCAGCGGGGGGCCGGAGGGGCACAAGAACAAGGAGAATGTTGGGGCAGATCCCCGAGAGGTTAGGAACTGGACACAGCCCCTTAGCTGCCCACTGCCTGGCTCCCTGGGCAGTGACTGGCGATCGCTGCCTGGGCTGTGGGCAGACTGAGGTGTTGGCCAGGCCTAGACTGACTTGCTGAAGTGTCACCTCCCTCCTGGCACGTACTGCCCCAGCTGTGTCAGTGGGTGTCCACGGGAGGGCCCGTTGGTCCAGGACTGTGCACAGCACCAGACAAAGGGAGCCCAGCCTGCCCAGCCCTTGGGCTCTTCCACAAACCAAATGATCCCAGGGAATGAAGCTTCTAGTCACCAGAGAGAGCTTGTCCCCATCTGACCAGCTGGGCTGGGATCAGAGCCTCCATCTGAGACATGGCAGAGCCCCCCTGCCATTTCCCTCCTGCCCCACTGACAGCACCAGGCACCAGCAACAGCCCACTGACAGCTCTGACCCCTTCCCCTTCCCAGGTGATCTCCCTGCCCCCATCCTCTACCTGAGTCAAACATTGGCCCAGCCAGGGGACTCTGTGCAGCTCCAGTGCTCCGTGTTCTCCTGGGCCCGGGCCACCCGCATTATCTTCTACAAGGACGGGGAGGAGGTTTCGTCCCAGATGGGTTTGAAGGAGAAGATCACCTACGACTATGACCATGTGGTATCCAGGGGCAGTTCTGGGAAATACTCCTGTGGGTACGAGATCAAGGACAGCGACAGCCGGGTGTATAGATCCCAGCTCAGCCCTACCCAGCACCTCAGTGTCACCGGTAAAGTGCATGTGTGTGTCTGTGTGTGTGCGTATGTGTCTAAATGCTGAAATTCATCAGCCTTGGCCCTCGGGGGAGATGCAAACCAGTGCACTCAGAACCAACTGTGAGGGATGTTGTGATCTAGCTCCTCTGGCCCAGTCACCCTGTGCGGATGCTGAACGGCCAGGCCAGTTCTCAGCTGCTCCAGCCCTCCCGGCAGGGTGAACATGGATCATTTCCTGCTGAGGCCACAGAGGCAGCTGTGGGCACCGCTCACCTGTTCCCAGAGCTGATGGACACTAGGCACAGCACCTGCCCCCAGGAACCACACAGCTTCTGCTGCTCTGGTGCTTCATGGGAAGTTGGTATCAGCTAAGGGGAGAGTTTACACTATCCCAGTTACACCAGTGTCAGTCCCTGTGCTCACCCAGGTGTGGTGTAAATGCCTTTTCCTGGTTTAGCTTATCTTGATTAGAAAGCAATAATAGTGATGTCATATTGAACACTGAGAATCATTATCCATGGGAAATGCCACAGGCCATGGTGAATTCTCCATTAGTCACAATTTTTTTAAATCCAGGGAGGATGTTTTCTCAAAGAGAAGCTCTAGTTCAAACTGAATTTACTTTGGGGCAGGTCTCTAGCCTGTGAGAGACATGGGGCCAGGTTAGATGACCACAGTGATTTCTTCTGGCTTTAGAATCTGTGAGTAAATCAGACAGAGGCTCGGATCCCACAATGAGCATCTCTGTGGGAGTTGCAACCCTGAGGCTGTTGCTGTTTAATTACATGGGTAAATTCTCCTGTGTAGAGAGAAGCCCTCAGGTAAACAGTTCTTCCCATCACTGCTCCCCATTTCCTTGTACTTCCCTTGTCAGTGGAGTATCTGAGCCCCTCACGGTCACTAAAATGGTTCTTCAGACACTGAAATTCAGCCTCCTGTCACAGATGGGGAGACTGAGGCACACACAGAGACTCAGTGACTGAGCCCAGGGAAAACCAGTCTGCAGGTGAATCAGGGACTGAACCCAGCGCTCTAGAGCAGACGTCTGCTTTCCCGGCCACTAGATTTTTCTTCCTCCCTGCAGCCCCCCAGCCTCTCAAAGGCCTGGGTGACAATGAACCAACCGGATACCTGCCTGGAAGGCCAGTGACCCTGGGCCATTTCACCCAAAAAGGAGAAGAGCCTGGATGGGATGGGACAGGGAAATAGGGAAAACGTCAGAGACGCAAGCTGGGAAATCTGCCTCAGGGGATTTAATTGATCTCACAGTGTCCCATCCCCTGTTTGTACTGGGCTAGATCCTGCCTCACTCCTGCTGGCCCAAATCCCAGCACAGAGAGAGCAGAATGAGACCTAGGCTCTTGCTGGGGACATGGATGGAGCGAGATGCTGCAGGGCTCGAGAGTGTCTGGCTGCTGCTCAGAAGCGGAAGAGAGAGGAGAGCTGGTGTTGTGAGCTGCGGTCCCAGCTCAGCAACTCTGCACATACAATCCAACTGCTCCGTGCAGCGAGGGAACCGCAGTACATGCCAAAAGCACCCTGAGCATTGGCAGAGTCCCCTGTGCAGACACCTCTGCTTCCCCCCACATTTGTGAGCTCTCCTGAGGCCTGACCCCAGTGAGCAGCTCAGTGGGGTGGGGGGGTGTCACACCTTGTGATGTGGGTTTGATTAACCCGCTCTCACAAGGTTATTTTTGGCCTCACACGTTAACCTGACTCATTCTCATTCTGCTCTCATGAGGGTTCCAGGGCAGTTTATGTTCATGGACATACATGTAAAGGCCAGAAGGGACCAAGGGGCCCATCTAGACCAGGGGGAGGCAGTAACTTTTGATGGAGGGGGGTCACTCCAAGATTTTGGAAGTTGGTTGAGGGTCACACTCTTCCATGAAATTAATGGAGGAGATGTGAGGTCTGGGATGGAGGTTGGGTACAGAAGGGAGCTTGGGCTCAGGGATTGGGGTGCAGGAGAGAGAATGGGGTCTGGGAGGGAGTTTGGGTGAAGGAGGCGGTTGTGACCTAGGGGAGAGGACTGGGGAGGAGGGGTTTGGGATGTAACTTAGGGCAGAAGGGGTTATGACCTGGGCAGAGAATTGGGGTACAGCAGGGAGTGCAGGTTGGGACCTAGGGCAAGGGATTAAAGTTCAGGAGTGGGTGCAAAGATTTGGGTTTTGACTTGGGGCTGGGGACTGGGGTGCAGAGATTTGAGATATGACCTAGTTCAGGAGGAGGTTGTGACCTAGGGCAAGGGAATGAGGTGCTGGGGTTTTGGTTGTGACCTAGGGCAAGAGGGGATTGTGACCTGGGACAAGGGATTGGGATGCAGGGGGGTTTGGGTTGTGACCTAGGGCAGGGGATTGGGGTACAGGAAGGGCTGCAGGGTTGGGACCTAAGGCAGGAGGGTGGCTGTGACCTGTGACAGGGGATTGGGATACAGGAAGGAGTGCAGGTTGGGAACCTAAGGCAGGATGGGGTTGTGACCTGGGGCAGGAGATTGGGGTGCAGGGTCTAGCCGGAAGTATCAGTGCAGGAGGGGGCAGATGTTTTGGGTTATGTGAGCTAGAGGGGCAGGAGTGGGGGGCAGAGAATAGTGGGAGGGAGGGGCTTGGGTGCCAGAGGCAGGCTCTGGCCAGGGGACTTACCTGGGTCACTCCCAGCCAGCAGCCCAGTTTGTTTCCGAGGCAGCCTCCCTGCCTGCCCCGCACCTGCACAGGCTGCAGGGGCCATGTGTGTGCATGAATACTAGGAACCAGAGGGGAATGGGACGAGGCCCAATGCTTCATGTGCTGCCTGTTCTTCAAACAGGCTGCTCCCATTGGCCTGAAACCAGCCAATGGGATTGTGCATGCTTAGTTTTCATTAGTGCGAGCAAAGTTTGAGTCCTCCCTGGCGTCAGAAGTGCTGCAGCATCCAATTTGTGGGGAGCTTTTAATCTTCTCGTGGTGACTGTGAGGCTGAGCTGGGTGAAGAGGTGCAGAAGCCCGACCCAGCCGCTGCCTGCACAAAAAGATGTGACAACCACAACCAGCAGGGACAGCAGCACACAGCAGATCAGTAGTCTGGGGCCTTAAGCACTCAGCCTTCTTGCATGGTGTGGCTATGGGCTTGGCTTGCCTGCCGGCCAGATTATATTTGTTGTAATAATTCACATCTTTAGACCTGGATGGTGAGAGAGCGCACACACTAGGACTGGCGTGGGGCCACAACCAGGTCCAGACGAGCAGGGCAGTTGATCTGAGTGTAAAGCTGTAGGGGTGGGAAAATGTAGCAGGATCAGAGATGACACATGAAGCCCCACACATCAGGGATCGATCCGGCCAGCCCCACATAGCTGGGCAAGAGGGGGGTGCACCACGTCCTGTCTGGGTGAGGCACGCAACCAAAAAATCTTGGGGGGAAGCCACACACACCCCGGCATTAAAAGTCCTAGACATGGCCTTGCCTAGTACCTAGGGTCTCTAAGGACAAACCCCCATTCTGGTCATTTCTCACACTGCTTTTCACTTTGACTTACCCCAGCTGGGTTCTCATATTTCTATGCAACATAAGCCCCATTCCTCTCCCAGAGCTGGAGGAAAAGGCACAATTTTTAATAAACCAGATTCTAGTGCTGAGAAGTGAGTGTTTGTGCAACCCGCTCAAAAAGGGTCCTTCTCCCGTAGCTGGTCTGAAGAGAAGCCAGCAATTACTCACGTTCTTCAGATAACAAGGGACTGACACCCCCAACAGCAATGCCCCAAGCATGGGGCCAAGGGCAGCCCCCTACCCGCTGCAGGCCCCACCCCGCTCCACCTCTTTTCTGCCCCTTTACCCTCTTCCCAGTGTGACCCAAGCAGCAGGGTCACCCCAACTCCCAAACTAACGCTGGTGACGGCCGGGCAACCTGCTCCTCTCCACTGAGCTGCGCCATGGTCTCAGCCTATTGCGCCTCGCTTCTCTATGGCAGCAGGGAATGGAGCGCCCTGGGGCTCTCTGATTCCTGCCACTGTGGAGAAGCTGAACACAGAGTTCTGGGACAGGGCAGCGCAGCAGGGGCAGGGGTAGGGCAGACTGCCAGGCTGCTCTAGCTCCTGTCACCAGGATGAGTGCAAGCGGTGGGTCAGGGCAACCCCTGCTGCCACCCCCCACTGGCCCATCCATAGGATGGTTGAGGCAGCTGCTGAGCAACCCCCCTGCCCCAACACTGGGCCGGGGAGGCACCCCAAATCGTCCTATGGATGGGACAGCTCTGGGGGGAGGGGACATCATGGAAAGGTCTCACTGGAAAGGACCATGAGACGCCCTCAGGTCCAGCCCTCTGAACTGAGGCAGGACCAAGTATCCCTGGCCCATCCCTGCCAGGGGGTTGTCCTTTCTGTTTTGATAAATCCCCAATGACAGGGATTCCACAGCCTGTTCAGGGCTTCACTCGCCCATTGGAACCACAGACTCGTAGCTCCAGTCCCCTGCGCTCATGGCGGGACTGGATGTTGTCTGGACCTTTCCTAACATGGGCTTGTCTAACCAGCTCTTAAACCTCTGCGGGGATTCCACAGCCCAGAGCTAGAAAACTTTCCCCACGATCTCACCTAATCCTGCCTTGCTGGAGATTAAGCCGGTTCCTGCTTCTTCTACCCCCAGTGAGCACTGAGAGCAACTGACCCCTGGAGACTGTTCCCAGGTGCCTCCCTCAGGCTTCTCCACCTCTTTGCTAAAATGCCACCCCCAGGAATGGGCCTGGTGCTGCAGCTGAGGCCTCATCAGCATTGAACAGAGCAGAACAGCAAACTCCCATGTCTTATACTGGGGTGGGGAACCTTTTTTTGGGTCGGGTGGCCATTAACCCACTGAAAAATTAGTCGGAGGCCAGTCGTTGGGGAGGTGGTGAGGGGCTGGAGTGCCAACACTGACTCCCCAATGCTGGAGGGGGAGCCCCGAGCCTCAGGTTGCCCCTAGGCCTTAGGTTCCTCACCCCTGTCTTGCACACACTCATGTTGCTGACTCAGATCCAGTCTGTGACCCAGCCTGAGCCCAGGGGACTTTCAGAAGCCCTGCCCCCAGCCAGTGGCTGCCCATGGTTGGCTGTGCAAGGGCAGCGCAGGAGCCTGGAGTGGGCCATGGCCTGCTCTGATCTCTTGTATGTTTATTGCCTAGGTGACGGCTCCAGCAGCGGTGGTGCCGGGATTTCTTCCCCCCCCGGTAAATGGTTCTGAAGCGTTTCTGTATCCTGGGGTCTCTATTTAGGGAAAGGTGGGTCCTGGGCTGGGCAAACCCCAGTCTGAGTGTGATCGCCATGACGATGGATGTAGGAAATGCACCACCACACAACAGGGTGATGGGCTTATTCTCCCTGCAGCTCTCCCAGGCTTTGCCCAGCATTGCTGAGCCGGGCAACATCTGCAGGGCAAAAAAATGGCTCGTTCAAAGGGAGAAGTCCAAACACTTTTGATGAGTAAGAGTCATAGACCCCTTTTCTAACTGGTCAGTGAGTTATTGCCTCCCTCTGCACTCACTGGGTGGGGTTTGCTCTGGCAGGAGGCACCAGACGCATCATCCCACCTGGGCTCCCAGGTTCTGTCTCCGTGTCATTAGCTAGTCACGCTCTGTGCCCCAGGCCTGGCCCAGAGTGTCACACCCGGCCTGTGGGAAAACCCCTCTGCTAGTACCGCAGTCCAGCAGCAGTGTCTGGGTTCCAGGTAGCATGGAGCCCAGGGATTGAATTGATCAGAGCCCAAACCTGGCTGTTTTCCCAGTTCCCCCCAAAGCATCTTCACCAGCAGCAAACCACCCTACCCGCTCCTCACGACACAGCTGGTGCCCAGGCCTCATGCTGCTGTCTGCGTTGGGGACCGTCAGCCACACTGGGGAGGGGTGACAGGGTCTGGGAAGTCACTGGCTCTTGTGAGGCCTTTTCACAGAGTCCGGGTGCAGCCTGAGCAAACTGGGGCAAGAGTGACTGTGCTGGGCAAAGGCAGGAGCCGCCCCAATGGCCTCCATCACTTAGGCCTCACTTCAGTGGAATGTGCCCCCTGCAGCATGGTCCCTCCATAGAGCGAGGTTTATGGGAGTTCCCACGGGGTCCCTGTTACCCAGCAGCTGCTCTGTGCCTAATGATGGCACCACAGGGCCACATGCTGCTTTGCACACGGCCCTCACCACTTCTCTTTCCATGTTACAGGACTTGCCTTGTCCCCTGCCATCTGGGCTGCCCGCTGCACCCTGGTCCTGTTGCTCCTGGTGTCTGTGCCCATCATCACCTTCGTGCTGGACAAACAGGGCCTCCCCAAGCCTGCAGGGCCGGAAGAGGCTCGTGGGGGCAGTGGCAGCATTTCTGGGGAAGGAGGCAATGGGGGATCCCCACTGAACATCTATGAGTAGGGGGAAGGGTGAGGAGGGGCCGGGGCTCTGAGCAGGGTGTTGGGGAGACAACACAGGTCAGTGCTGCACAACAGGCCCCTGCAGTAACCTTCTTTGCCCAGGTAACTCCAGCAGCCCCCTCAGTCTCTGCTCCCTTCCCCCATCAGGGACCTTGTCAGGCAGGGACCGGTGTTGCCAAATGTCTATTGGCGGAAAACCAGACCCCTGAGGCCTTGCCCCTGCCCACCTCTTCCCCCCAAGGCTCTGTCCCTTCTCCACACTTTCCAGGCCACCCCCTACTTGCTCCTCTCCTGCCTCATCTCATCACTCTCTGGTCTCCCCCGTCATTCCTCAGCTCTGGGTCATCTCCTGCTCCTCCCCTGCTGGGCTCCCTCTGCTCTGGGGCTGGGACAGGAGCTGCTGCAGCCCAATGTGGAGCCTGCCTGCAGGTAGGAGGCAGCCCCAGCTAAGCAGGGACTGGCTTGGACCGATGACCCAGCACCTCACCCCTCCCCCCAGTAACTTGACCTTCTGGGTACAGTCAGTTCACCTGACCAGACACTACTGGGTTCCCTTTTCAACTGGACAGGCCTGGTGAAAATTGGGCACCTGGCATTGGCAATCCCCTCCCCTGTAGCCTGCAGCCCTCTGCTCACTGCCAGCCAGGCCAGGGCTATGCCAAGCTCTATCAGAGCTGAGCCCTGCCATGAACTGCCCCCACCAGACAGCCCAGCCCAGCTCCTTCCTGCTGCATAAACCAAATAATCCTTCCTGCTGAGGGGCTGTATGTTGAGAGCAGAAGGAGGTTCATGGTTAAGCCCCTGCAAGGTAGCAAATCCTTGGGCCTGTCACTTCCTCTCTTTGGGCTTCAGCTCCCATGTGTCAAGTGGGGACAATAATTCCTGTCTTGTCTCAGGGGACAAGTTCCAAAGTCTCTAAGGGTTTTAGGAGCCCAAGTGTGTGACCGGGCTCTGTGCCCACTACCTGGTGCTCCTAAATCCTTTAGGTACCTTTGAAAATTCACCCTTAGACTGTGAACTCTTATGGCCAGGAACTGTCTCTCCCTAAGGGTTTGTCTACACACAAAAATTGACCAACAGAACAACATTAAATAATCACTGCAGTTATCACAGGATAACTCCCTGTGGGGACACCTCTATTCCGGAATTAGAGAGCTTGGGTGTGAGTTAATTTACAGCATTTGCACCATGAAAAAATGCCCTTCGTACACTGGAATGAGAGTGTCGCCACATGGGAGTTATCCCAGGAGAGCTGCAATGGTTTAGCTAGACAAGCAGAGTTTTGCTCACGGGCAGCGTTTGTCATAGACACGGGAAAATGTTGCCTTGCCAAACTGCCTGCGGCAGCCTCACCCATATTCTACCTCTAGGTTCCCTCTTGACCCCACCATGTGTCCCAGGGGCTGCTCTGGCTGCCCAGCACTGGGACTGATGACTCGGCTTGGGGGTAGGGAAGAAGAATTTTGTGCGGAGAAGGGTGGCCATGCGGTGTGGCCCAAATAGGTTGGGGCCTGGTGTGCTGGGGGAAGCTGAAGCTGTACCATCTGCCTGGGGCTGCTTCCCTAGCCCAGGGGTTCAGCCACTGCCCATGGTTCTGCGGGTCAGTTTTCCAGGAAGACAAACCATTTGTGTCAGTGCAGCACCCAGCGCAGAAGGGCCTGGCCTGGGCTGCTGTCCAGGGGCTGCTCTGACGTGTATAATCCCAGTGAATTACAGTGGCTGGGTGGACAGGGGCTAAGGAACGAGGTCTCTGTTTCTGTGAATAAACTGTAAACTTGGCCACACTCTGGCTTATCATATATATAGTAGCCCAATGTCTGTGCGTCCGTAACGCTGACGTCAGCGCCCCGCTCCCTTCCCTCAATCCCTGGCGGTTCGAGCCCCACGGCCCCAGGACACCCCC
>JANRFK010003594.1:6834222-6864284 GCA_030068395.1 Apalone spinifera | reverse complement strand
TAAACAGTTTGGTATCATCTGCAAACTTTACCACCTCACTGCTTACCCCTTTACTCCAGAGCAGAAACTAAGGAGTCCCATCGGTGTGGATGTAGAAGGCTGGTAGGGATCATGCACTGCTAGAAGTTGGGGTGGGGGCTCCGAGTACCAAGGTTCTGTTTGTCGTTCCCTTGGCTCCCACCAGTTTTATTCTCAGAATCACGGCACTGGGAACCCAGACTGTGTCGAATATTGGCAGAGCCTGGAAAGTGCTTCTAGACTCCCCATGAACTTTCCCCTCTGTGCTTCCACTGGTTATCCCTGGGCATTCTCTATACCACCCCCTAGCACATCAGTCTAGGCTGGGTCTATGCAGATTTTCTGGAGTCCCTCTTGAGCAATGTGCAGCTGATGAATATACTCTGAGCTCCAGGGTGGTGAGGCCAGCATGGAAGAAACATACGGGCTCCGGTGCCCTCATAAGGGCTGCAGCAGAACAGGGGCCTTCAGAAGGTGACTGGGAAGGGAGAAGGAGACCAGGCAAGCTCTGAGTGGCAGGAGTGGGAGGCAGAGCAATGGGGAGCCACCCTTAGACACTCTTCCTGGGGTCCCTGCAGGGTATCAGTGTGAGGAAGATGGGGGAGGGGTCCCTCAGAGCCCCCTCACAGGTGGAGGGGGGGTCAGACAGTGAATCAGCAGCACTTAGCAGCTTCCCTGGCATTAGGGGTAGCCTGGGACCCCAATGAGCTGGTCCCCCTGGGCCATGGTGCAGAGGCAACTGGCTCAGAGCCCCTATGTACAGTGTGCTGTTCACGTGGACAGTGCACTGTGAACCCCCCTGGGAGTCCCTGCTTTCCAGCCCATGTTAGCAGGCCAGGGAGTGCTATGGCCACTCCATGCTCAGAGCTACACTAGGACCCTATTGGTTGTTTCAGGATAAGTCCGTGTGTGGACTTGCTAAGCCTGGCACTAAACCAGCTGCGGCCGAGGGAGCTAAGGTTGGGTGTTTCCCACTGCAGCTAGACGGGCTGGAGACCCTTGGTTCCCAGCCCTGCCAGAGAAGAACAGACCCAGTTCCAGGGTCGATTGGTGTTCCTTTGTGGACAACCAGCCCCAACACCTCCTGAGCGCTAAAAAAGGTCACTTTCCCTCTTTCAGACTTTTCAGGGCAAACATTCACTCTGCTATTGGTGAATTTGATGAGAACACACCATTTTGGCAAACCCCTTCCTTAAAGGGTCTCCTTGTAACCCTCAGATCCCATCTCAACCCAAGAGTTCATCCTGCCCTGTTTTCAAAAGTTCCCTCTGAACAGACTGAAACTCCCCACAGAAGGGGAGCTGAGCTATACAGCTGTTGACCTTTCCATGAGGGACCCACCCAGAAAGAAAAGGAGATGGGAGAGGGAATAATCTCCTCCTACCTCTGATTCCTCCATAAAAATGCCACTGGCAGGCAGTGAGACAATGTGGTCGGAGAAATGGACACATATCCTAGTGAGGAGAGAGACAAAGAGATGGCAAATGAGCAACATGGTCCAAATTCATCATCACGTTCCCCATTGAACCCCAGCTCTCTCCTCCACCAGCCCCCCTGACTTCCCCTGCAACCGGTGAGGCCATGCCTAATAATGCTGGTGCCAGTTTCGTGGCCTTTAATGTTCTGTGAAAAGCCCCAGGGCGGAGAGTCAGGGGGTTCAGTGAGAATTTCAACTGTCATTAAAAAAAGTGTAAAATTTTGAGAGAGAAAAACTTGACAACGTGACCCAAAACACCAGCCAAAGAACAAAATCCCCCGGGCAAACACAAAACCCCCACACGGGTGACTTGTTGGCAGTCCCATGAGTTCTGAGCCAGTCTCGAGCTGGTCGGGGTGACTGGAGGCTGTGGGAGCTGCGGGTTGGGGCGCTGTGAGGAAAGGCTGCAGGGCAGCACTAGGCCCACAGTTGTTAGAGCCTGATTCAGGAAAGTACATACCCAGTACACAGGCACCAGGGTCCTTCCTGATAGGGAACTTCAGTCTTAGGGACCTGCGTGCAGATAGTGCTTCCAGGTACATGTCCCTGGCTGAGCCCTAGACTGTGACCATCCGTGAGGCAGGGACTGTCCCCTGCATTATTGTCCTGTGCAGCACCTGGCACAGTGGAGGCCCTGATTACTGATTGGGGTTAATGGGTTCTACAATAACATACCCTAGTAATACATAATGTACAGCACCTAGCACAGCAGGGCTCTGATCGCTGATTGGGGCTCCAGAGTGCTATTGTAACACAAATAATCAGAATGAAAATTCCTTTCATTGTCTCTTTGATTTTACTTCTCAGTCAGCTGCCCCAAAACACAATGTCTTTGATCACCTCTCTCCCCCCAGCCCAGGCACACTGGGGACAGGGGATCTATGGTGTGTCCTTCCGTGTCTGTCTGTACATTTGCGAACACGGCTCGGCCTCACTCTCATACCCACCTTTATTCACCAGCAGATAAAGCACCATAGCCAGCACCAGGATGACAGGGATTGTAATTCCCACCACGAGATTTAGAGCCGATCCTAGGAAAGAACCTTGCTGTGAATGGCCTGTCCAAGCAGCCACCAGCCCATTTACAGTGGCTGAGTCCTACAGAAAGTGACCCCTAATGTTGCCATGAACCTACCTGGAGAGTTCACCCCAAGGTTAACTGCAGGACTACATGAATGGTTGTTCTTTGTAAGTAAAGTTCATTGAAGTTTTTCCACTTTTTTTTTTTTTTTTTTGCCAAATATTGTTCTTAAATCCAAACACAGTTTAACTGAAATCAAAAGCTTTCCCCTAAAGCGTTCACATGGAAGGACCCTGCTTAGGCTTTCCACAAAAGAAAAAAAAGAAAAAAAATCTGAAAGGAAAGGCCACCTTTTATTTTTCTTTGAAGTAAAAGCATTGTTTCTGTTGGGTCTGCAGGATCCGGAAATGGAAGGAAAATGTCTATTTGCTTTGAAACGGAACAAAGTAAAGTTAAATGTGATTCTAATTGATATTGTTTGTCTCATTTTGGTTCTGGAAATCCAACGCAAGGGGAAAAGATCTAGTTGAAATGAAACCAATTTTTTTTTGTTCCATTTCCTGAATATTTTTGTTCATGAAAACATGGTCATTTCCCTTCACAAGTTTTCAATGAAATAGTTTTATTCACAAATTTTGTGTCAATAAACCTGGATGTTCCGCCAGCTCTAGGTGTGAGCGCCTCAAGGCAAATAACATCCTCTAGGAACTGCCCTACCTCCGGAAAGCATCATGATTAGCGACAGCGCCCAGGTCTGAAACTTCAAACAGCCATGACAGTCCCAGCAACGGGGCTGCAGCAGGTGTTTCAAGTTAAGCATGTACATTGCTGCTGTGCTGCAAACAGTTGATTTTGAGCCCATGCTTGGGAGATTTCCCCAATAAGGGCCCAAGACCTGTGTGGCATGTAGAGATGAGTGTAGAACTGCTCTGTCCATTCCAAGGGGAAATGTTTTCCATCAGAAAATGTTGTTGCTTCAAAATCAAATCCTTTTCACAAGGCTCCTCGGTGCTTTTGGATTGAAATGTGGTGGATTTCTGTTCCATTCAAAATTGGAAATTTTGACTTTCATCATGGCTATATCTACACTATGAGTTTTCTCTGCAAAAATATGCTAATGAGGGACTCATTTGCATGAGTTGCAATATCATTTGCATATTTTCTGCCGATCCGGTTTTTCGCTAGGGTTTTTGTGCAAAAACAAGCAGTGTGGACGTTTTCTTTTTGTGCGAAAACCCCTTTTTCTACAAGATTGGTAAACCTCCTTTTTGGGGGCATAAGGATCTTGCAGGAAAAGGGGTTTTTGTGCAGTAAGAAAATGTTCACACTGCTTGTTTTTGCGCAAAAACCCTAGTGAAAAACGGATCGGCAGAAAATATGCAAATGAGATAGCGACTCATGCAAATGAGTCCCTCATTAGCATATTTTTTGCTGAGAAAACTCATAATGTAGACATAGCCCATGATTAGAAATGAAAACAGAATTTGAAAGGTCAGAATTTCTGGCTGGATAGCACAGATCTTAGTATCTCTTGAGCAGAAGTCACTGGCTATGTCTACACAGCTTCCTTCTTCCACACAAGCCTATGCAAATAAAGCATGGATTAGCATATTGCCACACTTCCTTTGCATAATTAATTAGCAGCCATTTTTGCACAAGAAGCTTTTGTGCTAGAAGGAGCTGTGTAGCTGGCTCCTTATTGCTCAAAAACCCTCTCTTGCACAAGAGCCGTTCTTCCTGAAAAAAATGCAGAAGAAAGGCTCTTGCGCAAAAGCCTCTTGCATAAAAACAGAGCCTCATTCATTATGCAAATGAGGCAAATGAGGCATATTCAATATTCCACGCTTCACCTCATTTGCATATTTTTTGCACAAAATGGGTGCAGAATAGCCATAGTCCAAGGGTTTAAATGTGTGATTAAGAGTGTTCCACTGCTGAGAGACCTGGGTTTCCGGGCAATCATATGCAAATAGCCTTTTGTCCTTAAGTCTGAACAGTGGTTGGTAGGGCTGGTCAGGGTGCAATAAGGGAATCTTTAAAAACAGGAAAATGGGGGGGTTGCCTTTTGGCTGGCTGGTGTGGCAGACCCCAGGGAAAAGGAGACCACCCTGGTTTAGGGTGAAAGTTTGTAATAAGTTTGTACTGAAGTTTTAGTGTAGAAGTAGCCAAGAATTTTCTGTTATTTTGAGTTTGTAATCTACTTTGCTCTGCCTGTCCTACTTCTCAGGGCAGGGAGGGGAGGGGGGGGCATGATTCTCAACACTGTGCCTTTGCTGGGGGAGACCAGGGAGCTGGCCTAGCAGGACAGGGTGGCAAAAAACCACAGAGAGCAAAAAGGAAGGTGTTAGTAGCCTTGTCAACACCCAGGGAATTACCCCAAGGGGTTGTCTGTAAGCGCACCCTGTCGCACACAGACAGAACCTGGGAGCCCAGGTGGGGTGATGTGTCTGGTGCCTCCTGCCAGAGCAACCCCCCACCCAGTGAGTGCAGAGGAGGCAATAACTCACTGGCTACTGGGTGAGCAGACGGGGGCAGGGAACTCTTGCCCATCAGAAGTCCCCAGAATACAAAAACACTTCAGAAGCATTTACCTTGTGAGGAGGAACCTCCATTACTGCCACTGCTGGAGCCATCACCTTCTAGGCAATAAACACACAAGTGCTTACTGCAGATAGGACAAGCAATAAAAGGCTTAATCTGCAGCAATAGCAGGTGAGGTGAAATGGCAGGAAAATCTTCACAATCAAGAGCTGTGGGCTCTGCAGTATAAGCCTTCTACTCCAACACCTGCAGGGACACTCCTCCAACATCATAGAATCCTGGAATCCCAGGGCTGGAAGAGACCTCAGGAGTCATCAAGTCCAGCCCCCTGCCCAAGGCAGGACCAATCCCAACTAAATCAACCCAGCCAGGGCTTTGTCAAGCTGAGACTTAAACACCTCTAGGGATTCCACCACCTCCCTCGGTAACCCATCCCAGTGTTTTCCCACCCTCCTAGGGAAAAAGTGCTTCCTAATATCCAACCTAGAACTCTCCCACTGTAACTTCAGACCATTGCTCCTTGTTCTGCCATCCGTCACTATTGAGAACAGTCTTTCTCCATCCTCTTTGGAATCTCCCTTCAGGAAGTTGAAGGCTGCTGTCAAATCCCCCCTCACTCTTCTCTTCTGCAGACTAAACAAACCCAAATCCCTCAGCCTCTCCTCAGAGGTCATGCGCTCCAGCCCCCTACTCATTTTGGTCACCCTCCGCTGGACCCTTTCCAATGCGTCCACATCCTTCCTATAGTGGGGGGCCCAGAACTGGATGCAGTCCTTCAGATGTGGGCCTCATCGGAGCTGAATAAAGAGGAATAATCACGTCTCTAGATCTGCTGATCTGCAATCTTCTAATGCAACTTAATATGCCATTAGCCTTCTTGGCTACAAGGGCACACGGTTAACTCATATCCAGCTTCTCATTCACTGTAATCTCCAGATCCTTTTCTGCTGAACTGCTACTTAGCCTGTCGGTCCCCTGCCTGTAACAGTGCTTGGGATTCTTCCGTTGCAAGTGCAGGACTTGTCCTTGTTGAACCTCATCAGATTTCTTTTGTCCCAATCCTCCAATCTGTCTAGGTCACTCTGGACCCTATCCCTTCCCTCCAGCATATCTACCTCCCCCTCTCATCCTTCCTTCCCTAGTCCCATCTGGCCAAAATAATGGTTAATTGTGTAACCACTAGGATTTTTAGGAGTTATATGCTTACTTTTTTAAAACCCATTTTTACATTCCTAACCCCAACCCCCGTCCCATCCTGGTGAAAGTGAAAGAGGGAGTTGGGGGAGAGCGAGTGATAGTGAGAGATGGAGTGAGCAGGGCAGGGTGCTAATGAAGGGTAGGTCCTCAGGAGCTACCCTGCCCCTTCCCTATGTTGCCCTTATGTTCAAAAAGTGGTATTGGGTGTAAAAAGATAGGAGACCCTGGTCTAGGTTTACTGGGTCCTGTCTCAGTGCAGGGAGCTGGACTAATAACATCTTCCAGTCTGAGATTTCTAGGATGTCTCTGTCCCCCACCTGCCAAAGCAGGGCTGTCTGAGACAAGATGTATGAAAATCAGGAGAGTTCCCTGTATCATATCCTAAACAACCATGTTTTGTAGGAAAATTTTCATTTCTGCTTTTGATGCATTTCAGCATTTGGAGTTTTAGGGAGTTAGCTTGCACGTGCACACGCACACACGCACGCGCACGCGCACACACACACACACACACACACACACACACACACACACCTTTACCAGTGATGCTGAGGTGTTGGGCAGGGCTGAGCTCAGATCTCTTAATCTGGTTTTCGCTGTCCTTGACTTCATACAAACAGGCATAATTCCCGGCGCTGCCCTCGGTCACCATGTGTTTATAGTCGTAGGTGGTTTTCTCCACTGAGACTCTCTGGGATGAAACCTCTTCCCCGTCCTTGCAGAACATGACGCGGGTGGCCAGGTGCTGGGAGAACACGAGCACCTAAGCTGCACGGAGTCTCCTGGCTGGGCCAACGTCTGGGTCAGGTAGAGGATGGGGGCAGGGAGGGTGCCTGGGAAGGGGAAGGGGTCAGAGCTGTCAGTGGGGTGTTGCTGGTGCCTGGTGCTGTCAGTGGGGCAGGAGGTAAATGGCAGGGGGAGCTGGGCCAGGGCTCAGATGGAGGCTCTGATCCCAGCTGGGCAGTTGGGAGTACAAGCTCTCTCCAGGGCCCAGGGGCTTCATTCCTTAGGATCCCTTGCAGAAGAGCCTAAGGGCTGGGCTCTCATTGCCTGGTGCTGCGCACGGTCCTAGAACAAAGGACCCTGGTGCAAGAACCCCACTGACCCGGCTGGAGCAGTACAGCCGGGAGAGAGGTAGCCTCTCAGTGAGGGTAGGCAATGGCTGTTGGGGGCTGTCTAGTGCCCGACAAACACCTCGGCAGCCCAAGAAGTGACGACCAGTCGCTGCCCCAGGGATCTCACCAGCCAACCGCCAAGGGGCTGTGTCCAGTCCCTAACCCCTCCGACCTCTGCTCTAGCATCTTCCCTGCCCTTGTGCCCCTCCCGCACTTCAGTTGACACAGCGGCAGCTGGAGTTATCCCAGGCCCAGGCTACGGGAATGTTCTGGAGCAGTGGCAGGGAGTGATGGGAAACAGCTCTGAACTTGGAGGGGAGTTGTTGCTGCCACTGGACTGGTCGATATCTGACTGTCACCATCCCCACTCCTGCTGTGCCTTGCCCAGGCAGCATACCCTGTCCCTGCCAGCAAAGAAATGGCTTGGTCAGCCGCGCTGAGCTGGACACAGGGCCACTGGGTGCAGCTCCCTAGCCTGGGTCACACAGGAGCTCAGCCTGGGTTATATAATGGTCCCTTCTGGCAATGCCCTCTCAAGTGCCACCCACCTGCCAATGGCTGACTATTGATGGTGCTGCTGGCATTTAAGGGCAAGGTGCAGGCTGAGTCCATGCGGGGCCGTGAGCTCCAGGGGAGAAACCTTCAACCATGAGGAGCTGGGAGCCAGTGCCTGGGAAGGTAAATCTCTTGGAATCAGAGATAGGACATTCCCTCCTCCCCACGGCCAGTGCCCTGGAGGCGGGACAGAAGCAGGCATGACTGACCACCCAGCACCCCAGTCCTTGGTCATTGATGCTGAGCACGGAGTATCCCAAGAAGAGGTGAATGGACAACTGGAGAGGGAAGGTTAAAGACCCTGGGTAGGCTGGGGACAGACAGACAGACAGACGGACTCACCGGGAGCTGAGCAGATCTCCTGGCTGCTGGGTCTCAGCACTAGGAACAGAAAGGGGGCCTGTGGTTAGTGGTGGAGATAAAATCCCCCCTTTTCTGTCTGTAATGGAGAAATAAATTCCTGGTTCCTGTTTTGATGCAGAAACAAATGAGGCAGGACGTTTGATCTGGGGCAGGGCAGGGCAGATCCCTCACACACAGACCTCGGCTGAGCTGGGGCTGCCTTTCCTTTAACTCTCTAGAGGGCCAGATCCTCAGAGCAGCACTGGTTTACACCAGCTGTGGATCTCTCCCAGCAGTTCTCACACTCGGCATTTACACTGGTTCCCAGTTCTCTCCTACTGCAGGGAAATTACCAACAGTCTGGGTCAGGGGCTGCTCTCAGTTCTGTTTCCACTTACCCTGCTATGAATTAGCGCATACTCACGGGGCAGCAAGAGACACAGACACAGGAACATCCTGGTGATGATGGGATGGAAACAGCCCAGTAGCTTCAGCTTTTGATGCAGTGGGGAAGGGGACAATCTGATGTCACCCCCTGCTCTGATCTGCCCCACTGCCATGTCTGAAGAAAAGCTCTGGTCTCTCTCTGCTCAGATCTGCCAGTCTGCTCCCCAGGGCTGGATGCTGCAGCCAGCCCCTCACCCTATTCCAAGGCACCCAGTGTCTGCAGGGCTGAGGTAGCTGAGACACCAAAGCCTGTCTCTGACCAACTCTGTCTCCTTGGCTCTGATACTCATCATCGCTCCCTGTTTCCTGCCCCGCGCCGCCCCCCATTCTGTGCTCCGGCCACAGCGTCGCTATTTAGGGCTGCAAAACTGAGAACTGAAGGGGCCTGGTTTGCTTGTTTGTGTCTAAACATATCACTGAGGAAACATCTCCCTTCCCCCAGCCCATCTCACTGCCTGGGGGCTGAGACAGCCCTTGGCTAGCGGTACAGCTGGGCCAGGGTGAAAGGTCACTGGGTGATCTTGGGGGTCTGGGATATTGGATGCCCTTGAACCTTTTGCCTCCACCCTGATCTAGTCCCTGGTGAGAAGGATCCAGTTCCCCAGGGGAAATTCCTGAGGACTATAGGGGGATATAAATGGGGTCTGGGAGTTATACTGGTGCACAGGGTGAATTTCCACCCCATAGAACACCTACCACACCACTACTCTGGCTTCCCCACCTGCTTAGTCTCCACCCACCCTGTCCTCCACAGACAGCTCCAGCCACTTCTCCCCCTCCCACCCTGACTGCTCCTGCTCCACATTCTAGGCTCCCAAGGACTTTGCTGTCCCTGCTGACCGACAGGCACCAGGGCCCTGCTGGATGGGGAGGAACACAAGCAAGTTGACAATGAGCATCCAGAAGTGACCTCTGAGTAGGTGGGAACCACAATCAGTGGGACTAAGGAAGTGGGGAACCAGGGCAAAAGTCCAAAGAAATGTGAGAAAGAAAGAAAATCTTCTGAATAGATGTTAGCACCTCTGGGGGAAGCCAAACAGCAGAAGGCCCCCAAGTGAAATCTGCACAAGGCAGAGCCATTTTGCTGAGTGATTGATACAGAAGTGGAAGCACATTTGACCCCTGGAATGGAGTCAGCTCTGCAATTAAAATACTCAGGGGATGATTAGGGGAGCTCAGATGCTCAGGTCAGGACCAGAGGAGCACAGTTTGAGATTACCTTTTATAGGTAGTGCCCAAAAGAAAGAATGAAAAAGGGAAAATATTTGTTGCAATTAAAAATAATTTAAAATGTTTATTCCCCTCCTTAGTGGCAAAATGGTAACAAGGGTGGGATAGGAAACAAAAACTTGATTTAAAAATTCTGAAAAAGCAGGGTTTTAAAAGTAAACTTTCATTTTACATCTTTTCCAGTTTGTTTTTTAATAACCCCCAACCAAGGGGTTTTCTTCTTTGTAAAAATGGAAACTTTAGAAATGTTTGACAAAACCTCTCCTCTCAGGCTGAAGAAATGTGTCATTTTTAGTTCACTGTGTTTTGACAGTTCTAGCTACCCCATATCTTCACAAGCCACCTGTTATTTCAAAATATTTTTCGAAATAACAGGCGCGCTATTTCAGCATCCTAGTAAACCTTGTTCCACAAGATTTAAGGAATGTTTCGAAACTACACAGCACCAAATTTTGAAATAGCCTATTTAGAAATAAACTCAAAATATCTTATTTTGAGTTTAGAGTGCAGTTTAGACATAGCCACAGTGTTGCATAGAAAGGGCTTGATCCAAAGCCCATTGGTGTCAATGGGAAGACAGCACTAACTTCACTGGCCTAATTAATTCTGGGGCAGGTCTCTGGCCTGAGTGATACGGGGGGGTCACACTGGATGATCACAATGGTGCCTTCTGGCCTTAGAATCCATGAATAAACCTGATAAAGGCTTTGATTCCACAATAAATGTGAGGGAGCTGTGCCAGCAAAACTTTCACTGTGGTAAATTTTCCTATGTATAGCAAAGCCCTGAGATCAGCAGCTCTTCCCAGCCATGTTCTGTCTCTCCTCCCATATCCCTGTCATGGGAGTATCTGAGTAACCCCCACCACCACTAGCAGGTTTTATCCTCACACATACCTGTGAGGGAAGTTCATCCTCAAAGCATAGATGGGGAAACTGAGGCATCGAGCAAGGCACTAAGGCTACCTCTAGACTGCAGGCTTTTTGTGCAAGAAACTTTTTTCGGAAGAGATCTTCTGAAAAAACTTTTTGAGCAAGGGCCCGTCCACACACAAAAGTGCATCAAAAAAGCGATGTGCTTTTGTGAAAGAGAGTGTCCAGACTGATTGGATGCTCTCTCCCATAAAAGGCCACTTGGAACCACTTCAGATAGGGCTTTAGGTCACCAGTTGCTTCTGAGCGCTGGTGCTGGAGCCGTGTAGAGACACGCGCTTAAAGGGACCCCCCCTGGACAGCCGTTTCTCTGCTTCTGCTGCATCCTTACTACCTCTTTGAGGGACAGCAAAGCTTTAGCAAGGAGTTTTGCAACTGTGCACATCTGGGTTCCCAACAGAATAATTAAATACTGGGCCTGATCCTGGGACAAAGGACTGCCAACTCTAAAGTTGGTAATTGGAAATTCATAAGTAATCTGAGATCAGGCTACACGGTAGCTCTATTGAGTTACTCTCAGTGTGGATGCAGGTCAGTGCAACTGTATAACAACTGACACAAAGCTAGTCCTCCAATGCTGTCCTGAACCCCCTGGAAAGTCCTCTAAAGATGCCTGCCTTGCAGTCTACCTATACTCTAGCCACCTGGAAGTCACTGGCCAGTTCATAGCACCCTGCACAGCTCCATGGCATCCAGTTATGAGCTTTTTCCACTGCAAGCAACATCTTTAGTGAACAGGTTTCAGATCCACATAGCCTCACGATGTCTGCTGAGAAGCCATCTCTGCAGGTGCCAAGTCTTTGATGGGCCTTTGAGTTGATGCATGTCCTTCTCCTGGACTGCATGAGGAATTTTCATCACTGGGCTGTGCCGTGTATCCACCCCCATTTCCTCCCCTTGTCAGTTCTCTGACCACCCACTGGCACAGGTGCCCTCTGATTCCAGTGTAGGATGAGCCTGCAGCAGAGCAGAGCCACTTCCAAGGGCTCACACGGCTTTCCACGGCTTTCCACGGCTGCCCCCCGGCAGAAGGACCCTGTCCCTGTGCCTGCCTCCACCTTGGACTACACAGCTAACAGCATGAGGACCTACAGTGTGAGCTGAAGAGCCAGGTTGTACAGATGGGGCCAGGATAGGTTCACTTGCTGTGGGGATCTGGCTCAGAGGGGACCCATCTCACACTCTGGCCAGTGGGTGACACCTCGGCACCTTTATATAGGGATAGCCTGACCAAAAGTCACCTGCCTGTGTATTTGATGCTGCCAAGTGACAGGGCAGTCTCCACGTCTGGGAAGATCAATAATCCAGAGGTTGATCTTCCGGGGTTCGATTTAGCAGGTCCTTACCAGACCCACTAAATCAAACACTGAGAACGCCCCCATCAATTCCATTATTCAAAGTTGCCAAGATAGAGAGAAATCAATGGGAGAGTTTCTCCCATCAATTTCCCACTGTGTGGCCACCCACCCCAGAAAATCAATGCAAAGTATGTCAGCCTCACCTATGCAATTCATGTGGCTTGGAATTGCGTATCTTGCGTCTATTTTCTTCACCAGTGTAGACCTGGCCACAAGAACGTGGTTGGCAGAGGCTGTCACCGACACTAGGGGGCACTGTCAGATAACTGCTACCTTGTCCTTGACCTCAATGAGAGACAATCACATCAATTATCATTACAGCAAGATACACAATAGAGGAGCAAGGAAGTCAGCTGAGGCTGTCTCCGGTCTGCTCAGACAACCAGGAGTCCTGCCCTCAATTCTCTGAGCAGATCTCCTGGCTGCTGGGACTCAGTGCTGGGAACAGAAAGATGCCATGTGGGTAGTGTTGGAAATAAAACCTGCTTCAGGGATAAAAGCTGCCTGTAACAGACAAGGAAATAAATCCCTGATTCCAGTCATAGTGCAGAAGCAAACCCTGCAAGATGTTAGCTCTGGGGCAGGGCAGATTCTTCACATAAACCTTAGCTGATCTGGTGTTGCCTTTCCCTCCAGCTTTCTAGAGGGCCAGCTCCAGAGGAGCGACACTGGTTTACACCAGCTGGGGATCTGGCCCAGCAGGTCTCACACCCAGTGTTTATTCTGGTTCTCTTTTCTCCCCACTGAAGGAAATTTGCGGACAGTCCGGGCCAGGGGCTGCTCTCAGTTCTGTTTCCTCCCAACATGCTACAGATTAGACCAGGATTCCTGCGTACTCACTAGGCAGCAAGAGGCACAGAGACAGGAACATCAGGACTGTAGGGGGATGGAAGCAGCCCAGCAGCTTCAGCTTTTGATGGAGTCAGCACTAGGAGACAATCTGATGTCACCCTCTGCTCCGATGCCCTCCCCTCACTTCTCTGACTTCAGTGGAAGGGAAGCTCTGGTCTGATGCTCTGATCGGCTGCCTTCTGCTCCCCAGCGCTGGATACTCCAGCCAGCACCTCTCCTGCTCCCAGGCCTTCTAGGTCTGCAGGGCTGAGGTAGCAGAGACACTGCAGCCTCTCTCTAACCTGCTCTGCCCTCTCCTTGTGTCTGATAATCATCATCCCTGTTTCCTGGCCTGCACCACTCCCCTTTCGTGCTCTGGCCACAGTATCTCTATTTAGGGCTGTGAGATTGAGAAGGGAAGGGGTCTAGTTTGCTTGTTTGAGTATAAAATTATCATTGAAATAACACATCCCATCCCAGCTCTATGATTCTATGATTCTAATCCCAGGGGTGGAAGAGACCTCAAGAGTCATCAAGTTCAGCCCCCTGCCCAAGGCAGGACCAATCCCAACTCAATCAACCCAGCCAGGGCTTGGTCAAGCCGA
This sequence comes from Apalone spinifera, assembly GCA_030068395.1. Lineage (NCBI taxonomy): Eukaryota > Metazoa > Chordata > Testudines > Trionychidae > Apalone > Apalone spinifera. The sequence goes on along the minus strand of JANRFK010003594.1, from coordinate 6,850,615 downwards.
GACACAAAAACCTCTAGGAATGGAGATTCCACCACCTCCCTAGGTAACCCATTCCAGTGCTTCACCACCCTCCTAGGGAAATAGTTTTTCCTAATATCCAACCTGGACCTCTCCCACCACAACTTGAGATCATTGCTCCTTGTTCTGCCATCCATCACTACTGTGAACAGCCTTTCTTCAGGAAGTTGAAGGCTGCTATCAAATCCCCCCTCACTCTTCTCTTCTGCAGACTAAACAAACCCAACTCCCTCAGCCTCTCCTCATAAGTCATATGCTCCAGCCCCCTAATCATTTTGGTTGCCCTCCACTGGACCCTCTCTAATACGTCCACATCTTTTCTATAGTGGGGGCCCCAGATCTGGACACACTATTCCAAGTGTGGCCACACCAAAGCCGAATAAAGGGGAATAATCACTTCTCTAGATCTGCTGGCAATACTCCTCCTAATGCAACCTAATATGCCATTAGCCTTCTTGGCTACAAGGGCACACTGTTGATTCATATCAAGCTTCTCATCAACTGTAATCCCCAGGTCCTTTTCTGCAGAACTGCTACTTAGCCAGTCGGTCCCCAGCCTGTAACAATGCTTGGGATTCTCCCGTCCCAAGTGCAGGACTCTGCACTTGTCCTTGTTGAGCCTCATCAGATTTTTTTTCTTCCAATCCTATAATTTGTCTAGGTCACTCTGGACCCTATCCCTGCCCGCCAGCATATCTATCTCTCCCCCTAGCTTAGTGTCATCTGCAAACTTGCTGAGGGTGCAACCAATCCCCCCATCCAGGTCATTAATAAAGATGTTGAACAAAACCGGCCCTAGAACTGAACCTTGGGGCACTCTGCTTGAAATATAAATAGAAATATATTTTTAAAAATAGAGATATACCTATCTCCTAGAACTGGAAGGGACCTTGAGAGGTCATTGAGTCCAGTCCCCTGCCTTCACAATAGGACCAAGTACCATCCCTGACAGATTTGTCCCAGATCCCCTCTAGGATTGAGCTCATAACACTGGGGTTAGCAGGCAAATGCTCAAACCACTGAGCTAGCCCTTCCCCCCTATAGTTTATGAAATTGGAGTGTTTGTGACTGTGCTAAATGTATTAAGAAACCATAGTTGTAAATATACAAGAGTTTCTATAGCATGAGTGTGTACATCAGGGTTCTCAACTAAAGAATAATTAAATACTATGCCTTATCCTGGGACAAAGGACCTGTCGATCCTAAAGATGGCAACTGGAAATTCATAAGTAATATAATATCAGCCTACACAGTAGCTCTGTCGAGTTAATTTCAGTGTGGATTCAGGGCAGTGCAGCCAGGGTATGGAGACAAACACACCCACCATTACTGGTGACACTGAGGTGCTGGGCAGGGCTGAGCTGGGATCTGGTCATCCGGGTGTTGTTGTCCTTGATCTCGTACCCACAGGCGTAGCGCCCAGAGCTGCCCCCAGACACCACGTGTTTATAGCTGTAAATGACCTTCTCCTCTGAGCCACGGATGAAACTTTCTTCCCATCTTTGCAGAAGATGATGTGAGTGGCTGGGATCTGGGAGAACACGGAGCACTGGAGCTGCACAGAGTCTCCTGGCTGGGCCGATGTCTGGGTTAAGTAGAGGACGGGGGCAGGGAGAGCACCTGGCACGGGGAAGCTGTCAGTGGGACATTGCTGGTGCCTGGTGCTGTCAGTGGGGCAGGACGTAAATGGCAGGGGGCTGGGCCATGCCTTAGATGGAAGCTCTGATCCCAGCAGAGTTGGGCAGACAGGGGAGGGGGACAAGCTCTCTCCAGGGCCCTGGGGCTTCATTCCCTGGGATCCCTGGGGCTGCAGAAGAGCCTAAGGGCTGGACGGACTGGGTTCCCCCTTGCCTGGTGCTGTGCAGTGTCCTACAACAAGGAGCTCTGGCACAGGCACCCACTGACCCAGCTGGGGCTGTACGGCTGAGAGAGAGATAACCCCAAAGCCATGGCCACCATTGGGGATTGTCTAGGTCCTGGCCAACACCTCAGCCAGCCAGTGCAGGCTGATCGCTGCCCCGGGGAGCTAATGGCCAAGAAGCTGTGTCTAGTCCCTCATCCCTCCTACGTCCGCTCTACCATCCTCCATGCCCTTGTGCCCGTGTATCCCACATGCCTAGTGGCACCTCGACCAGTTACACAGAGAAGAATGAGCCTGCTCTACGGCCAGAGCAGAGAGCCAGCTGGCTTCTAGTTCCTGTGCTTGAAGTTCATGCGCTGGTCTCCAGGGCTTTCAGGGTTGGTTTCTCCTGTTGATGTTACAATCACCCTGTCCCCAGCTCTAGCTGGCACAGGAGGCACAAGGGCCAATTCCAGGCCCAGGCTAAGGGAAGGTCCTGGAGCAGCAGAATGGAGTGGATTCCCCCTTTCCCAGGGACAACCAGAGTGATGGTCCCAGCTCTGAGATCTCTGGGCAACTGCTGCTGCTGGAAAGGTCGATATCTGCCTGGCGCCTTCCCTGAACCAGTGGTCCCCCTGCTGCTGCTTTGTCCAAGCAGCCAGCAAAGAAACAGCTTGGCCAGTCTGTGCTGGGATGGAAACAGAGATCCTGAGTGTGGTTCCCTGGCTTGGGTCATACAAAAACTCAAGCCTGGCTTATATGAGTCTGGTTGTGTCCTCTCAAATGCCACCTGCCTGCCCAGCACTGATTTTTAATGATGCTACTGATATTTAGGAGCAAGGTGCAGGCTGAGTCTACTGGGGGGAGAAGTGGGAGAAACTTCAGGAGAGAGACCTTCAGCTTCCCCTTGGCCAGTGACCTGGGGGTGAGACAGGAGCGGGTGTGACTCTCTGACCCACCTGTCAAACTAGCTGGGGGTCAGGGGAGAGCTGAGAAGCAGCAGGACAGGGAAGGCCTGGCAGGATCCCTGCTCAGATCCTACATGACCTGTTTCCATTCCCATTCTATTGCTGCTGGCACTGCACCGTGGTGGATAGAGAACTGGAGAGATAGGGGTAAATGCCACAGGCGGGCTGGGGACAGACAGACATTTGAACTCACCAGGATCTGAGCAGATCTCTTGGCTGCTGGGACTCAGCGCTGGGAACAGAAAGGGGACGTGTGGTTAGGGCTGGAGACAAAATCCCCCCTTTTCTGAAGACCCACTTTAGGGACAAAACCTGATTTTAACAGACAGACACAATTTCCTGATTCCTGGTTTTGAAAAGCAGCAAATGTGTGAGGACTTTAGCTCTGGGGCAGGGCAGATCCCTTGTACACACAGACATCAGCTGAGCTGTGGTCTCCTTTCCCTTCAGCGCCCTAGAGGACCAGATCCTCATGACCACTTGGTGTAAATCAGCATTGACTCCAGTGGACCGACACTGATTTACACCAGCTGGGATCTGGCCCAGCAGCTCTCACACAGAGGCCACATCTACACTGCAGGCTTCTTCTGCAAGAACCCTTCTGCGCAAAAACTTCTTGTGCAAGAGCAAGTCGACACCTCAAAGGGCATCACAAAAACGATGTGTTTTGTGCAATAGTGTGTCCGCACTGCATAGACGCTCTTGTGCAAGAAGGCAGTGATGGCCATTTACAGAATACACAGAGAGCCCCTGTACTTTTTCCCTCCGGAGCGTCCACACTTGCCATTTTGTGCAAGAACTCTTGCACATAAAGGAGTTATGCCTTCTAAAAGGAAATTACAGACACTGAAAAAAGGCCTCTGTTCTGCTGTTTGACTGCTGATTTACTTGAGCAAAAGTGCATTTGAGATTTGGAGGCTCCGCAGGTTTTTGCACAAAGCCAGCTGTTTTTGTGCAAAAAGCTTGCAGAGTAGACGTAGCTTCAGTGTTTACCCTGGTTCCCATTTCTCTCACACTAAAGTGGATTCACAGACAGTCTGACCAGAGGCTGCTCTTGGTTCTGTTTCTGGCCAACCTGCTGTGATTTAGCCCAGGATTCCTGCGTACTCACCGGGCAGCAAGAGGCACAGAGACAGGAGCATCAAGGCAGAGGTGCGATGGAAACAGCCCAGCAGCTTCAACAGTTGATGGGGTTAGCAGGGGACAATCTGGGGTTGCCCCTTCTCTGAACTGACTACACTGCCCTGTCTGACTTCAGCAAAGGGAAGCTCCATCTCTCTCTCTGCTCCCGTTTGCTCCCCAGGGCTGGACACTCCCGCTGCGAGGGGAGAGTCCATGCGACTCCTGCCCCCTACCAGTGATGGGCAAGGCCATGTGGCTCCCCTGGGCCTCCTCACCCTGGACTACTGGGGATGCTGCCTTTGAGCCCCTTCTTCCCACGCAAACCCTTCTCCCTCCTCCTTAGCCCCCACAGCTCCTGCGCACGCTCCTTCCCCCGTAATGCTGCATCCTTCCTACGTGCTCCTTCCCCCCACCTGAGCCCCTGCTCTCTCCTCCCCTGTCCCAGAGCAACAGAGAAGTGGCGCAGCTCAGTTTAAACTTTGGCAGTTGTCTGTCCCCATGGTCAGTGGGGGACACCCAGCCCTGGCTCAGTGACATCATTCTGTCATCCCGCAGGAAAAAGTTATTTAATATGTGTGTGTGTGTGTGTGTGTGTGTGTGTGTGTATATATATATATATATATATACACACACACAAAGAGAGAGAGTGAGAGAGAGAAATGGAACTCCTTATGGAGTCTGTCTTTAGCTTTAGCATTAGAAGACGGGGGAGAAACAGGCTGAACCAGTCTTGCAGCTCACGCCTGGAGCGCATGTAGCCTGCTGATTCAGAGTCCTGCCCTCCCCCAGTGAACCTCACAGGGCTCTGGCAGTGGAGCCTCTGTCCTTCTAAGCATCTTTACACTGACAGTGTCTCTTCTTTTGAACTGGATTAAACACGGTGTTTTCTGCCTGTAGCTGCTCTGACAGGCTACACTACAGTACGAGCCTCTTCTGCAAGAGGAAATGCAAATGGAACGTTCATTTGCATAGATCACACTGTAATTTGTTTTCCTCCTTGAATCCCTTTTGTGCAAGAGGCTTTTGCACAAAAAAATGCTGTGTAGATGGCTCCTTTTTCCGCAAAACCCCCCTTTTTCTCAAGAGCTGTTCTGAAGAATGGCAACCCTCACTTTGAAGCAGGGTCTTGAACTCAGCATGAACCTCCTAAACCCAGAGAACAGAGCATTCTGGGCAGGATCCTCTCCTGCGGAGGCCGTTCCATTGCCCATAACTAATTAAATATTCATTGGCCAAAGAGAGAGCAAGTGAGAATGGTGAGTAAACTCTTCATCTGGAAATCTTCGCCTCGCTCTGCTCAGGAGCACAGGAACTGCTTTGGAGTTTGCTTGAAGGGGTTTGCTTGGAGGTTTGTGACTCCTGGGGTGGCATTTTGATTTATATTGATAGAAGCCTCTATGTGCATTGGGACACATTCCATCTGGGATAGTTATTGTAGGATTGCATGTGAGTATTAAGGTACTCATCTATTGAGCCTCCAAATATTTTGGCATGTACCAACGGGTTTTTCTATGAGTTGTGGGGCCACTCCTGCTGGTTTGCTTTTGTAATGTGTGTGTGTGAGATCACACTGGACTGTTGTTATGCAGCTGCTTGTGCTGTTGGAGGAAAGGCAGCTGTGCCCCATCCCAGTGCCTGTGTCCTGAGCTTAAGCATGGGTCCTTGAACTTGGGATGTCAGGGATTTTTGGGGAGCAGCATCCCAGACTGTCCAGGAAGCAGGGAGCAGGAGCAGAGGCAACAAGGTGGTTTTCACTCTACACACAAAGTCAGCACTGGTTTATAGTTTTTTTTAATATTGCTACTTCTCCACAGGGGCTTGTTTGTATTGTGGAGGTGTTTGATGCTGCTGGGGCTCCACATGCTGCTTTGTTATTGTAGGGTCAGATGCTGGCTGTGCTCACACACTGGTGTGTTTTGACTTCCACATCTGCTTTCAGATTTGCCCTGGTTATGGACACCAACGTGGAGTGCACAGATGCTACTTTCCCTGACTTTCAACTGAGGCACCCAGACAGGACGGCACTTATCAGAGCTCACGTGTTGAGTCAGTGCATTATTGGGGATGAAACCCAGAAATGCACCAAGCTCTGAGCATTAACCCCAAGATCCTTGTTCTCACCCTCTGCAGTGGGAAGGCTCATGGCCTGTCAGTGTGTAGAACTGACATCTTTGGGCATGGAAGCAAAATAGAACCGAGGGCTGAAATCCGTCTGACTGAGGGTACAGCCGAAGATATGCCAGAGCCAGGCTTGTGTAAAAGACTTTTGTGTTTTGACAATGGGAAGGATGATGCATCTATTAAAGGTTTGAATGAGTTTGTATAATATTAACAAGCCCTGCCTTACAGTCTTTAGCCGGTGAGGGGTTGTTTGGTGCATTGACTGTGCAGTTTGTGTCTCATTGCACATCCCACTGGGCCAGCCAGTTCTCCCAACCCGGGACTGGATCAGGGCCTGAGTCCCCACTATTGAAAGGCTCCACATTCCATTTCCTTTCTGGCTGAGACTGGGAGGTTGAAACCAAGGCTCCTGGATCTCTGGTTTAAGCTGAGGCTGTGACAAGATGCCCTGCTGGGCGGGGAATGTCAGAGTGGGGGCTGGAACTGAAGGGACAGAACCTGACAGGGCAGGAGAGAGATTTTCCTGCTGAGAAACCAGCCCTTTGCCAATGCTGAATGTCAGGAGACGCCTTTGTGGGGAGGCCACAGGGATGTTACATGGGTGCTGATGGCAGGGGAGATGTTTGCTGGACAGTCTGTCTGCTGCACTCAGCTCCACAGGCTGGAGGAGTTTGTGGGGCTCTGATGTACAGATACAAACCATGACAGATACAATCCAGGGGCAGCTCAGGCTTCACTGCCAAATAAAAGGTGAAAAGCAGAAAAACCCCCCAGAAAATAAACTGCTGTGGTGTTCGAGAAAGCAGGGCAACCTGAGCAAGAACTGAAGCAGCTCTGCTTTCCTTCTAAGAGACTGGACTGCCAGAAGCAGGAGCAGAGCAATGGCTGACAAAAGGGATCCCTTTAAGCACAGGTCTCTGCAAAGGGCAGGCAGCAGCACCTGGAAATAAAGGCTGCCCCCGTGCCCTGCCAGAAGCACTTCTGGGTGCCTTTTTTTGTCGACAGAGCGTCTGGCAGTCTGGACGCTCTTTTTCGACAAAGCAGATCGATTTTTTGATCCCCATAATGTAATCTAGATGCTCTTTTTCGACAGAGGCTTTGTCAACAGATACTATCGACAAAGTCTCTGTCGAAAAAGGCGTGCAGTCTAGACGTAGCCTTAATGTCTCTGGGTTTTATTCTCCCATCAGTGTAAGGCTCAAGCCTGATGAGTCAAAGGATGACTGGGCAGAGAATGGAGACTGGGGCTAATCTGTGTGGCGTAATGGGGTGTTTCCTGCCACTGGCAAGACATCCCCCCTTGCATGGCTCATGTATACACAGGTCGTTGAGCAACACACACTATGGGGATTGTGAGGGGCCTTCCTCAGGATTTTGTGCACTTTGGGCTGCAGTGCAATCTCGGAACAATACTGAGGAGACCCGAGAGCTGAGCTGCTCGTACAAGAGTCTGAGGGTAGGACACAGAGTTTGGGCATTTTCCCCAGTTTTATTGAGAAGAAACCTTGTTTCCTGCACCAATATGGGTGCTGTGAATTGTCCAGGTGGAGCCCGAGACAAGGTACCCCCTTTCTTTTCTTCATGGCCTGACGGTTGCCTCTGATTGGGGAAGGTTCAGTGATGCGGCTGTGCACTGACAAGTCCTGCATGTCAGCGACAGGAACATTAATGACAGCTGTCCTGCTCCAGAGCGATGTTCGTGTATATCGGATTCTCCTCTGTCTGGAGTGGATGCTTTAAGGAAAAACATGGAAACGTTACTGTTCTGCTCAGCCAGCCAAAAGCCAGAGAAACAAAGCTAGAAAATGCTCCTTGGACAGTATCACTGTACATTCAGCAGGAGCAGTTCTAATGGGCATCTCGTCTGGAAAACACCAGCGACCCCGCTTCCTAGATCAGCCCCTCTGAGGTGGGCAGCTCTGATTCACCCTTCCCCAGCCTTGGTCTGGCCCTTTCCTGCTCCCTAGTTAGAAGAGCCGGGCTTTGCTCTGCCGCCTGCCAGCTGGGCAGAGGAGCCCTGCCCCCTCCCTCCATGCCAGCCGCCCCATGGACATTGTTTTCCACTGATGGGGCGCTAGTATCTGAAATAAGGATTCCTCCGTGCTGCAGACAGTGTCATTTTTTTCCTGCCCAGTGTCATGTTTTAATCGCTGATGCTGTTAATAGTGATATTTATAATGGGTCTAGGCAACTGTTGTTATAATATTGTTATACTGGTGACTGGGTGGCTCCTAACAAGCCTGATTCTGATCTCTGGGCAGTCGGGGCACGTTGCTGAATCTGGGGGCTGAGAGAAGCACCTGCCATTTGAGCTAAAGAAGGGAACGATTAAATGCCCCTTTGTTTAGTGTCTGCTGAAGCACTGGGCAGCCAACCCCGAAGGACTGGCCCACAGGCAACCTGGGCATAGCAGGGCCAGGTACCTCAGGGTCTCCTAACAAATGCAGGACACTGCGTTTCATTACAGCTCTGTTTGTGTGGGGGGCTATGTCTACACTATGGGGTTTTTCAGGGATACTTTCAGGACTTCCCTTAGACAGCAGAACCCATCCGACCTCCAGGTCATCCCTTATCTCTTGTGTTGGCCGTGTGGCATCTCCCTGGGTGGGGTTAGAATCCATCACCCTCTGTTCCCCAGAGGTATCCTAGAAAAACTCCACTGCGTCCAGGCAATGCGTTTGCTCTTCCGCTTTTTTTTTTTTTTTTTTTTTGCAGAAGAGCAGACATGCTCTTTTGGAAGCCTTGTCTTCCTCATTCCATGAGAAAGAAGGGCTCTTCCAAAAGAGGAGGTTTTTCCAAAATTTGGCTCAGTGTAGATGGGCCAAATTTCAGAAAATTCTCTTCCGACAAAACTATTGGAAAAAGGTATGCAAATTGTGGAGCACAATTTGTGTACCTTTTTCCTATAGATCACTGTAGTGTAGACATAACTTGAATGAGACTCCATCTCTCTGAGACCATTTATGTTCTGCACCCTAGGATTGTCTCAGGGATGCGATGTGGCGATGAAACTTTCCTGTACACCGGACTGGGTCTGCAGAAGGTGAGGGAAGATGTGAACACCAGGTGGATAACGTGATGCTAACTGTAACCTAACTTCAAAGAGCCCATGCATCCGTCCTTCACAGCAGCATACATCTCCTCCCTTTTGGAAAACTGCTTTCAATGCGCTATCACATGGTTCATATGAAAAGTAACATTAAAAAAATTAAGCTTGCATGACTCAAGCTCTTCCCATGCTGCAAATTGGGAGGAGAAATAAAAATCCAGGGTTATTGTTCATTGCCCGTATCAGCTGGAGTAGGACAAATAATTATCATAAAGAAGCAAAGGAAGGAAGGAAGCTCAGTGTTAGCAGCTTTCCCTGCCGCTTACATGGTATGTGGGGCGTGTGCACCACAGCTTAGCCGCTGCTCGCAGTGTGAGCCTGCACATGCCCCACAGACATTGACATGCCCTGCAAACCCGCTGGGGGAAATCCTGCCCCCATTGAAGTAAATGGGAATCTCTCAGGATTTCACCCCTTGCCTGTCTGTCTTCCCCTTTGGGAGGCCCCTGGTGGGGAGGCTGCTGGGGTTTCACTAGATGGATCCCTCTTAAAAGAACCAATTCCCATGTGGGAAACATTTTGGAGGTTTTCAAACCTGTTTGTGGGATTTGACCATCCATTTCGCAGGCGTTTTAATGGGGATATTGAGACCTCGAACATCTCTGCCTTGGCTGCTTGTCTGGCTGCAGAGGCTGATGGGCGAAGCCCCCTCTGTAGCCAGATAGATTTTCAGGCCATGGGGGAGTCTCCCCTATCGCTCTTGGGTGGAGTTTGGGAAGGATGATTCCCTCTTGTCTGGATGCTTCTCTGTGTGTCTGTGAGGCAGGGCCTGACTGGCCAGGCTAACAGCAGGTGAGGGAGGCAGCTACCTGCTCCTGGGCGGAGATCTTGGGCTAGCACCAGAGAGATCAGGGTAACAGACGCAACCTGAACCTGAGAACCCTGAGTGAATCCACGTTCCAAGCCTGCAGGTCCCTGCCGAGTGGGAACAGGCAAACCAATCGCTCTCTGCTCTCGCCTCACTTTGACCTTAGTAAAAGTGTGACTCACCCGGACGCTTTCCGGCAAATCCACTGAGGAATCTGGGGAGAGAGCGACAGTTACCCATCGTCACTTGGGTGTAAGTGCCTTTAGGAGAAGGCTCTTTCTTGAGGAAAAATTATAACAACAGATCTTCTACTTCTGCCCTTTGGGCAGCACTGAGCACCATGGAGCCTGATCCTCATCAGGGTCACTAGATGGTACCAGAACAGAAGGATTTCAGGTGGCCACTGAAAATATTCCATGAGACTGTCTCTCTGGGTTTCTGACAAAGTTATTTTGTCAAAATCACAGTCAGCTTCTGGCAGAAAATTTCCACATTTTATTCAAAAATAGAGAACCTCACAACTGCAATACTTTGGCCCAAACCAGAAATATTCTGATTTGCATACCACTTGGTGCTGCATGGGACATGTAGTTCAGTGGCTTCATGCTGATATTCTCCTCTACAGGCTGGACAGTCTGGGCTTCATCTCCCATGATGCACTGCAGCTAGGGATACCTAAGATGTGCTACTTCCCATCACCAAGAGGGGAGAAAGTGATGCACCATGGGAGAGCCAGAGAGCCCGGCTCAAAGAAGAGACCAGGAGCATGAGGCACCAGGACTACAGCTCCCATGAGATACTCTTGCCCTCAGCTCCCAGTGACGGGGGTGGGACACTTTCCAGTGGGAGCTCTCCCTGGGATGTGCCTTTCCATGAAGGAAGAGAAGTGGTAACACTTGGCTCAGCCCCCTAAGCCTTGGCAATGCAGGGCTGGGGATCACAGGCAAAGGGCGGGACAAAGGAACCTCAGGAGCTCAGATGCACAAGACATGGGACCCTGAGAATTCTCTCTCCTCATTCACTTTGATCACAGGCAGTTTGTTGTTGTAACTCTCAGCCAGACACACTGATCTGGGATCTGCCCATCCCTCACCAATTACCACATTTACCCCCTGACCCCACATTTCTCCCTCATGTGCAGCTGAGGTGACTCTAAAAGCTCTTACATGGAAAACTATCTTCAGGTCCATTGCTGGTGTCACGCTGGATTCGTTTCCTGTGCAGAGTAATAAGGACAGAGGGTATCAGTGATGCTGCATTCTCTCTTTTTCTGTCTCTCTCTCTCTCACACACACACACACATTTTGGTGACACTTGTCAGAAGAGTAGTCATGTTAGTCTGTTTCAGTACAATAACAAGGAGTCCTGTAGCTATGTCTACACTGCCAAGCTATTTCGGGATAGCAAGATTATCCCAAAATAGCAATTCCGCATCTTTAAAGCAGCTCATTATTTCAAAATATATTTCAAAATAATCAGTGCACTATTCCAGCATCCCTGTAACCCTTGTTCCATGAGTGTTAAGGGATGTTTAATGACCAACAAAATTATCTGAGTATAACATTTTATGGGTTGGAGTCCACTTTGTTGGGTGCAAACCTCCAGCCCATGGAAGCTTATGGCTACAACAGTTTGTTAGTTTTTATGGTGCCACAGGACTCCTTGTTATTTTATTCGTGACACTGAGTCTGTTTGCAGAGATCCAGCTGTGAGTAGGTTTGTTCCCATGGCTAGTTCTCCTGCTAGGACCTTCCATTTCTATGTAGGTTACACTCGGTAGAGAGGCAGCAAACCCTGCTTCTGGGTAGTCAGGGAATGTGGCGGCTTTGCCATTTATGGCGGGAAAGTCTAGTAAGATGAGACTTGAACATCCTGTTCTACTTCAGCTAAACGGTCAACCAACCAACCAACCAACCAACCACACAAATCACACCAGGTAAGCAGGGAGTTGAGGTTAGATGCAATTGAAAACCCCTGATCTAACAGGGGAGAAGATGAAGAAGACACCGCCATTTTTCACAAGTGCATGACATTTTTCAACAGAGACTTTTTATTTCATGAACAATAGTTTAAACAAAATCAAATGTTTGGACAAAAATTGTTTGATTTAATGAAATTTTCAATGGAAAAAAAATCTTAAAGAAAATGTTCACTTTGTGTTGTTTGAAATGGCTATTTTCTTCGTTTTACTTCAAATTTTTTATTTAAAAAAATCCCATATTTCTGTGAAAAAAAATGTGAACAAATTTTGGGCCATTTGACAGGGATCCAGCAGTAGTTATGGGTTTCTCTAAATCCCATTGTGCATCCCTGCAGTTTGGCTCTCCTCAGTGGAGGGGGGAGGGAGGGGCAGGGAGGACTGTGGCCATGTCATACACTGGCCTGCCCTAAAATCACAGTTGCTGTGAGGGAACCTGCTGTGGGTGTTTTGGGGCAGGTCCGTGTGTGGATGCACTGAGCCAGGCCCTGAACCAGCTAATGTTGGGTGTTACCCACTGCAGCTGGATGGACTGGAGACCCTTAATTCCCAGCTAGGCCTGGCCACTTCCAGCCCTGATCCAGAAGAACTGACCCGGTTGTAGGGAACAGAGTGGGTCAGTTGATGCCACTTTGTGGCCAAACAGCCCCAACATCCCCTGAGTGTAAAACAGGGTCACTTTCATTTCTTCACACAGCTGGAGCAGTTTTCAAACACACTGGTGTGTTTCACTGGTGCTGGAGAATTTGATGGGAACACATTGCTCTGGCAAATCCCTTCCTTAAATGTCTCCTTGTAACCCACAAATCCCACCCTGACCAGAGAGTTCATCCTGCCCTGGGCTTTTCCAAAACTCCTCCAGAACACACAGACTGAACCCGCCCATTGCAGGATTGCTGAGGTCCACTGTGATGCTGGAATGTCCGCTGGACCTGCAGAGAGAAGGGACCCTAGTGACGGGAGAGGGAATAATCTCCTACCTGTGCTCCCTTTGCAGAGACACAGCTGGAAGCAGCGAGACAGAGTGATCAGAGACGTGGGCACGTTTCCTCGTGGGCAGAGAGAGAGAGACAGAGACTGAGTGACACGGCCCCAGTCCCTCATTGTACTGATACAGAGCCCCATCCCTATGGGTCCGCCCAACGCTCTCCTGCACCAGCCCCCTGCCATTTCATCTTCTGTGTAAAACCCAGGAGATGAGAGTTGTGGGTTCACATAAGAATGGCCACGCCAGGTCAGACCAAAGGTCCATCTAGCCCAGTGTCCTGTCTTCTGACAGTGCCAGATGCCCCAGAGGAAATGAACAGAACAGGGAATCATCCAGTGATCCCTTCCTGTCCCAAACAAGTCATGTTCTTATGTGCTTGACAATTCTGCTCTTTACTAGAGTTTCAACCAATTTATCGGGTTAAGTGAGAGCTCTGTGTTCAGAGTTGTTGGGCCTGATTCAGGAGAGCTCTTACACACGGGCACGGGCATAGGCACAAGGGCCCTTCCTGACTAGGAGGTGCCTTCCTGATCTGCAGCCTTAGTGACTGTGTGTTGATATTTCATCCACACGCCCCTGGCTGAGCCCTGGAATGGGGCCATCTGTGGGGCAGGAACTGTCTCCTGCATTGCTGATCTATCTGTGCAGCACTGGATGCAGGATGAGATGTGTATGTGGGGGGGGGGGGGGGGGGGGGGGGTAATCCCAGACTAGGGCTCCAGAGGACCACAGTAACATACCCAGTACATAATGTACAGCCCCTAGCATGGTGGGGCTCTGATCCCTGACTTGGGCTCCTGGGTACCACTGCAACACGAATAACGAATCATAAGGACAATCACTTTCATTATCTCTTTGATCCCTCTTCTCAACCAGCTTCCCAAAAACAAATAATCAGTTTCACTGTGTCATTGGTCATCTCCCCCCATTCCAGACACACTGGGGACAGGGGATCTCAGGGGGGTCTCTGCCACGTCTGTCTGTACATTTGCTAACACAGCTCGGCCTCACTCTCACACCCACCTTTCCTTCCCAGCAGATAAAGCGCCACAGCCAGCAGCAGGATGGCAGGGACTGTAATTCCCAACAGGAGCTTTAGATCCAATCCTAGGAAAGAACCTCGCTGTGAATGGCCTCTCCAAGCAGCCACCGACCAGTCCCCACTGACTAGAGCTGGTGAGTCCTGTGGTAAGTGACCCCTCATGTCACCACAAACATAGCTGGAAGCTCATCTCATGGTTATCTGCAGGGTGACATTACTGGCTGTTCTTTGTGAGTAATGTTAGCTGAACTTATTCTACAATTTTTTGACCCAACATTTTTATCATCTCAAACCAGATTTATTTAAATAATTTTTCACCAACAGAACTCACGTGCAAGAACCTTCTTCATCTTTCCAATTAAAAAAAAAGACAGTGTTTTGTGCAAATTTGAGTTGAAATTTTTGTTTCATTTTGGTTTTCAAACTTCAGAAATGGAAGGAGAACGTCCACTGGAAAACTGAAGCGACACTTTCTCTTTCCAGCTGACAGTACTGACTCATTTTGGTTCTGAGAACCGAAAAGCAGGAAATGTCTAGTCAAAATGAGGACAAAAAATACATATAAAAAAGCCTTTTCCAGAATCACCACATCACTCTGCATCCACAGGAATAAGCCCCACCCACTCCCAGCCTGGGACCTGCGGACTTGACCAGCCCCTTTGTTCCCAGTTGCCTGGGAAAGAGCCCTAGCTTTCATGGCCCATTCTGCCCTGGTTCTCCTACAGCTGGGGGTGGACAACAGCCCCAGGCTGGGTTTGGGGAGAGGAAGGGTGTGTGGTGAGGAGGCCAAGAGGTCTGGGCTAACTGCGGGATGAGGGATGCGTGGGTGGAGAGAGGCCTGGACTGACTGCTATGTGTGTGTGTGTGTGTGTGTGTGTGTGTGTGGTGGGGAGGCTGAGAGGCCCGAGCTGACTACCGCATAGGGGGTGTGTTAAGGGGGCTGAGTGTCCTAGGCTGGCTGCAGCCCTGGCCCTCCTCTCTCCAGCGGCTGGTGTTGGGAGGCAAGCGGATGAGACTAGTATGGCCTGGCCCTCCCCTGCCAGGGGGCTGGAGGGAGAGCCGGGCTTGCCTACCCCCAGAGACAGGGGGTTTGGTGAGTTCAGCGAGCAAGGAGGCACCGCCCCCTAGTTTCCCATAAGAAACTTTGAATGAACTAGTTTTGTTCTGGTTTTTTTGTAGCAGTAAACTTGGACACTCCCCACCCAAACTCTAAAGCTACGTCGACACTGTGCATTCTTGCGCAAGAAGATATGCAAATGAGGCATGGCGATGAATATCACCATCCCTCATTTGCATATCTAATGAGCTGCCATTTTGCCAAAGGGGCTTTTGCGCATGAAGGAGCTGTCTATACTGCTTCTTCTTGAGCAAAACCCCCCTCTTGCACAGGAGCCGTTCTGCTGCTTATTTTCAGGAAGAACAGCTCCTGCGCAAGAGGGGATTTTTGCACAAGAAGAAGCAATGTAGACAGCTCTTTCTTGTGCAAAAGCCCCTTCCACAAAATGGCAGCTCATATTCATCGCCGCACCTCATTTGCATATCTTCTTGCGCAAGAATGCGCAGTGTAGACGTAGCCTAAGGGCGAACTCCTCAAGGCAGGAAGCATTCTTTTGAGAATTGCCCTGCTTCAGGGAAGCATCATGATTCAGGACAACAGTGTCCAGATTGGAAATCTAACTTGACACAGTCATTCTAGTTCCAGCAACGGGACTAAAGCCGAAAGCTTAAGGAGAAGCACCTGCATAGGTGCTGTCCTGGAGAGGGTTGGGCTGCAGCATGTGTTCAAAGATCTGTGTGGCTACATGTAGACATGTGTACAGTGCTGGTCTGCAATCCAGTGGAACATTTTTCCCTCACGAAATGCAGTTTCCTCAAAATCAACAAGGCTTTTGACAAAGTTCTTTGATGCTTCAGAATCAAAATATTGCTGAATATCTGTATCATGAAATATCTGAAATTTTGACTTTTTCTCCTGATTCTTGATTAAAATAAAAGGTGAATGGTCAGAATTTCTCATGGGACAGAAATGCCCTGTTCCCACCAGCCCATGAGGCACAGACACCAGTGTTGTTCTGGCAGGAGACACTAGGTAGCGTAGCACAGAGCCAGGCCTGATCTTTAGAAGCATTTACGTTGGTGGATGGGAGAACTCCTGGTACAACCACAGAAGAACTCACCACCTAAGCAATAACATGCAAGAGACCAGAGCCAGAACACAGCCCCACTTCCCGCCCATAAGGAGCGTAAGAATCAGTTGTTTTCAGTGCCCACTGAAGACAGGACAAGAAGCAATGGGCTTAGTCTGCAGCACAGGCAGAGGGGAAAGTAAGTGGGTGCACTCAGGTGCACAGCTCTGGCACAAGCTGGCTGAACTGCAGCAAAAGCCAGCAGGGAGCTAT
>JANRFK010003594.1:6774379-6788238 GCA_030068395.1 Apalone spinifera | reverse complement strand
TGCCCCTGTAATGTCCAGTGGGAACATGCCCGTTGATTTCAGCAGGGCCAGGATTTACCCCTGGGTGGTTAGTGTTGGTAACACTGGCTCTGGCCCCAGTCAATTGCCCTGCACGGAATGGTCAACATGATCTTTCTGGGCTCCACTCATTTGAGGAGAGCTGGATTTTCTGATCAGAAGGCAGGAAATTTGGAGGGTATAAGAGTTGTCCTGTGTGTTGGTTTCTATTGTGGGTCTGGAGCTCACAGGCTGGTCAGCTGCAGAAAGCTTGGGGGTGCTCTGACTGTGGTGCCTGGTGGGAAACATCTTCAAAACCACTCAAGTGATTTAGGAGCTTAGGGGGCTAGAGTTCCAGCATTGTAGGACCTGACTCCTAGGTGCCCTGCTTCAGAGGGGAATTTACAGTCCCAAGGTGGTGCCCAGGTTCCCTGTACAATGACTTGGGTTCTACCAAGTTCCCAAGACATTTTTATTTTGGTTTGAGCCATTTTCTCACAATATTGGCTTGTTTCAGGAAAACTTTTGAATAAAATGAATTTTTTTCCTGAAAAAACAACAACCCATTATTGCCTTCCTCCCAGAATTCCCAGCACCTGCTGTGCCTGATTCTCTGCATTCAGAACCTTGCTTTGTACAAGGGTGTTCAGCAGGTAATGTTATGGACTAGAAACCTATGCTCACCCTTTGCTCTGGGGTGGGACTAGAGCAACACTGATATCAGAGAGTGCTTCAGGGACCAGACTTCAATCCCTCCTTCCTTGTGCATCTAGGAACTCTGCAGCAGGTGAGACTAGATTACCAATGCAAGGCCCTGGGCTCTCCCTGATATGGGGTCCCCACAGACCTGCCTGCTACCTGTTGGAATGGCAGTGACAAGATCCAGTTTCCCCTCCTAGGCTATGTCTACGCTGTATCTTTATTGCAGAAGAAACAATGCAAATGAAGTGCTCATTAGCAACTTCTTGTGCTTCATTTACATATTCTCTTCCAATGTTTTTTGCGAAAGAGGGTTATGTGCAAAAAAACCCTCAGTGTAGATGCGTCCATTTTGCACAAAACAGATGCATTTACACTGCTTTTTTTTTTTGCACAAAAACCCCTTTGTCAAAAAACATTGGAAGAGAATATGCAAATGAAGCATGAGAAGTTTCTAATGAACGCTTCAGTTGCATTGCCTTTTCTGCAAAAAAGAGGCAGTGTAGACGTAGGCCCAGAGAGACAGGCCAGCACATGGACCCCCCTCTCGTCTCCTATCAGCAAGGATTGCCTCCCTTCACTGCCATTTCTTCCCTCTGCAGCTCAGTGTTATTGCAAAGATGTGTTTGTGCAAGTGTATAATTTAGAAAGGCCTGCCTCATAAAGGATGGGATGATGAACACAGGAATTGTGAGGAACTGGAAGCAGGGGAGCAGAACAGTGTTGCTGGGCCCAGCACTTCATCACCACAGATACTCTTTAGTTTGTTTTTAATAAAAGCTTTATTCTTTTTGCATTCCCTGGTTTATTTAAGGAACCCCATGACAAGTACAGTGCCACCTGGAGGACATTCCCAGACAGATCAAATCAGACTACCTGGCAGAAGCAGGGGCTGAGCTGAAGAGCTCAGGAGATGGAGCAACCAACCTACATAGCATGTGTAGTGACACTGCAGGGGGGGGAGCAGCCATGTGGGTACGACTGAGATTCCCTTGGGAGTGGTCCTGCTCTGCTGTTGGCTCACCCTGCTTGGGAATTGGGGACACCTGCACCTGACAAGGAGAAATGGGGTTGGATACACGGCACGGCCAGGCCTGGGGCCAGGCCTGGGGAGGGGGCAGAGCAGCCTGGGTGGGGTGAATCCCCTCCTGTCCCTGGGGAAATGCTATGCCTGGTATCAGAGGGGGTGGGGTCAGATGATGGAGAGGGGTGTTCCCTGCCCTGCCGGCCCCTCATGCAGGCTGGGGGGTGTTAACCATCCTTGCTCTCTCCTGACAGGTCCCTGCCGGGGGGAGGGTGTTCCCATGGCAACGCGATGGCAGCTCTGTGTGTGCAGCCTGGGGATCCTCCTCCTGGTGCCGTGTGCTATCTCTGGTAACGTTTGAATCCCCATTATTTCCCTCCCTGTCCCCATGTGCACTGCCCCCTGCTGGGTGGGGTTGGGGGAGCTGTCAGGTTGAGGGATCCCAGGGAGGTTGAACACAAGGATGCAACTTTCCTTTCACTCTCTCTCTCTTCAGCTGTGGCTCCAGTGTTCATTGATGTGCTGGGCCCCCGGGGCCAGGGGATCGGGCTGACCTGTCGATCCACAGGCTGGTTCCCCAAACCTGAACTCCAATGGGTTGGAAAGAATCAGCAGAACCTGGCAACGGAGATTGTGACTGACGTGACTCAGGACAGGGAGAACCTGTACAGTGTTGTGAGTCACATCACCATCACAGCAGAAGACAATGGGGACATCATCTGCATCGTGAGGAATGGCCAGGTGGAGACGGAGCAACAATCAGCCATTCGCCTCTCCAGTGAGTTCTCTCTCCTACCCCCATGCAGAACAGATTGTTGGCAGTTCTCTCCAGAGCTGTTAATGGCACTAAGTTCTTACTGTTGTTGTTAAAAACCAGTGTTGCTGTTCTTGAAGCTCCATGGATACTGTTGGAGTTGCATATTAATTCAGGACAGGCTCCATTTGGTGAAGATGACATTTGGCCAGGTGTATGGTTGACAAAAAATGGTACTTCTGACTGTTGATAAAGTAACTACTGAAGTAGTAGACTCAGGTCCTGTCTACACTAGAAACAGTATAGCAACAACAATGTTAGCACTTATTATAGTGCCAGACAGGGTTCTTCCATGACTGTTGTAAATACACTTGTCTGAGAAGCTTATCAAGGTTGACAGAATAATTCTTCCATTGAACTAGTGGTATCTACACCTGGGGTTAAGTCATCTTCAATACATTATAAAGGGTGTGGCATTTTTTACATCTCTGAGTTATGTAATCAACCCAACCTAACTTTGTAGCATAGAGCAGGTCTCAGACTCTGTAAGGGCTTTGGCTTATAATTGCATGAAACTCTAATAAAAAATTAGCACTGTACTAACTTAGTGTAGCCAATATTATATAGATTAAAAACTAACTGTTAGATCTTAAAGTAATTTAAATGTGAATCATCCTGCATTCTAGTGGGGTAAGACAGTGTTCTGTTCTGGGCCAATGCTACTCAAGAGCTTTATCAAAGAGCTGAACAGAAAGGTAAAATTTGCAGACAACCCAAGAATTGATGGAGTCGTAAAAAACAACACAAGTACTGCAGACTGACCTCTCTTATTTGATAAGCTGGGTTCACACTATCAACAGTCTGTCATGGATCCCTGGGATTAGTTCTCTGGTCAGATAAAAAATTCCCACCATCACACATGCATTTTAACATGGCCAAAGAGCAGAGGTCGTACCTGAAGGATGGTAGACTGTAATCTGGAAAGCTGTGACTCTGAAGATGAGTTGGATGTGAGCTCCCACAGCGATGCTGGAGCTAAGATGGAGCATGCAACTCTGGAATGTATAAACTATCTAGACGGAGACAAGAAGTGACATCACCTCTCTATACCATTAGCCAGACCATTGCTGGATGCTGTATCCAGTTCTTGTACCCACACTTTCAAACAGGATGTTGACAAATTGGAAAGTGCTCAGGAAGGATTAGAAGTCTGGAAACCTGCCACACAGTCAGAAATGCAGGAGCCCAAGTTCTGTAACTTATCCAACGGAAGGTTAAAAGGTGACGTAGTCACTTTTTGTCAGTACGTAAACAAGGAGGAGATTTCTGACAGTAAATAGGTCTCTAATCTAGCTGTCAAGAATTGGTGGCTGGAAGTTGAAGCTCAACAAATTGAGACTAGAAATTAGCTACAGGTTTTTAACAGCAAGGGAGAATTAATAATTGGAACAATTGACCTAGGGAACGTGGTGGATTCTGCACGTTAGAATTTTTGAACCCAAATTAGGTATCTCTTTCTAGAAGCTCCGCTTCAGCTGGAACAGAAATTGCAGGGGTCACTGGAGCAGGGTCTCTGACTTGGGTTGTACAGGAGGCTGGACTGGATGCTCAAAATCACCCAGTCTGGCCATAACATCTATGAATCCATAAACTCATAACTCACTGGGAACAGCTAGGAAAATAATTGGTCTCTTCTGGACTTATGTGGACTGGACATGATGACTGAGAACTGGGATCTGTGTAACAGTGAACAGCCAATCAACTGGCTTGTGCAGGGAGGGCTGGGCAGGCCAGTTTCAATGGGTCCCATTTGTGGGTGTGATTTGAGTCTACAGGGGATGTTCCTTCATGCCTGTGAATTTCTGGGGATCTCAGAGACAGGGCTCAGCTGTCAATCCATTTTCCAGGTCCAGGATGATCCTGTGCTCCTGACGCTCTACGCTTCTCTGTTTGCCAGGTGACGTCTTCCCCCGGATGTCTCCCTGGCTAGCTGCATTCTGGGCATTGTTTGCTGTGGTTCTCATTGGTGCTGGAGCTTATACATACCGTGAATACACAGGTAATTGGGCTGTGTCATTTGCATGTTTAGAGCACAGCCCTAGAGGGCCTTGGGCTGGGACATGGGAGTGTCGTATTGCTCAGATATTTACTTTGGGTTGGTTTTAGGAACAAGTCAAACTAACAAACACACTGGGGGTCCCGACCCCACCTTTACTAGTAAATTGCTCAGTGTGCCCCCTTCCCTCCCTGTCTCATGGCAATCTCTGATTCTTTGTCTTACAGAGAAACAAAAGGCCCCTCAGAAGAAACAGAAAGAAAAGGAGGAGCTGTTGTCTTCTGGTAGGTCTCCTGCTCTGTCTGTTGAGATGTGTGAGCTCCATGACAGCTTGGTATTATCTGTGCACTCGGGGCAATGATATACATGCTGCCGGGAGAATTCTGCCTAGTGATTCCTCACCTCCCCTGCATTCTGAGACAATCTGATGGTAACAAGTTGGCAAATGTGCATTTTGCAGTGGAAATCCTATGCTCAGATACAACATGTCGACACAGTGACTGGGCTTCCCATGAAAAAGGTATCCCCAAAGAGCCCTGATCATCCTCTTTCTTTCACCTCTATTGCTCTCTGCCAAGTCCCCAGGGAGCCACCATTCCTCTGGGCAGGGAAGGCTGGATGGGACTCCCCCAGCCATCAGCGCTGTTCTGTAACCAGCCAGAGGGGCGCTGTGGAGTAACTGACCCCATCCCATGGCTCTGCTAGCCCTGCTGCACCAGCCCAAGTCCTGCACTAAGCACTGCCCCTGCCCCAGATTAACTCAGGGTATGTTTTCAAACCTAATTAGCGAAACTGGTGCAAGTGCATGTGTAGTCAAGGGCCAAGGATGGAGAGACTCCCCCAGCTCTTCTGCCCATTGGTATCTGTCACTAAATACCAGCCCTGCCCTTGTCAAACTTGCCAACTTCTGCACTGAGTGTCGGAATGCAGCTCTGAGATATCTATAACTAACCCCAGTTATTAGAGAATGTACAGAACCATACAGTGCATGAATCAACAGGGTGTCCTTGTAGCCAAGAAGGCTACTGGCATATTAGGTTGCATTAAGAGGAACTTTGCCAGCAGATCCAGAGATGTCATTATTCCCTTTTATTTGGTTCTGGTGAGACCACATCTGGAGTATTGTATCCATTTCTGCCCTCCCCCCCGCCACTATAGAAAGGATGTGGACTCATTGCAGAGGGTCCAGTGGAGGGCAACCAAAATGATTAGGGTGCTGGAGCATATAACCTATGAGGAGAGGCTGAGGGAATTGGGTCTATTTAGTCTGCAGAAGAGAAGAGTGAGGGGGGACTTGATAGCAGCCTTCAACTTCCTGAAGGGAGGTTCCAAAGAGGAAGGAGAGAGGCTGTTCTCAGTAGTGATGGATGGCAGAACAAGGAGCAATGGTCTGAAGTTACAGTGTGGGGAGGTCTAGGTTGGATATTAGGAAAAACTATTTTACTAGGAGGGTGGTGAAGCACTGGAATGGGCTACCTATGGAGGGGGTGGAATCTCCATCCCTAGGGCTGTGTCTAGACTGGCCAGTTTTTCTGGAAAATCAGCCCCTTTTCCGGAAAAACTTGCCAGCTGTCTACACTGGCAAAAGTCCCTTTTGCACAAAACTTTTGCGCAAAAGGGCCAGTGTAGACAGCTCGGATTTGTTTTCCACAAAAAAGCCCCGATCACAAAAATGGCGATCGGGGCTTTTTTGCAGAAAAGCACGTCTAGATTGGCATGGACACTTTTCCACAAAAAGTGCCTTTGAGAAAAAGCATCCCTGCCAATTTAGAACGCTCTGTTCTAAAAATGCTTTTAACGGAAAACTTTTCCATTAAAAGCATTTCCGGAAAATCATGCCAAACTAGACGCAGCCTAGAGGTTTTTATGTGCCAGCATGTTTACATGCTGGCTGCGATGATTTAGTTGGGGTTGGTCCTGCTTTCAGCAAAGGGATGGACTTGATGTCCTCCTGAGGTCTTTTCCAGCCCTAGAATTCCATGTTTAGTGGTTTCCAACAGATCTTTAATATAAGGGACAACAAACCCTTATATCTTCCCCTCTGTGCAAAGAGAACAGGAGTTACTGAGTGCTGCAAAAAGAAGCAAGAAATATCCCATGCAAATGTAGCTCAGGAGTGTTAACTATTATTATTATTATTATTATTATTATTATTATTGGTGGTGGTCTTATTAATGATGATAACAATATGGGAGGAGTGGCGGGTGAAGAGTGCTAAGAAAGGAATCCCTTTTTTTCTGAAATACAATATTTGCAACCCTGTGTCTCTTTACTCTTCCCCATTTCAGAGTCTGAGAAGGAAGCCTTGGAAACAGGTATTTGGACAGGAAATGTGTTTCTGTTTTTTCCTATCATAATAAGATAGGAAAATCATCGCATGCAGTGTAAGGACTTCTGTCACCTTCATGATTATCCCTCCCCCTGCTCTACCATCCCTGCCCTGGATTCAGAAATAAATAAATTGTGCACAATTTGCAGCTCCAATTTCACTATAATCCTGAGATGGGAGAGTGAATTTAATGGACAGCAAGTCTCAAGGTAGCTCTACACTGCCCAACAGTCAGATGACAGGGCTGTGAATAGCAACATACACCACAGTACTGCACTATAATGCCATGAGGATGCTGTTGGTTTAAACTACAATGATGCTATTTTACATGAATGTTGTCCTGTTGGAAGAAGACTGCATTAGTGTGAATGAGGTAGTGTGTAGTGCACAACCAGCAGCGTTGTAATGCACATCTGGGGCATTACATTGCGACACTTTGGTGTAAACTACAAATCATATGACCATAGGTTAAAGCAGGGGTTCTCAAACTTGTGATACTGTGACCCCCCCAGTTGCTCGCGACTCCCCTCCCCATTGCTGCAACCAACCTCTCAGTTGCTTGCGACCCCCTTCTAATTTGTTTGCGATCCCCCTCTAAGTTGCTCGTGACCCCCCCCCCCGGGGGGTTGGGCCCCACAGTTTGAGAAATGCTGGGCTAAAGAATTAAGGGAATGTTTAGACAAACTGTGACTGAGGGCTTGGCAAATGTCTTCCATGCTGTTGTGTGGATATAGCTCAATTCTGAAATGCAAAATTCCTGCTCTCCCATTGTTGGGCTCCCATTATACACACAGCTCTGCCGTGGCCCTTCAGTCTCCACCCATTACATTCCCATTATCTCAACCCTGAGCACCACCATGGTTTCTGAATCACCTCCCCAACCTCCCTGCCATCCCAGCCCTGGATTTTTCAGTCTTGTCCTCTTTTTTCTTCACAGTTAGTCAATGTTTGGGCCACAAAAGTACAGTGTCTCCAAACCCTGCTACACTCCATACGCAGTGTGTGGTTCACTCTGATCAGTCCCACCACCATTTTGTCCCCACAAGAGTCTGAAGAGGACCTGTTCCCATGTGTCTAGAGCTGGACAATAAATCCAGCACCACACAATCCCAGAAAACCCTTCCTTGGCTAAACTTCTGCAAACCACTGACCCTTGAGAAGGAGTCAGCAACCTATGGCTCGTGAGCTAAACATGGCTTGCAACGGAATCAAATATGGGTCTTTTGGCCATCCCCGAGCAGCTGGGTCACAAGCTTATTTAAAGGGCTGGCTCAGGGTGCACTCTAGGGGCAGGTGCGTGTGATAGTAAGAGGGGCCAGTGGGAGCAGGTACCACTATCTGGCCCAGTGGCCCAACTCCAGTCCCCATATGACTGCTGTGGTCTGTCCCCTGCCACCGTGCTCCTCTGGCAGGCCACATGGTCCAGCCCCCATATAGATGCAGGAAGGGAAAACTGAGGCTCCCTTCATGCTGCGGCATATGTAGGAGGGGAGGCCATGATCTGGCCATGATCCTCTCCCAGTCCCTCCTCCAGTTGTGGCTGGCCAGGTGAAGCAGTCCAGCCTCAGCCAAGTAAAGTAATCTGGAGCTAGGGCCCCCTACATACTCTACTTCCAACCCCAGCACCCTGCTCTGCCTCCTGCACGTCCCGCACACCCTCACCCTGTGCCGTGAGCCCCTCATACACTCCAACCCTGATTTCTGAACCCCCACATCCCCAGCCCCCTCCACCCCCAACACTCATCATGTCAATTATCAATAGTATTAAGTTGTATATTTTCAGTCATGCAAATGGGCATTCTTATACGGCTCTTTGTTGGCCCCTTGTTCTGAATTTTGATGCAATGTGGCTCTTTGCTTTGAAAAGGTTGCCGACCCCTCCTCTAGAGGTAAACTCTTGTGCAGATCAGCACCGCAAAGGGATTGCACAGCACAGAAATAGGAGGTCTGAGTCTGGGTGACAGGCTGTAGAGCTCTATGTGGCACATGTTTTGGTGCAAGCCTGCTGGGGGTGGGGAGGAAGGCGTAAAGGGACAATTGCCCTGGGCCCAGGGATTCAAAGAGACCAGGAGCACCCAGCCGCCTCTGGCCCTACTATTGGTAACAGGTGGTGGCCAGAGCTCTGGGCCACTTTGAATTGCCATGGGATCACTGGCATGCTGCTCCACATGGCTCTGAGGACTGGGAGGGGGCCCAGCGCCATGGCCTGGGTGATTCTATGTGCTAGGTGCCCTAAGCGCCCACCCTTTCCTCAGGCCTTGCCCCATTTTCCCTTAGACCTGCCCCTTCTGGGGCATGAAACCAGACCCTCTCTCGCACACCTAGTCCCACAGTGGCTGTCAGTCATTGTATTCTGATCTGACTCTCTCCTCCCTCATTTCCTGCAGTGTCAACAGCTGGGGTACTGCTCCTAGGTGTCATTTTTGGGGCTCTATTTAGGGGCTAATTTGGTATCTTGTCATGCAGCTAGACACAAGTTCGCTCTGCTTGAGCTAGTGCATTAATATAGCAGTGTGTGAGGTGGGAGGAGGGGGGGGGGGAGCAAGCAGAGGCAGCAGCTCAGGGTATCTGCCTACGTATGTACTCAGGGAGTGTAAGTTCATTTATACCTGAGAAGCAACTAGCCTAAGGCCCTGCACATGCTCCCCACAGCTACCTGCTGCTGTTAGTGCACTAACACTGCGCTGCCTTGCGAACTGGGAGCTCAATCCTTGCTGCAATGTAGGCACCCACAGTGTTTGGAACAGCCCGTGTGTCTGTGCTCAGAATGACCCACACTCAGACCCACCCTGTGTCACTGGGCTTGGGATGACTCAGACTGAACCAGTAATGATCTCCCTCTCCTCTCCCCACAGAACGCCAGGCACTGCATGCGAAGATCGGTAAGTTCATCCACTTCCCCATTAGTGCCTCTGGGCAGAGGCCTCCAGACACACAGTGCTGAGCAGATCCAGAGGCACCAACAGTGCAGGACAGCGCTGAATGAACAATTTAGTCTGAAATCAGAATTAAAGTCACCTCCATCCCTCAGCAGTACTGTGAGCCCTTTGCAGAGCTAATGCAGACAGCCCAGTGTCACCTGGCCTTTGACAATCCAAGGCCAGTCGCATTATTCTGACCCAGCAGGAGGGGGACAGTGACTTTTCATAGATATCTGCTGCAGGTCAGGCTCCTCTGGGCCATTTCCCTTAATGCGCAGGAGAGCAGAGACTAGATTCATGTGCAGCATGAATTGTGTGCAGCAATGCACAGCTGGTGTGCAACATAGAGGTCATCATATTCATATTCATTCACATAACATTTAGATGGCAAAAATGGAATTAAAAGGTTTTTTGAAAGGGATCAGGCATTGGGCACAGGGTTGGGGTGCAAGGCTGTAGGATCTGGGGTAGGACTGTGGATGAGCAGCTAAGTACTAGGGCAGAAGGGTGGAGAGCATGATGTAAAGAACGCTTTGGCTGAGGGATACAGGTCTGGGTAGGGGATGGCACATGACCTTCCTGCTGGGAAAGGGGGAGGAATCAGCCCCAGCATTTCCCTAGCCTCCTGGAGCATGGCTTGGGCAACACGCTACTCCTACCTTTCCCTGGCCAGGTGAAGCATGCTTACTTGGAGGAGCATGCGGTTTGCATCCTTGCAGTCCACATTTACCAAAAAACCACACACACGCACACAGAAATTCTTGTGTACAAGCCTGTAAATAGGCAGTTGTGCAGCCACACAGCTTATCAAAAACTAAGGTCACAGTTCAATCACGGAACCCTTCTTGCAAGATTTATGTGCTCGGGAAATCATAGCCAGGATTTGTACCCTACCAGTATCACTTTCAAATCTCCCATTGCCAAGGCCAAACAGCAGCTTCTCAGTGACTGGAATTTTGCTCTGGGTGACTCTGGGGTAAATCCAGATTCACTCCAGTGAAGCACATGGAGTTATTGTGAATTTACAGTAGCATCGCTGATGGCAACATTTGCTCCTATCCCAATAGGAGACAATACAAAGGCATCCCTGAGAGCTAATCATTTCTGTTAGAGGTCTCTGGTCTCTGGGTGAAAGGGCCTGTCTCACTTCACACAGCTGGGACATTTCTCCTTCGGCAGTGAGGGTCCATGAGCCATGTTCAAAGTGATCACAGGTCACAGAGCAGCACTGAGACCCAAGCTCTCTGCCTAAGTGACAGGGAATAACTTCGTCTCTTTCCATTTCAGACAGGGCTGTCCGAGAGAGAGGTAAGAGGGGGCATTTTCATGTCACATGTCATATCACTCATTTTCTATCTGCCAATTTAACCTCTCCCAGAACAGCATCTCTTGTGGGAGCGAGTGCCCTGTGTTTGCTCTGACCATGTTTGTTCCTTTTCCCTTGCAGGTTTCAGGCGGGCTCGGAGCTACATGGGTGAGTGGGGCTGGGAGGGGTGAGCAGTCGCTGCATTGCGGTTAGTGATATCGGTATTATGTAGCTAGACTATCAGAGGTGGGGGCTTCCTGGGGGGCAGGTGGGGCAGGCGGGTGTTGGCTGCTGAACCATGGGATTGGATGCTCTGTATGGTCCCCAAACATGATGCCCTGAGCTCTAGGCCTCTCTCTCGGGATGCTTCCTTGCATCCTGTCACAGTTAGTTCTGGCACCTCCCATCTCCCCTTGGCCCTTCAGCAATGATCTATCCCACCCCCATCATCTTCCCCAATAGCTCCATTCAGCCCTCCCCCCATAACAACAGAGTCTTCAGCCTGATCACCTTCCATGGGAACTCTGATGTCTCTCAGGGAGAGTTCCTGGGCTGGGGGGACTGAGAGGATTCAAGGCGCCATCCCCCACTCAAGCTCCTCTTGTCACACAAGGGACAGGCCCAGGCACAGCTCTGCAGTTCCCTGGAGTTCCTGGCTGGATCCAGGCTAGCACTGCCAGGCATCCCATCAGCCATCCCAACCCTTACCCTCTGTCCTTTGTTCCTGTTGTCCTGACTGGAATCTCTCCCTGGTGGGGTCACTAACTGAACTGGGGTTAATGGGTTATTCTGATTTTTCTCCTCAGTTCCCATCACCCTGGATCAAAGGAGCGCACATGCCCAACTCCTCATATCTGATGGCAGAGCAGTCCGGCACAAACTCGCTTGCCTAGGGCTGGCTACTTCATCTGAGCCCCTCATTGCTGTGGGGAGTCAGGGGTTTCCGGATAAGGAAGCAGGAGTTTGCAGGTGGTACTGGGAGGTGAAGGTGGGGGACAGCCCAGATTGGGAGCTGGGGGTGCTGAGTACGACTGTGAGGGACAAAGTGATAAGTCACAGGCTGATGAGTTTCCCCAAGGAGGGGTGCTGGGCTCTGGGGAGTTCGGAGGGGTGCTATTACCCTAGTGAGGCTGACACTATGATCCAGAGCTGGGCTGTGAAGCCAACAGTAATTGGAGTATTTCTGGATCTAGGAGAGAAGAGTCTTTCATTTTACAGTGTCAATTCAGTAGCTCTGATCCTGAAGATTCAGGTG
Organism: Apalone spinifera; assembly: GCA_030068395.1. NCBI lineage: Eukaryota > Metazoa > Chordata > Testudines > Trionychidae > Apalone > Apalone spinifera. The sequence goes on along the minus strand of JANRFK010003594.1, from coordinate 6,775,897 downwards.
GAAGGTTCTGAGGGATTGTTCCCATTCCTCAGCCCTGGTTTCGCTGCAGGACAGGGTGAGGGGAAACCCCTCAGCATCTGCCCCCCCAGTGACTGGGATTTCCCCCAGACATTAGGATTTAATGGGTCTGTTCTTCAGAGAGATTCCACAGCCCCTGCACAGTCCTCTGCCCCTGAGAATGGGAACAGGACAGAAAACCTCACAGAGCCACCTGGAGCTGGAGAAACAGACCCATTGTGTAGCCCTGCCCCTGGAAACAAGCAAGTGGAAGAAAACAGTGCAGGGCCGTCTGTGAAAGAAGGTTTCCAAAAGTTCCTATTCATGAAGCTGCTCCGGAAGAAGAAGCAGGGGGATGAAACAGAGCAAGAGCATCCACCACTGGAAATACCCCCCACAGAGAAGGGGGGAAAGGAACAGCAAAATCCCAACGTTTGAATCTCCTCACCCTCACCAAGCCCTCCTGTGGGACAAAGGGAATCATGTGAGAAAAATGCTCAGAACTTGACTTCAGAAGGGTTCTCTGGACCTGACTCTTGTTCCAGGTATAGAAGGACAAGGAATACACTGGAGGAATCAGATTCAAACACCAGCAGCTAAGAAAGCACCAAAAGAAAAGTGGGGAAATGGTGCCACATCCTAAATTTCCTTCCTCTCTGACCTTCAAGGAGAGCAACATCCATGCAATGATAATGCTTTAAACCAACTCCTCTGGCATCAGAATGTGCTAAATGGAGGGTACTGTGTTAACAGGACTGTTAAATGCACCATATACACTGGACCAGGGGATGATTAAAAATGATGAAAGGTCTATAAAACATGAGCTAGGAGGGAAGACTGAAAGAATTGGTTTTGTTTAGTTTAGAAAAGAGAAGACTGAGAGGGGACACGATAGCAGTTTTCAGAGTGTTAAAAGAGCAAGGGAGAAAAATGTTTTTCTTGGTCTTCGATGATCAGACAAGAAGCAATAGGCTTTAACTGCAGCAAGAGAGGTTTAGGTTTGACATCAGGGGCTTACAGATAGAACTGTTCCAAAGGCTTTGCCCCAAAAACATCCCTACTGAAAAACAGGGGTTGTCATAAATGAGAGGGCCTGGGGACTTTTCCTTTGATTTTAAAATCATATTTGCAATGTTTTGACTGGCAATTGCTACCCAGAAAAATGGTTGGTGCTGATTTGGATCTGGAAAACAAAAACAGCTGGAAATGACAGGTTTTATCTCCCTGTCCCCCCCCCTCCCCATTCTGTTCCCATATTTAGGGTTGAAGGCAGCAACAAGAGTGACACTGAGTGGTCTAGGTTCCCTTGAGTGACAGGCTACTCTGGCTACTTGACCTTGCTAGTGCAGAGAATTTCCCAATCAGCCTCTTGATTTTAGGAATTAACTATACATGGTCAGAGGGGAGCTGGTGCTTTACAGATCCTGCCCCCAGAAGACCTGGCAGATTCTATGATAAAAGCTGAATTTTCTTGGCTACCAGCTTTACAGGGAATTTGCCAATACCCAGGAGCCAAGTTAA
>JANRFK010003594.1:6688973-6699196 GCA_030068395.1 Apalone spinifera | reverse complement strand
GCCACAGGACTCCTCGCCGCCTAGTGTGACTTAGATAAAGGGACATGCCAGATGGTTACAGTGTACAGAGTCCAAGGGCAAGTACCTGGAATAGTTAATGGACTGGGGCTCCCCGTACCTCTATTAGCCCCTGGGGGAATCATCTTGGACATTGAGGCACCTCAGAGAGAGAACTGAGCTGTAGTGGCCCAGCTGGAGAGCCGTGACCACAAAGGCCCAAATGGGCTGAAGACATTGTCTCCTGGGAGGAAGATGTTGGGCACTGCTCTACCCCAGATCAGGGACAAATAGAGAACGTGCAGGCTGACACACTCAGACCCCAAGCGGGCACTTACTAACGGTGAGTGTGCCTCTGGTGCTACATCCCCTATGCTTAAAAAATATTGTTATGATGTGAATATGTCATCACTAAGGGTATGTCTAGACTACATGCCTCTGCCGGCAGAGGCATGTAAATTAGACAACTCAACATAGTCAATGAAGTGGGGATTTAAATACCCCCGCTTCATTAAAATAAAAATGGCCGTCATGTTGTGCTGGCTCGGATCATCGTCGGTATAGCGTGGCAGTCAAGACGCAGATTGGTCAGCAAGGAAAGCCTTTGCCGACCGAACCTGTAAACCTCGTTTATAAGGGATCGGTAGGCAAAGGCTTTCCTTGCTGACCGAGCCCCATCTTGACTGCTGCTTTGTGCCGACAAACAGCTGAGCCGGCACAACACAGCGGCCATTTTTATTTTAATGAAGAGGGGGATATTTAAATTTCCGCTCCATTGACTATGTCAGCATGTCTAATTTATATGCCTCTGCTGGCAGAGGCATGTAGTCTAGACATACCCTAAGGTATGTTTATGTAAGATGGGTCATATATACCATTGGAAGGGTTATGGTTCACTGAATGCAATTATCCAAGATGTATGCACATATCATTTCTGTATCGGAAGGCTAGGAATTATGACTATGTAACAATTACAACTGTGTGTGTGCTTGGGGAAGCACCCACCAGAACAAAGTCAATCAGCTTAGCTGGGCCATTTGACAGGAAATAAACGTTTAAAGATACCCATATTTCTAAGATGTTTCCTGAGATGTTGCTTTGACACTGCAAGCCCATGGGTTGATGTCACATGGTATGAAATACCACCTTGGACATTGCTGACACTGTTCTATTGGGGCGGGGAAAAACTAAGGAAAACAGAAGATTCTCACATGATATGAATCCTACGTAAGGCTGGGGAGTGAAATAATCAAGGCTGGTTTTCCTCTTCATGGAATCACCACTCAAGATGACTTCTGAAAGCATGTACGATTGAGCTGGAGAAGAAAGGGACTGGACCCAGGCTGGAAAGGTTTCTAGCCTGTGAAGCAGATGCTTAAAAACATTTAGTCTGAGAAAATCTCTACTTGTACCCTAGGGTGTGTCTGCACTGCACTGCTTTTCCTGAATAAAGCCATTATTCCAGAAAAACAATACCACAGAAAGTCAAAATAACGGAGGGGTTTTTCCGACGGTAGTAAACCTCATTCAGAAAAAGATGTGTGTGGATGCGGAATAAGGAGGTTTGTTGCAAAAAAAGACTTCCAGGAAACAACACAGGTGCCCTGCTGGCCACTCCATCTACACTCATCACAACTCTAAGTTCCTGGCTGCATCTAGACTGGCAAGATTTTGCGGAAAAAACAGCTGCTTTTGTGCAAAAACTTGCCAGCTGTCTACACTAGCCGCTTGAATTTGCGCAAAAACACTGACGATCTAATTTAACATTGTCAGTGTTCTTGTGCAAATACTATGATGCTCCCGCTCAAGGATAAGCCCGCTTGTGCAAATGTATTTGCGCAAGAGGGCCAGTGTAGACAGGGGAGGACTGTTTTGTGCAAAAAAGCCCCGATGGCGAAAATGGCGATCGGGGCTTTCTTGTGCAAAATCACGTCTAGACTGGCCACGGATGCTTTTGCAGTCTAGACGCGATTTTTGGAAATGCTTTTAACAGAAAAACTTTTCTGTTAAAAGCATTTCTGCAAAATCATGCCAGTCTAGATGTAGCCCCTGTTTCCTGGCAGCTCTTAAAGGTGCAGACATGGGACAGGGCCTGTGGCAGGAAGCAGGACCTGAGAGCTTTCATAGCCAGTGCAGCTGCCAGTGTCACACGTCTGGGCATTATGTCCCAGCCATAAGCCCCCCAAGAACCCCTGCTCATCCCAGGGAGCATGCACACGTCCCCCAGGAGCCTGCCAGGGGCTGCAAAGAGGTATGTGCTATCCTGGTCTGGAGAGGTGATCCTGGGCCTCCTAGAGGTGTGGGAGGATGAGCAGAACCTCCAGGATCTCTACTTCAGACGGGGCAATGTGGACATCTATGGCCTGATCAGCGAGAGCCTGGCCACAAAGGGCCATGCCAGAAGCTTGGAGCAGGTTTACAACAGGCCTATACAAGGGTGAGGGAGCACAGCTCACGCACTTGGGCAGGACCCCACACCTGCCGCTATTACAATGATCAGCACCGGGAGGTGGTAGCCCCTTCCCCACCCCTGATTTTGGACTTGAGGCTGGAAAAGCCCATCATTGCCCACTCGGGGATCGCAGCCCGGAAGTAGTAGGAGGAAACGGCCAGCACCATGACCACAGTCATGTTGGAGCTGATACCCTCCAGCCTGGATGTATCCTAGGCATCCCCCAAGACTGGGGAGGGATCATCAGGTGAGTGCTCTTAGTTTTTCACACACACAAGGCAGGGGAGGCAGGCTCTGAGGGACTGGGGTGAGATCTTCTCTTAGCCTTCTTGGCCTGGCCATCGCGCTGCTGTCTGTGCACGTGGATGGATGTGCAGCACCAGTTTGCACCATGCAGCCCCAGGAGGCAACCCCAGATCACCCCTGAGCTCCTGCTCACAGGCTCTGGGAGGACAGACACACTTCTGACCCCCCCCTGAGGGCAGGTGTCCTTCCACCACCAGCCACCACTAGAAGGAGGCTGGGGACAAGGGCGCACGCACAGACTCTGGAGTGTCGCACACGGCACAAGGGCTTGCCTGCATGCTTGAGGCACCCCCCAGTCCCAGGGAGAGTCCTGCCAGGCACAGGTGTGTATGCTGCTGTGATGGAAGCCCAGGCAGCTTGAGGCCCCCTCCCAGCCAATGGATCTCAGTGTAGGAGCCATTTTCCTTGCCTGTTTGTCCATGGGAAGGAGGGTGGGGCTGGAAGCATGGGCCCTGGGGACCTCTGGGCCCCTGTAAGGAAGGGCTCATTGTCCAGGCCACACATGCCCTTGCTCCCAGGACATCACTGTCCTCTAACCTGAGAACTGTTGCTCTGAGCTCACTGATGAGGGCAAAGCCTCAGGGACAGTTTATCCAGGGATGTCTGAGAACCTCTCTTCATTCTCCAGACCTGGCCCAGCCATGAGAGTGGGGTGATCAGCAGCAGCTAAGGAAGCTGCTCAACCCCAGGGGAGCCACAGGTGTCAGAAGGTCAGAAAGTCTGGGATGATGCACAATGGTGGGCCCAGATGTGGATGGAGCTGCTGCACCAGGGCAGCAACATGTGTACAACAGTCCAGGAGATGATGACATACCTGCTCCAGTCCCTGCTCCCCCTTCCATGCCTGACCAGTCTCTAGGCCCCCATCCTTTATATTTCCCTATCCTCCCAGGACCCCTTTATCCCCCACGGTTGACAAGGTCACTGGACACGAGGCACCTGAGCCACGTGCCAGTCTCAGCCCCAGCTCTGAGTCTCTCCATCCCGCTCCAAGGTTTTCAGGTCCCCTCTCCCATCCTCATATCCAGGTTCTCAGCTCTCCCCCTCTCCAGTTACTTCTATCCCAAATAAATAAGCAAAAAGTTCCTTTTTTCAAAACCAAAACAGTTGTTTTTATTGGGTCTGCAGGGAAGAGGGTTGGAGGAGGAAGGGAGGGGTTTTGCGGGAAAAGCAGAGAGGGGCAAGGCACAGGCCCCTAGTGGAGAGGCCCTGGAGAGAGTCACTGGGGTTCTTCAGAGAAACTATCCCTCAGGGCCTCCCGGATGTGCATCCCCACATGATGGGCCTGGAAGATGGAAGCTGTGCATGGCTACTCAACAGCCCATCCTGCCTGGACAGCCTCCACCCCAGAAGGAAAGTGTCCCCCTTCCTCTTCACAATGTTGTAGAGAACACAAGAGGAGATCACCTGGGAGATGTTCTGCTCTCCCACATCAAGGCAGGTCAGGAGGCATCTGAACTGGATTTTGAAGCAGCCAAAGGCACTTTCCACCTATATGTGGGCCCTTCTCAGGTGGCCACAGAAGTGGTCCTTGGCCTGATGACTGGTGTAGGGCTTCATCAGCCACAGCATTATGGGGTAGGCCATGTCCCCCACAATGCACAGTGGCATCTCAATGTACCCAACCCTTGTTGCTTCTTAGGAAGGAACAATCAGTTTCATACATACAAAATGGGAAGCGATTGTCTGGGAAGGAATATGGCACAAAGGGATCTAGGGGTTATAGTGGACCACAAGATGAATATGAGTCAGCAGTGTGATACTGTTGCAAAGAAAGCAAACATGATTCTGGGATGCATTAACAGGTGTGTTGTGAGCAAGACACGAGAAGTCATTCTTCTGCTCTACTCTGTGCTGGTTAGGCCTCAGTATTGTGTCCAGTTCTGGGCACCGCATTTCAAGAAAGATGTAGAGAAATTGGAGAGGATCCAGAGAAGAGCAACGAGAACGATTAAAGGTCTAGAGAACATGACCTATGAGGGAAGATTGAAGGAACTGGGTTTGTTTAGTTTAGAAAAGAGAAGATTGAGGGGGGACATGATAGTTTTCAGATATCTAAAAGGGTGTCATAAGGAGAAGGGAGAAAATGTGTTCATCTTGGCCTCTGGGAATAGAACAGGAAGCAATGGGCTTAAAGTGCAGCAAGGGAGGTTTAGGTTGGACATTAGGAAAAAGTTCCTAACTGTCAGGGTAGTCAGACACTGGAATAAATTGCCCAGGGAGGTTGTGGAATCTCCATCTCTGGAGATATTTAAGAGTAGGTGAAATAAATGTCTATCAGGGATGGTCTAGACAGTATTTGGTCCTGCCATGAGGGCGGGGGACTGGACTCAATGACCTCTCGAGGTCCCTTCCAGTCCTAGTATTCTATGATTCTATGATTCTATAGCCCTGAAACGGTGCTCGGGGAAGAAAGTGCCATCCTCCAGCTTCAGGTATAGGCTGTAGTTGTGGAATATGCGGGTGTCATGAGCCTTGCCTGACCAGCCAACGAAAATGTCTGTGAACTGTCCGCTATGGTTGACCAGGGCCTGCAGAACCATGGAAAAGTATTCCTTCCATGGTTGAGGGCATGGATGGGGAAGTGAGTTCCATCAATAGCCCCTCCCTCCCCTCCCCTCCCCCCACAGTTGGGGAAGACCAGAGTGGCAAATCCAGTGACGATGGGGTCCAGATCTCCCAGGCAGATGACTCTGCGCAGCAGGACGGTGTTGATGGCCCTTACAACCTGCAGAATGAGACAAACAAAGACACATAACAGAATCAAAGGGAGTGCCTGAACCCTTGGTAGGCCCCTGAGCCCTCCCTTCCCTCCCTCCTCACTTCATGAGCCAATCCCTCTGAAGGCTGTCCCCCTGTAGGGCTGTGTGAAGGTGGAATTGCAGAACTGCCCTGGGGATGGGGTTTCCCCACCACCACACTCAGCCTACTGCCCACACCTCCAACCCCCTCTTTCCCTAGAGTCTCTCTTTCAAGTACTCCCCACCTCCAGGGACTGCAGCCTGAGAGCACCATACCTGCATGAGCAGGGCCCTGATAGTCAACTTTCCCACACGAAACTGGTTGTCAATGGACCACTAACTGTCTGGCGTAGAGAGCTTCCAGTTGGTGATGGTGACCTGCTTCTCCAGAGGGATGACAGGTTGCATCTGGCTGTCATGTCATCGGAGAGCAGGAGTGATCCAGGCACATAGCTCTAGCAATGTCTCTTTCCTCATTCGGAAGTTTTGGAGCCAACTGCTCCATCATCAGCGTATCCTAGCAGTCGGAACTGGTGTCCAGCTTCCAAAAGCATCTCTCCACCATGGGACGTGGTTGCAAGGGCTTCGGTCCCACACACTGGTGGAGGTTCTCAAGGATGAGCTCAGAGTTGAGCTCATGCAGGGACATGAAGGCAGCCTGCAGAAACTGCTGCAAAAACTTCAGCATGGTAGTGTTGGACCATCATATGCCCAGAGGCAGCTCTGGCTGCATGGCAAGGAGTGTGCTGTGGTGTCCAAAGGCAGGGTAACCAAAGCACGCAGTGCAAATGCGTTGCTTTCCCTCAGAGAGGTAGGAAAGCAAGTAGAAGACCCTGACAAATGGCTTTCTCAGCTAGCCTTAGGCAGCAGCACCTGGAAGTAACTGCTGATCTAATGCCCTGCCTGAACTGGTTCCAGGTGGCCTAAAATGTGAGATAGCATCCAATCACTCCTATCAGTGTGTACTATATCTTTCAAAATAAATATCACTATTTCATTTCACTTTTTGTGTGTAGATGCTCTATTTTGAAATAAGCTTTCCTGACAGAAGCTTGCAGTGTAGACATACTCTATTATTACTTTTATATTAAATGGAGTTAAATGTTTTGTGTTTTTGCTTAGTAATCTGCTTTGTTCTGTTTGCTATCCCTTATGATTGCTTGACATTTATATTTTGTAATTAACACACATGTTCTTTCCTTATTACAAAATCCAGTTCATATGTTTCATATAGGAAGAGGAGGCCAAAAAAAAATAAAAAAATCTGTGCATAATTCCCTCCACATTAAGGGAGGGATGAATTTCAAGAATGCACGAGCATAGCTCTTTATGCAGCACAAAACACTGATCACAGAAGGTGTATGTGGGCTCAGCAGGACACTCACTCTCTGGACTTTGAGCTGGCCAGACCCCAGATCAATGAATACAGATTCCCAGCACTCCTGCTGCCTGAGTCTTAGAGACAGGTGAAGTCCTGCAGAGCCTCACTGGATAGCTCAGATGCTTCTTCTCCCTTTCCCCACAATGCCCACCCAAAGACATGGAGCCACCCCTGTGGTGACCAGCAGGGCTGGGGAGCCAGAAGGGCCTGTTACACAAAAGGAACCCAGCCTGCTTGGCATCACTCTTCCTCCAACCTTAAGCCCCTAACATAGGAACAAGGGAAAAAAGGACACACCACTGAAATTTCCAGCTATTATTGTTTTCAAAATTTGAAGCAACACCAACCATTGTTCTGGACTGGAATTGCCTGACAAAGCATCAAAAATGTTTTTTCTAAAAAAAGAGACACCCCCAAAGACTCCCATTTCTCTAAAACCACTCTACCCCTAAGCCAACGTGGGTAGTACCTGGGCTACACACAGATGACCTTGGCCATGGGTCATAGAGCACAGATGGGCCTAGAGGGGGTGGTCTCCTGGGAGGGTGGATCTGGCCTCAAAGGGACTGGAGGAAGATGTGGGGAGGAGGGAGCAGAAATGGGGCCTGGAGGATTCTCTGGAACTCTATGGATGGTCCTGTGACTCCTTCCTCCCCCCCAAAAAAGTCTAGCTCATTTTGGTATCACTGTGTTGCACTGGGAGTGGGTGGGGTTTTGGCTGCAATCCCTGGGGCCTCAGAGCATCTCAGTGTGAATGCCTGCAAGGCTGGGAGTGGCCAGAGAAGAATGCGCCAGGCGGGACAAACAAATGGTGTATGGACAAACAGACAGGAGTATTTCCTCCTCTGCCAGCTCCCTGCACACAGGCAGCAGCTGGGGGCCTTTCACTATTGCTCCTCTGCCCCTCTTGGCTCCTGCCCAGGGCTAGTGAAAGAGGTGGCAGGGCTCCAATTCCAGCTGATCAGAAATGGGGCTGAGCCTAGCAGCAGTTGGGTGCAGGAACAGCTGCCCCAGGGGTTCCAGAAGGTGAACAGTGGGAAGAGAGTAGTCAGCATCATTGGGGATGGGCCCATAGACATTCTCGGTCTTCATCTGTGAAAAGATGCTCAGACCCCCTGAGTCAGTGGCTGGGGTTAGAACTGATCAACATTTTCTGGGTAGAGAAATGTTGCAGCGGAGAATCTAGTTTTTCTGAAATCAGTGTTTGCCGAGGGCAGCAGAGATTGATCCTACAGCAGAATTCCCGAGTGTGAGCCCCTGGAGGACACAAATGCTGCCACCCCTTCTACCTTATACAGCAGGAAACCAGTGACTGAAGTGTGGGAAAGTTGTATTCCCATTGAGCCTTGGGGAAATATGAAGGGTCCAATGGGAACATCTCGCGTGAGGATTATTGCTAAGAAAAGTCTCCCAGGAAAATCCCCCTTTGCTGGAAGCTCTCTCTGGGCTATTGCAAAAACCTCATGTCACAGTTACGGGCTGGCTGCTCCTCTGTGTCCCCGCTCTGAGTGACCCCTCGGGCCTTCCCTACTCTGAGACCAGCCCTGGGCTATAGACTGGAACTGGTGGCCATCATGGGCAATGCAACGTATGGCCCCATGGTGTCTCGGCACTAGGAATATTCCTGGTCCAGGAACCAGCTGCAGCAAAGTTCATTTCTGGTTCTCTCCCCCAGGACTGCTTGCCTCCTTCATGCCCTTCTCCCTCCCCCATGCATCCCTCATTCTGCCTGACACCTTCAGCTGACTATAAATGGCCTGGTGACCCTGTTGCCTGGGGGGAGGTCTTCATGTTCTGCACCCCCTCGCCTGCCCCTCTCCACATCCAAACTCCCTCCTGGATCCCCTCCCTCCCTGACCATTCATCCCCTCCTTCAGCCAAACTCCCTTCCATTGCCTTAGGCAGGCAGGCAGGGGAAGGTATTTGAGTGGGAGAGTGGGGAGGACTCCGGGTGTTCTGGGTACCATCAAATTTTGTGCAAACCTGGTGGCCATGCTGACTCCCAGCAGGTCTGACTGGACAAGATAGTGCCCAATGGGAGCTGTGCCCAGCCCTGACTGGAGAGACTCAAACAGCTTCTTACATGAAGGCTTATTTGATCTCAGCAGGAGGTGCCAGGAACAGTCAGAGAAGAGGATTTCACACAGCCAAGGGGCTCCCCAAGACCTAGGCAGCCTGTCCTACTTCAGGCCCTCTTCTCTGGGGCTGAGGCTGTTTGTGCTCCACACAGGAGCTGCTCAAGGAGAGCTTTCAGCAACTGGCACCCTAGGTGGAATGCACGATCAGCGCCCCTGCCTCCATAGCTCTCAATGGGGTGACGTTAAATGCGGCGCCCTAGGCAACTGCCGAGGTTGCCTACATCCACAGGCCGCTCCTGCACAGTCTCTGCCTGGCCCCTCCCCTCTCTTTGGGGCATCTGTCATAGCAGCAAAAGGCCTGTGTTCCCATGTGTGGCCCTCAGCCTGGGCAGACCCTGGGTGGCTCAGCAGGGGCCAGGGTGGTTGTCAGAGCAGCTGAGTCTGCAAGGTCTCTACTCCTTCAAGTGTTTGCCAGGAGATGGGGGAATGGGGAAACCACTGCTCAAATTAAACCTTTGTGTTTATGATGTGATACCCAAAAAGTTCGGAAAGCAACAGACAAAGTTCAGAGATAAATTGCTGGCTGCTACCAGGTAGAAATGGCATGTTGGGTGGTGTCAGCACCAGGAGAAAAGTGTCTCCCACCCTAACACCTCCCTAGGGTTCATCTCAACATGCAACAGGGAGGTGAAATGCCCAGGGCACCAAGGCTGCCTTGTCTCCACTAGGATCTGACACCAAGAGTGCTGCCTGGCCCAGCCAGATCATCACACACACAGCTTTCACCTAGCATGGACCCAGGATTTGTGGGTAGTGCTTCCCAGAGCTTCTGTAAATTGCTAGGTTCCATTACAGCCTACAATTAACTGAGAACCAGGCCCTAGGGTTAAATGCAGCACCCCCAGCAGTAACTCCAGACACAGCGCACAGGGCACTGGGGTCACATGTTAAAGCTTCACACCATCCGCAGGTAGAGGGTCACGTTTTATTTGTTTTAAAGCCAAAGCTGAGATTCTTCCCCAATCCCAGGACTCCAGGAGCTGAGGCTTTAGGGGAACAGCAAACACCATGAGACTTGGCAATGCTGCAGCTGGCAGCCTGATCCCCTCCTGGACCCCACCCCCCTGCTACAATTCCCACCACTGTCTGAACTTCCCTGAGTCCTTGTTCCATGAGAAGCTTCTGCAGAATTGTCCCTGCTCCCTGTGAGCCCAGCCAGCCCTGCCAGAGCACACGGGTTTTGTTCAATATCTTTATTAATTATGTGG
>JANRFK010003594.1:6627181-6640473 GCA_030068395.1 Apalone spinifera | reverse complement strand
TTGCTCCCCAGCCACGGCCCGGCTGAGTGGCGCAGAACTCAGCTGAGCACTACGGCGGGAGCCAAGAGCCCCCCACAGAGGCAAGACTGTAACACTACAGCGTTATAGACTCACAGACATTGGGCTACTATATATATGATTTGAGGTCTAAATTCCAACTTAAACAGACAAAGCAAGACTTGAATCAAGCAGTGCCTCACCCTCAGAGGTGGTAAAATCAGGTTACAATTCCTCAATACACAGCCTGAAACCCCTCCAGCCTGGATCCACCCCAAGCCCTGCTCACACCCCACTCCTTCCCCGAAGTCCACGTGTTCTTTCAGGGTCAGTGTAAGCAAGGCAGCTACAGGGTCTCTGTAGCAGGGAGAACTCACTCTGTGGAAGCTCTGGCTTCCTGGATCAGTTGTGTTTGCAGCTCTGACTGGAATGGGGGTGGAGGGTAAGTTCCCCTTCTTCACATCCTGCTGTGCTCTGACCATGATCCCGTCAGCAACTCTCCCTTCACTCACCCATGGGGGAGACTTTCCCTGTTCCTGTTCCTGTTCCTGTGGGCAGTCTGGGTTGGGGCTCCATTTCTCAGAGCCATTTCTCTGTCACAAAATAACTGATCCTGGTACACAATGGCCTGATCCAGTGAAGACAGACTTTCAACTGTCACCAATGGGCTTTGGATCAGGCCCTGTCTGAGCAACATTGGCTGAGCTCCAAGCCATTCCCGGCTGCCACTCAAAGATGCCAGGAGCTCAGCCTGTGTCACAGTCCCCAAATCACTCTGGGCTAGAGCCACCACAGGGCTGTGAGCTAACAAAGAGAGGTGTTTGAGAAAAAGAGATTTTGTCAAATTATTTTCAAGGTTTCAATTTATATTTAAAAAGGAAATTTTAAACTGTGTTTGGGGTTTGGTAAAAACAAAATTCAAAAATTAAAAAATAAAAATTGTCAATGAAAAGCCACCTTTTCAGAGACTTCTTAAAGGTTTCGGGTTTTGGATTTCTCCACTTCCCATGTTTACCATTTTGCCACCAAGAGAGGGGGGAAATGTCAATACAAAATACTGTGAGACAATGATTTAAAACCCATTGGGAAAATATTGACCCTTTTCCACCCTGCTCTCCTCTGGGCAATGCTTGTAACAGGCTGTGTCAAACTGATTCTCACCTGAGTATCTGAGCTGCCCCAAATATCCCCTGTCCAGCTGCTCTGCAGAGCTGACTCCAGCCCAGGGGTGAAATATGCCCAGCCTCCAGCCCAGGACAATCTGCTCCTGCATCAATTACTCTGAACAGCTTCTCTGCCTTGTGCCCTCACATATTTTCCTTGGAGTCTTCTCTTGTTCGGCTCCCTGCAGAGGTGTCTTGGTCCCCAGGCAGTGAGATGGGGGAGGAGGAACTGTTTCCACAGTGATATGTTTAAATTCAAGCAAACCAGCCTCCTTCAGTTCTCAATTTTGCAGCACTAAATAGAGGCGCTGTGGCCAGGGCGGGGAAAGGGGGCGGCACAAGGCAGGAAACAGGGAGCGATGATGATGATCAGAATATCAGCTATCAGAGCCAAGGAGGGGACAGAGCAGGTCAGAGATAGTTTGCAGCATCTCTGCTGCCTGTGTCCTGCAGATCCCAGTAGCTTGGGAGAGGTTGGTTGGAATACCTAACAGTGGGGAGGATCTGGGGGCAGATTGGAGAAGAGACAGAGACCAGAGTTTCCTTTCTCCTGAAGTCAGAGAGGGCAGAGTTCACAGGTAGGAGAAGGGAGTGACTCCAGATTGTCCCCTGCATACTCCATCAACAGCAGAAGCTGCTAGGCTGTATTCATACCACAGCCCCAATGCTCCTGTCTCTGTGCCTCTTGCTTCCTGGTGAGTATGTGGGAATCTTGTGCTAATTTTCTGGGTGTGGGGAGGAAATGGAAGCAAGAGCTGCCCCTGGTTCAGGGAGTCGGCAAATCCCTCTTAGAGGCAGAGTGAGCTGATCTGTAGTAGTGAGGGAGTGGGACTGTCTTAACCCAGCACAAGGCCTGGACGCCAGGCTGGGGCCAGGCTGGGGCTAGTAGTCAACCCAGGCTGGGGTTACAGTCCCAGATTCACAGAGTTTAAGAGCAGGAGGGATCATTCACCCACCCAGTCTGACCCCTTGACAACCCAGAGCAAAGCTCTTCCTCCAGCTCACTACCCTGCCCCCAGTCATTTGTGTTTGACCAAAGCCTCCCTGGCACTGATCACTCGTCCCCTTTCTGTTTCCAGCGCTGAGCCCCAGCAGCCAGGAGATCTGCTCAGCTCCTGGTGAGTCCATCTGTCTGTCTGTCTGTCTGTCTGTCCCCAACTTACTCAGAGCCTTTACTCTCCTCACTAGAGGCACCCCTTGGGCCACTCCTTGCTCAGTGTGGGGCCAGCAGTGGATGGGGTTAGATGGGATCTGAGCTGCCTCTCTGCTGTTACCAGAGGCCAATGTGACAGGCAGTTAAGAGAGTCATGTCCTTGTCCCATTTCACCCTCGAGGCACTGCGTCTGGGAAACAGAGAACATCCTGGCTCTGACCCCAAGGGATTTACCTTCCCATCGCAGTGGCTCACAGCACCTTGCAGCCAAAAGGCTGTCCAGGAAGCTCTTCCCACTCCTCATGGACACAGCCTGCTCTCTCAGCAGGCACCATTTGAGAGAGCACAGCTAGAAAGGACCATCAGCTCACACAGGCTGAGCTCCCATATGACTCAGGATCCTCAGGGAACTATGCCCAGCAGGGCGGGATGGAGCTGGGACAGGACTTTTCAGTCACAGCCACATTTCTTCTCCGGCTGCCTGGCCAGAAGGGACAGGGGATGCTGCCAGACAAGGCAGCAGCTGGGGACTCCATGGAAACAGGGAAGGTTTTAGACAATGCTGACCTGCCTGGTGGCAACAGGAGTTCCCTGTGAATTCACAGGTGGTCTTAATAAGCTTTCTGTTACCAGAGAGATCTCATGTCTACATCTGCCCAGCTGGGCTAGGGTCAGAGACTCCCTCTTAGATATAGCACAGACCCCCTGCCATTTAGCTCCTGCCCCACTGACAGCACTAGATATCACTGACAGCTCTGACCCATTCCCCTCCCCAGGTGCCCTCTCTGCCCCCATCCTCTATCTGAGCCGGATATCTACACAACTGGGGCACTCCGTGCAGCTTGAGTGCTCTGTGTTCTCCCAGGCCCCAGCCACCCGCGTCATCTTCTGTAAGGATGGGAAGATCATTTCATCTCAGACAGGTTCAGAGGAGAAAGTCATCTACAAATATCCTCATGCAGATTCCACAGGCAGCTCTGGGAATTACTCCTGTGGCTACGAGATCCAGGACAGTGACAACTGGGTGAGCAGATCCCAGCTCAGCCCTGCCCAGCGCCTCAGTGTCACCAGTGAGACCTGTCTGTCTGTCTGTCTGTGAGCGTGTTAGCTCAGCTATGCTCTATATCAAGAGAAAGGGAACAGGGGTGAATTGCAGAATGAGGGAGAGGGTTTTCAAGGGGGCCATAAGGCACCATTAGCTAACTCAGGCTGAGTTCTTGTATGACCTGGGCCAGGGAGCTGCGCCCTTCAACCTTCTGTACAGCTAAGCAGGGGCTGGCCAAGTCAGGATGCAACTGTTTGGCTGAGGCTGCGTTTCTTTGCTAGCTGCCTGCACAGCAGTAGGGAGCACACTGGGGTGGGCAGAGAGTGACTTGCCCAGCAGTAGCAACAATTCCCCTGTGTGTTCAGAGTTGGGTCCTCTGAAAAGGGGGATCCGCTCCCTGGTGCTGCTGCAGGACCTTCCCTTAGCCTCGGCCTGGAATTGTCTTTGGCAGCCCCTGTGACATCTAGGAGCTAGGAAGGTCATAAGAACAGAGAGACTGTTAGAGCAGGCCCCAGAGAGGTGAGGGCCTGGAAATAGCCCCTGCCTGTAGGCTGGTGAACTCACAGCAATTGACCATATGGGCTGTGCAGGCAGGTCGAGGTGTTGATCAGACCCTAGTTAGCCCCCAATGGCCAGGGGCTGCCCTTACTGAGGGGTCACCTCTCTCCCAACCATACTGCCCCAGCTGGGTCAGTGGAGTACTTACACCAAATCCCCTTGTTTCAGGATTGTGAGGAGTACCAGGCAATGAGCAGGAAACCTTCCTGGCAACCCTCTGATCCAGGAGAATAAAGTTCCCTGGCATCAGAGAGAGCTTGTCCCCCCATCTGCCCAGCTGGGCTGGGATCAGAGCCTCCATATGAGATATGGCCCAGACCCGCTGCGATTTACCTCCTGCCCCATCAATAGCACCAAGTGCCACCAATGGCTCCATTTATCTTCCCAGGTGCTCTCCTTACCCCCATCCTCTACCTGAACCAGACATCAGCCCAGCCAGGAGACATTGTACGGCTCCAGTGCTCTGTGTTCAACCAGGCCCCAGCCACCCGCATCATCTTCTATAAAGATGGGGAGGAGGTTTCATTCCAGACAGGTTCATCAAAGAAGGCCAATTATGACTATGACCATGTGGTGTCCAGCGGCAGCTCTGGGAATTATGCCTGCGGATACGAGATCAATGACAGCGACAACCGGGTGACCAGATCCCAGCTCAGCCCTGCCAAGCACCTCAGTGTCACTGGTAAGATGTATGCATTTGTGTGGATATGAGTGAGACTGTATCCCAGCTCAGCCCTGCCCAGCAACTCAGCATGGCAGAAAAGGAGAAGAAGGGGGGTCAGAATGGACAACAGTTAAATAACAACCCCTCGAAAATCCAAATGCAGAATTTATCCATTTTCAAAATCTGAGATGAAATATTTCTGTCAAAACATTTTTGTTCAGCATTTGCCTCAGGGAATCCATCCCTCCACCTATTTCCCATCCATCTCAGCTCAGATGGCCCAGCCCTGTCAGGGATAATGGCTACTAGGGGCCCAGTTTTCAAAGGAAAGCTGGTGGCTCTGGTGAATATCACTCAGAAGGCTGTTAAAAGTTTGGACTGCAGTGCAGTGGGGCTAAGGCAGACTCCCTGCATACCCTGGTTCCCTCCCTGCCAGAATGTTCATGCGGTCCCTAGGCACAGAGGTGTTCAAGAAAACTTTGCATGGTGTCCTGCCCCCAATGCCAGCTCCACAGCACCCGTTCGCTAGGAACCATGGACAATGGGAGCTGTGCGGGCTCTTGCAGGCACGGTTAGTGCACAGGGCTTCCTGGCTGCACCTCCATCTAGGTGAACATGCTGGCCACTTCCAGGAGCTGAAGCACAGTGAAGGCAGGCAAGAAGACTGCCTGAGACCCATTGCACTGTCAACAGTAGCCACCTGAGATTAGCACTTTCCAGCCAGATCCTGTACCCTCACACCTCTTCCTACACTCCAAACCCCTTTTCTCCATTGTGGAGCCCTCTCCTGCACCCGAACCCCTCATCCCCAGCCCTATCCCCAGAGCCCACATACCCAGCCATAGCCATAACCCCTCCTATACTCCAACCAACTGCACCATCCTGGATCCCCTCCCACAACCTGAATCCCTCATTTATGGCTCCATCCTGGAGCCTTCACCCCCTCCCATTCTCCAATTCCCTTCCCCAGTCCATGGAAAGGGAGTGAGGGTAGGGGAGAGTGTGCAATGGAGGTGGAGGCTGGAGCGAGTGGAGGTGAGGCCTCAGAGAAGGAGTGGAGGAGTGGAGGGTCCTCAGGGTAGAGGCAGGACAGGGGTGTTCAATTTCATGCAATTAGAAGGTGTGGACACCATGGAAATATCAGGCTGGAAGGGATCTCAAGAAGTCATCATGTCAGCCTTCTGCAGTAAATCTGATAGGGGGGGTTGTATAATTTGTGGTTAATAACACATTCACCTTGACTTAATTAGCCTAATTAACATGAGTCCTGAAATTGACAGGTAATTTCTTTTGCTATTAGATATATCTGGAACTCTGTAATTTCCACTCCAACTCATCTGATGAAGTGGGTTTTACACACAAAAGCTCATGACCAAATACATGTTAGGAATCCTTGCTTTTTTACAGTTCGGGTATGTCTACACAGCACACATATTTTGGAATAAGATATTCAGAAAGATATATTTCAAAATATATTATTTCAAAATAGAACATCTACGCTACAGGGAACCCCCAAAATTAGTCCAAGGCAGGCTCCCCTAATGTGGACATACTACCTCGATTTATAGCCCTAGGAAGCTCTAGGAAGAAATTACTTAAAATGGCCCTGGTGAGGAACTATTTCATAATAACAGTAGTGGAGTATCATTACTACCACTATTTAAAAATAGCTATTGTGGAAGACGATAGCTAGGAACTTATTCCTCATGGAATAAGGTTTCCAGAAGTCAGAATAAGTCATCCGTTATTTCGATTTATTTTGAAATGACAAAATTTCTGTGTAGATGCTCACATTGTTATTTTGGAATAACAACAGTTATTTTGAAATAACTGTGCTGTGTAGACAGACCCATATAGACTAATACAGCTGCCCCTTTGAGACTTTTTACTAATGATATCTGTACCTTATCACCCTGAGTGAATATGGCATTTATGTCCCGTGAGAAATTCCGACCTTTCTCATTTTATTTTCATCCTGAATCAGGAGAAAAAATAAAAAATTCAGATTTTTGCATGGAGCAGAAATTCAGCAACATTTCAATCCTGACACATCCAAGCACCTTCTCAAAGAGTTTTGATTTGGAGGAAAAATAATTTTTTTGACTGAACCTCTTCCACTGGGCATTTGTCAGCCAACTTTGTATACCTCTTTACATGCCATACAGCTCTTTGCCTTTCACTCAGGAAAGCTCTCAAGTGTGTGCTAACGCTAACCAGGACCACACTTATGTACATGCTGTCTCTGAGGGTATGTCTAGACTACATGCCTCTGCCGACAGAGGTATGTAAAATAGGCTACCCGACATAGTCAATGAAGTGGAGATTTAAATACCCCCGGCTTCATTAAAATAAAAATGGCCACCACGCTGTGCCGGCTCAGCTGACTGTCGGCATGGCGCGGCAGTCAAGACATGGATCGGTTGACGGGGAAGCCTTTGTCGACTGCTCCCTTATGCCTCGTGAAATGAGGTTATGGAAAATTTCACTGTTTTGATGAAAAAATATTAATGAAACAACAACAAAAATAATTTGGCCACATTTTGACTAGATGTTTGACTTTGTCTTGGGTTTTCAGAACCAAAATGAGACAAAACCGGTTTTCAAATGAACATTTTTCCTTTCATTTCTGGATTTTGAAAACAAACATGTCAGCTCAAAACAAAGCACAAATTTGTTTTCATTTCAAAATTATTGTTGTGGAAGCACAAAGAACTGTGAACTGTTTGCAGGAAAGATTTTGTTTCAATTACATTGATTTAGGATTGTAAAAATATTGAGTCAACCAATTTTACACACCAAGAATGATCAATAATGTCACCCTGCAGGTAACCATGGACTCATCTCTTCTGGTATGTTCATGATGACTGGAGGGTTACTTACCTCAAAACTGAGCTCCAGCCATGGGGTCTGGCTGTTGGCTGCTTGGAGAGGCCATTTACAGTGAGGTTCTTTCCTAGGGCTGGATCTAAAGCTCCTTTTGGGAATTACAGTCCCTGCTGTGCTCATGCTGGCTGTGGTGCTTTATCTTCTGGTAAAAAAAGGTCGGTGTGAGAGTGAGGCTGAGCTGTGTTAACAAATGTACAGACAGACATGACAGAGACACCCCCTGAGATCTCTTGGCCCCAGTGTGTCTGGGATGGGGGAGAGAAAAGATATAGTGAAAATGATCATTTATTTTTGGCTTGGGAGAAAAATCAAAGAGATAATGGAAGAGATTGTGATTAATTGTTTTTACTATGATAGTAACTTGGAGCCCAGTCAGGGATCAGGCCCTGCAGTGCTAAGTGCTGTCCACTATTTATTAGCTACATAATTGTATTGACCTATAGTCCCAATCAAGGATCGGGAAATCCTTGTGTCCAGTGCTGTACAGACCATACCATAGATGGTCCCAGTCTAGGGCTCAGCCAGGAGCGTGTGTCTGGATGGAATATCCACACGCAGGTCACTAACGCTGCAAGTCAGGAAGCCATCCCCTAGTCAGGAGGGGCCCTTGTATCCATGACCATGTATAGGAGCTTTCCTGCATCAGGCCCTAACAACTCTGAACACAGAGCTCTGGGCACAGCTCTGCCCTGCAGCCTTTCCTCACAGCAACCCAGCCCCCAGCTCTCACAGCCTCCAGTCACCCTGACCATCTTGAGACTGACTCAGAACTCATGCGCTTGCGAACAAGTCACCAGTTTGGGGCTTTGTGTTTGCCAAGGAGATGTGATCTTGGAGGGATCTCTAGTGTCAAATATTCAGGCTTTGCTTCCTAAAAATGAGAGTTATAAATTATTTTTAATGAAAGATGAGATTCTCATGGAACCCTCTGACCATCAGGACATAAAATGCCATGAGCCTGACCACTAAATCATCAGATGTAGCCACAGTGCTCCCAGGGGCAGTCAGTGGGGCTGGTGGAGGAGATCACTAGGCTGGGCCATGAGAGAGGGCTATGTGTCACTACAATGAAGAACTAAGAGTGTGTTGTTCAGTTTCCATCTCTTTAAATATATATCTGTTCTAGCGAGAAAATGTGTCCACATCTCTGATCACTCTGAGTGCCTTCCAGCTGCGTCTCTGCCTAGAAATCAAAGGTAGGAGATTATTCTCTCTCCAATCTCATTTCCTTTCTAGGTTTCTTCTCTCTATCTCATAGTAGGTCTGGCAACTCCAGCATCTAAGTAAAACCCTCTCCCAGCAGCAACCAGGGTAGGGTTCAATATCTAGGGGTGCATCTAGACTGCAGGGTTTTTTCAGAAAAATGGCCATTTTTCTGAAAAATCTTTACTTACTACGTCCCCACTGCTATTGTGTTCTTTTGAAAGGAAATTGAAAGAATGCAGGGGTTTTTCCAACATCAGTAAACCTCATTCTACGAGGAAGAATGACATTTCCAAAAGAGCTCTTTTGGAAAAAGCCATGTGTGGACTTGGAAGACGGAGTTTTTTCGAAAGAAAAGGCCTCCGGGAAAAAGCATGGGTTCTCTGGTGGCCACTTCGTCCACAGTAATCAGAACTGAAATGTGACATAGCATCCAGTCAATGTGGACACTCTCTTTCAAAAAAGCAGATCGCTTTTTCCATGTCCTTTGGCAGTATGGATGCTCTCTTTCAAAAGAAGTTTTTTCGGAAGCTCTCTTCTGAAAAAGCTTCTTTCAAAATAAGCCTCCAGTCTAGACGTACCCTAGGGGATCCTCTTCATCTATCCAACACAGAACTGTCTCAAGCCCC
Source organism: Apalone spinifera (assembly GCA_030068395.1). Taxonomy (NCBI): domain Eukaryota; kingdom Metazoa; phylum Chordata; order Testudines; family Trionychidae; genus Apalone; species Apalone spinifera. Next base: position 6,631,175 of record JANRFK010003594.1, on the reverse strand, counting down.
AACCCACTAACCTGGGAGATTCACATATTATCCCTGGGCGCCTCTGAGAGGCAATGCTTTCCCCACTTGCATGCACAGAGTCTGAGTACAGAAAACAAACTTTTAATAAAAGGGGAGGGAAGCATCTCGGCATTAATTTGGGAAAACACTGCAAACAGAGTTCATAAGCAAAATCCATGTATAAAATTCCCATCCCAAGTATGTTGGACAATGTCTTTTTCCTCTTAGGTTTAAGTCCAGCACCCTAAAGGTCCCCTTTCCATGCCCAACCCTTCTCTGCACCCTATTCACAGATGCTGGTCACTCGCCACTCAATCCCACTACCCGCCTACTCACTGCACTGGCCACACCTCTCTACCAGCCACCCTGCTGGCTACTTGTTGTGCCTCACCTGCTACTGTTCACCAGCTGTGACCTCTGCATGTCAGTCTCTTAGTAACATGCAGCTCTGCGTAGGCAGGACAGAAACACAGTCCTACCACAAGTGGTTTCAGTTCTGATTGAGCAATTTAATGTAACCAAGAGGTTCCTAATAAAGCCTATGGTGTGCTGTTTTTTGAACAGTAGAGAAAAATAGATTGAACCGGTCTTAGAAAAGACTCTTGTCAGAGACATGCAATCTCCTAACTGAAAGGCCACTTCAACCCAACCCTCTCTGACCAAGCCTTGACATTGGAGCCCTTGTCTTACTGAGGTTCTTTCAGCTGAGTGTGACTGCCTCCTTTGGGACAGATTAAGCACCACCCTGCTTTTCTGTATTCCCACCATAATTATGACATTGGTGACTATTTTCCACTACCCCTGCATTCAATACCCACCCCCCAGCCAAGACACCATAATACCTGCTAAAAATGTTAGCAGGGGAGGAGCAAACTGTATTTACATACACTCTCCCCTCCCTTCTAGTTGCCAGGGAAACATTAATTCAGATCCTGCTTCTGGATCTCTTTCCTTCTCCCATCTCATTTTCATTCTAGGTTTGTTCTTCTGTGCACTCCTGCTGTGGGGGGGAGGAGGGGCAATCTGTCTGTTCTGGAGTTGTTTTAGAAAAGCTCAGGGCAGGATGAGCTCTTTGGTCAGGGTGGGATCTGGGAGTTATGAGGAGATGCTTTTAGGAAGGAGTTTGACACAGCAATATGTACCCATCAAATTCACTGGTAGAAGAGTATCAAAATGACAAAAGCACTTTCTCCTCTTTGGTGTTCACACCTCCAAATCAGCTGCTAGAAGTGGGTCTCATCCTCGCTGATTGAATTTACCTCGTTATCTCTAGCTTGATTCTTGCCTGCATATTTATACCTGCCTCTGGAAATTTCCACTACATGCATCTGTTGGAGTAGGTCTTTGCCCGCGAAAGCTTATGCTCCAATACATCTGTTAGTCTATAAGGTGCCACAGGACTCGTCACCGCTTTTGGTAGACGAGTGAGAGTGTTTGAACATCGTCCCTAGGCTTGTGAAAGAATTACCCTGTTTCACAGTTGGAGGCTGTTGGGACTGTTTGGCTCATGGCCCTGAAGCTTGGAGCAGCTTCATCAGCTGCACATTGCTCCAAGAGGCACACCAGGAAATCTGTACAGTCCCAGCCCAGATGGATGTGTTAGGGTAGAGGCCAGCACCGGGCTGGAAGGACAGCCATGTGGCAGACCAGGAAGTCCGGGGGTGCCCACCTGGACACAGAAAAGGAGGCTAGAAGCTCTGCCAGTGTCCAGCCCATCCTGGATTCCCAGTCCAGTGACTCTGCCAATAAAGTGGGTAGGGGTAACCTTACACAGACTCTCGATAGTGTGACTGCCCCACTCCATCTCCAGCAGTGTATTTCTCTGTCTGCCTCTTGCACCCTTCCCTCTATCTGTAGGGCTCTTCATCTATATCTCCCAAAACATTCCCTTACCCACTTGCTCCCTCCGACCCAAAATACATCTATCCTGAACTGGAGTTAACAATCTGGGCCAGGAGCAGGGCTCTGAAGCTTCATTTTTATACCATGCAAAGACTTTGAATTTGAGTCTTAATTATGAAAGCTCAGTCTTTCTGCAATGGGCAGATCTGAGCCAAAAATCTAGTTTTGTTTGGGTAAAAAAAATTTCAAATAAAATATTTTGTTCCCATTTTGTTCAAAATTTTTTACAGAAAATGTTAGAATTTTTCTGACAAAATTCATAATAAAACCAAAATATCCATTCCAAATAAAATAAACTGTTCAGACTTTTTTTTAATTGAAATTGTCATGAACTCAAAGGGCTTTGGCTAGACGTTTAAGTTTGGTTAAACTATTGTTCATGGAAAACCCAATTCTAATGTTTTGAAGCTAATAGTGAGATTCTCGGTTCCCCCAATCAGGGCTTTGGATGTTGGTTTCTTGGTCATTTTGCTGATACAGAACAGGATGTTTAAGACTTTATTAGACTTTCCCTCCATAAATGGTGCCACATTCCCTGCTACCCAGAGGTATGGCTTGCTGCATTTCCATGGAATGTGAGCTGAATGGAGATGTAAGGTCCCAGCAGGAGAACCAGGCATGGAAATAAATCTACTCACAGCTGGATCTCTGAAAACAAACTCAGGCTATGTCTAGACTGCATTGCTTTTTGGGGATATTGGAAGTATTCTGGAAAAGCAACACCGCATCCAAGAAATGCGTCCATATTTTCAAACATTTTTTTGAAAGAACGGACGTGCTCTTTTGCCATCCCAGTAAACCTTGTTCTATGAGGAATAAGGGATGGCTCAAAAAAGCACTCTTTACTGAAACCTGGCATTGTTTCAGTAAAGAGTGTAGACGTGCCAAATTTGGAAAGAGCCTCTTTTGAAAGTAAATTGTTTAAAGATATGCAATTTGCATACAGTGCAGCCTAGATATAACCTCAGTGTCATCCAGGTGACACTCAGAGAGCACACAGCATCACTGATATACCCTGTCCTTACTTCTCCCCACAGGGAACATATCCAGAATGACACTAGCGATGCTCCTGAAGATCATCTTCACTGTAAGAGCTTTTGTAGCGCATTGGGGTTACCAGCTTCACCTGCACCTATGGGAGAAATGTGTGGGCTGGGAGTAAATGTGTTAATTGGTGGGGGATGGACAGATCCCATCTGGTCGAGAGTTACAACAACAAATTACCTGTGATCGAAGTGAATGAAGATAGAGTCCTAGGGATCCCAGGGCTCAAGCATCTGAGTCTCTGAGGTTCCTTTGTCCCACCTTTGCCTGTGATCTACATCCTCACATTGCCATGGCTTAGGGGAGAGAGCTAAAGTGTTACTAGTTCCCTTCCTTCATAGAAAGGCCACATCTGGGGAAAGCTCCCATGGAAAATATTCCAACCCCTTCAATGGGAGCTGAGTCTGCCCAGTGTTGGCTTATCTTTTCTGTGAAAACTTGGACTGGGATGTTACAACACAGCAATAAGTCCCAACAGATGGCTGGTAATTGATTCCCACCTGTTGGTTGTATTTTGAGGTCTTTGGCTGAAGAATATTCTTACCTCAGGCTGTGTCAGATTGACACAGAAATAGAGAATATAAAGGTATACAAGTAGGACGTATAAAAAAAGAATTCTTATTTAAAATCCCTTATATGTTTGGAAGCCCTGAGGGGTTAGCGTCATATCCTAAAGAGAAATTTAACCTCCTCAGAGGCACAAGCTTTCTGCCACTTAGCATCTTATTGGCTAACTAGCCAATTAGCCCATCATAAGATGGGATTTTCAGATCTCTCCTCTACATTGGTCTTCTCTCCTGAGCCTCTGGTGTCTTGCTCCGTCTGTCTCTCTCTCTCCTCCTCCTCCTTTCTCCCCCGCCCCCCTTCAGCTCTCCTCCTTCTCCTGCCTCTCTCTCTGTCTCTTCTCCTTCCCCTCCAGACAGTCACTTGGGGGACTGTGGAGCTCAAATGGTCACTTGTGCCACTTGCTCCCACGCGGCGGCCCGGCTAAGCAGCGCAGAAGTCAACTGAGCGCCACTGTGGGAGGTGAAGGGGGGCAGAGCAGTGA
>JANRFK010003594.1:6590331-6605542 GCA_030068395.1 Apalone spinifera | reverse complement strand
AAGCAGATGATTTTCCGCAAAAACTGGCCAGTCTAGACGCAGCCCCAGTGTTTACACTGGTTCCCGTTTCTCCCCCACTAAAGAGGATTTTCCAACAGTCTGGGCCAGGGGCTGCTCTCGGTTCTGTTTCCTCTCAGCCTGCTACAAATTAGTGCAAGATTCCAGCATAGTCACCAGTCAGAAAAAGGCACAGAGACAGGAGCAAGAGGGGAACTGATCAGGATAGAAACAGCTTAATGGAGACAGGAGAAAAACTGCATTCACTCCTTCTTTCTTCCCCAATGTCCTGTCTGACTTCAGCAGAAGAGATGTTCTGATCTCTCTCTGCTCTGATCTGCCCGGTCCGCTCCTCAGGGTTGAGTATATCAGCAAGCTTCTCTCCTTGCTCCCAGGCTCCCTGTGGCCTGCAGGGCTCAGGCAGCAGAAATGCTGCAGCCTATGTCTGACCTGCTCTGTCCCCTTGGCTCTGATGTTTGTCACTGCTCCACATTTCCTGCACCGCACAACCCTGCACCAGCCACTGCATCTCTGTTTAAGCCTGCAGGATTGAGATCCAAAGGGGCCTGGTTTGCTTGTTTAAATCTAAATATATCACTGAAAAACACCTCTCTGTCTGAGGAATGAGAAAGCCCCTGGCTAAAGTGCAGCAGGGCCAGGATGAAAGGTCACTGGGTGACCTGGGATACTGAAGGAGCCCGAACCTTTTGCCCCCACCCTGGTCTCCAGTCCCTAATGATAAGGAACCAGCTCCCTCCCCCCCCCCCCCCCCCCCCCCCCCCCCGGAGGAAATTCACCTTCTCAGGATAAAAGGACATAAATGAGGTGTGGACCTCATGCTGGGTCCTCTGCACAGGGGTCAATTCCCGTTCCCCCTCCCTTTCTCCAGAGAACACCTACCATGAAACTGCTTAGTCTCCCCCACATCCAGCTCCAGACACCTCTTCCTGTCCTGCCCTGACTACCACTGCTCCCTGTTCTGAGCTCAGGAGGATGCTGCTGTCCCAACAGAGACAGACACCAGGTCCCTTCCCCCTGTCCTAGTCTCTTCAGCATCTTTGCTCATTCACCTGTCCCTGCAGAGAGACTGGTACCAGGGCACTGCCGGGTAGGGAGTAACACAAGGCAGCTGAGAAAGAGCATCCAGAAGTGACCTCTGAGCAGATGGGAAGCAGCAATCAGGGCAGCTAAATCAATGGGGGAACCAGGGCAAAAAGGTCAAAGAAACATGCAGAAAAGAAAGAAAATCTTGTGCACAGAGTTTTAATACTTCTGTCGGAAACCAAACAGCCAAGGGCCTCAAAGGAAATGTGTCAGGAGCACAAAGCAGAGGTGTTTAGCAGAGCAACTTTTCATCATAACTGATGCAAAAGTGGATTGCACTTGGATGGTGGCCGGGTACATTTTTGCTAAAAAAATATTTGTTTTGATATTTTTTACCCACTGCCCCCCCTCTCTTGGTGGCAAAATGATGGAAATAGAGGCAGGAGGACTCCACAACCCAAAAACTTTAAAAATAATCCTGGAAAAATTGTGTGTTTAAACATTACAATAATCTTTTGTTTTTAATTGTCCGATTTTGTTTTTACAAAGCTCCGAAAACAGTTTTATTTTTTTAAATGGAAAGTTTAAAAAAATTAAAATATTTGAGAGAATCGCACACTTTTGAAAAATCTGCCAGTGTGTGCCCACAGATGGTGGGGGCTCCAATCCAGAATGATCAAGAGACTGTGCCTCAGACTGAACTGCTGGCACCTTTACGCAGGAGCAGATAAGAGTTTTGCGGGGCCCAGGGCAGAACAATTTTCTGCATGCCCCACAGCCACAGCCGACAGGTAGTAGCATGTGCGTAGTGCCTATTGATGTGCGGGGGCTGGGGCAGCCGCCCCACTCACTGTGCCCTATATCTGCCACTGCCCTTAGGTGGGAGCTGGGCATGGTTGTTAGCTTAGCCAATGCTGCCCAGGCAGGGCTTGATCCAAAACCCTTTGGTGACAATGGAAAGATTCCACTGACTTCAAATAGGAGGTAATCTGGGGCAGATCTTTGGCCTGTGCAATACAGAAGGGGAGACTAGATGATCACAGTGGTTCCTTCTGGCCTTTAAAATCTACTAATAAACCTGACAACAGCTCTGATTCCACAATCAGACTGTCCCCATGGGATTTCTAACAGTCTTGCTATAGTGCTAGAATGATCATGGTAAGATAAACAGGCCCCAAGATAAACAGCTCTTCCCATCATTGCTTTGCCTGTTCTTTTTACATCATCTGTCACTGAGTCCCTCAGAATTGCCAATGGGCTCTATCCTCACACACTGCTGAAAGGTAGGGAAATTCATCCTAATTTCACAGGTGAGGAAACTGAGGCACGCTGACTCAGTAACCAGACCAAGCACACATAAGAGTCCACAGCTCAGCCAGGGATTGAATTCAAGATCCTTGGTCCCCAATCCACTTCTCTTGAGACTCAGTCATCGTTAGTCACCCAAGTCCCCAGCCCTCCCAAAGCCTGGATGATCATGACCCACCTGAGTAGCTTCTTGGAAGGATCATGACCCTGGGCTACTTCAACCACAGAGGGAAAGAAACTGGATGGGATAGGACTGGGAAATAGGCTGATTGTCAGAGATATAGTGGCAAATCTATTTCAAGGGATTGAATTGATCTTGTGAGTCACAGTTTGCAGCCTCTCCTGTGAAGATACCTCTGTACCTCCCCCCACCCTCTGCTCGGCAGTGAGTTCTCCCTGGCCTGACCCCAAGCTAGCACATCTCATGCTGTGATGTGGGATTGATTAACACACAAAGCTATTTTTGTCCCCACATGCTAACCTGCCTCTTTTTTTCTCTCTCTCTCCATTTAATCTGTTCTCATTTCCCTATTCTTATTATGAGAGTATTTTGTGGAACCGTGTCAAGAGCAACAAAAATGATTAAATTTCTAGAAAATGTGAGCTATGAGGGAATATTGAAAAAAATGGTTCTTTTTAGTCTGGAGAAGAGAAGACTGAGAGGGGATATGATAGCTAAAAGCTTGTTATAAGGAGGAGGGAGAAAAATTGCTCTTTTTAACTAATGAGGATAGGACGAGAAGCAATGGGCTTAAATTGGAGCAAGGGAAGTTTAGATTGGACATTAGGAAAAACTTCCTAACTGCCAGGGTGGTTACACACTGGAATAAATTGCCCAGGGAAGGTTGTGGAATCTCCATCATTAGAGATTTTTGAGAGCAAGTTAGACAAACACCTGTCAGGAATGACTAGCTGGTGCTTGGTCCTGCCTGGACTCGATGATCTCTCAAGGTCCCTTCCAGTTCTATGGTTCTAGAAGCCTTATTAACCATAGAGATATCATGGCTACTATTTTCCCACTATCCACTAGGCCAGTTATTGTGTCAGTGGAGGGTAGGTGGTTTGGCATGATTTGCTCTTCACAAATCAATGCTGGATATTCTTTATAACCCTGTTATCCGCAAGGTGCTTACTTACTGATTGTTTAATCTGTTCCAGGAGCTATCCAGGTATGGAAGTGAGATTGACTTGTCCATAACTCCCTGCATCCTGTTTCCCTTTTAAAGGATAAATGACATGTTTGTCCTCCTCCAGGGCTCTGGACATGCAGAAAAAAACAACCACATCTGCCAGCTCCTCTTGGTACCCTTTGAGCCCAAGCAGACAGAGCACTAGGAATTAGCAATCTAACACCTCAATCACTCAGTCACTGTGGCTATGTCTACACTACCTGTTTTATTGGAAGAAGTAATGCAAATGAAGCACTGATTAGCATTTTCTCGCACTTCATTTGCATAATCTATTCCGATCTGGTTTTGCGCAAGAGGAAATAGGATCTTGCGCAAAAAGTGAGGTTTGTGCAAAATGGACACGTGCACACTGCATGTTTTTGTGCAAAAACCTCTTGCGCAAAAATGGATTAGAATAGATTATGCAAATGAAGCAAGAGAAAATGCTAATCTGCGCTTCATTTGCATTGCCTCTTCCAACAAAACTCATAGTGTAGACATAGCCTGTATGAGCCAAAAGGACCTCTTTCCCACAAGCTGTCTCTTGGTTAGCCAAAGCCAGGAACTCAAGCCAGGTACAGTAGACTTAGCAGGGGAGGCCTGCAAGCAGACCAGATGTGTAGAGGCTTCATGCATCAGTCACATTCTTGTAAACCAGGATGATGCCTATCTGCTGTAGGAAAAGCTGCAGCTCTCAGTTTGTGGGGACTTTTACTTTTTTTGATCACTGGGAGGAAGAGGCAGGGAAGAACAAGCCAGCGGTACCTCCCTGAAAAAGAGATCAGATGGTCAACAACCAAAGTTTGAACTGTGCACACAATAAACACAAAGCCTTAACCACTCGGCCAATATGGTTTATTAATACATTTAACACAGTCACAAACACACCAATTTCATAAGATATAGGGGATGTATGTTTATATTTCCATATATGCACACCATTCTAGAATAACCTACGGTGTTAGCCATCATCTTTTCCATCACATTCATTTATCCCCTCATCACTCTTGGCCATCATTCTTGCACCTTCTAAGGATATTTTCTCCTGCTGCCTAAGGCTGGGATGTCACTTTTATGATATGTTATGCTGACAATATGTTTGATACGTATTCATTAGGGGATGTTTCCTTGTCTCCTTGTTTGTATTCTCTCCCTTCACTAATGATGAATTGTCTTTTTCCTATAGGTCAGTATAACATTGATCTCAATTTATTATCATATATGTCAATTCGTTACCATGGGCCTGTTGTGATTGTCTATCGCTTTTTTTATTTCTGTTCTACTCAGTTATTCAGTCTGGTCTGAACCAGTTGTTTCGGGTTTTTCTAAGTAATGATGGACCTGCTAAGTTTGAGGGTATTCTTGGAACCCCTTGGCCATTGAAGGTTGCTTTAGCTAAGTGAAAGATCCTGAATATGTACGCATTGACTTTGGTACATGAGTGAAAGGTCCCAGGCATGTGCAGGCTAGCTTTGCTTTAGCTCAGCATACAGGGCGTGGCCTGTAAATCCCTTGGGTTATATCTAAACTGCTAATATAAACCTACTGTAACTTATTATAATAAACATATACTCAAACCGATAAGGAAATAATAAATTTGTAACTATAGGCCAAACCCCCATCCCCTCCTTCCTCCCACTATCTCCCTCTAAGGGCTTTCCTCGACCCTTCCCCCATAGCTATTTTCATCCCTCCCCTGTGACAGTTGGGCTCACCCCATTCCCCCTCAGGTGACAGTCGGGCTCCTTCCATGCCCCCAGGATTCCCCCCCCAGCCACTGTTTCTGGAACAATTTGCTTAGTGGGGGAGCTGAGAGCCACTGAACCAAACTGCAAACTCTGTATAGGATGGAAACCGCTTCAAACCAAAGGGGCAGCAGTCTCCCAAACAGCCCTAATTTCACCACCCATCCCCGTCCAGGTGGCAGTTGGGCCGTTTCCCCCCTTGAGGGGCCCATCGCTGACTCTGCTCACCAGGCCCCTCCCCCCACAGCAGGTTCCCACGTCTCTGCTAGCGACTCTGGCCTATCCCCCGCACTCGCCACACCCAGGGCTGGGGAGTTCAGCCCAACCCAGCAGGGCCTCCCCCCCCCAGGCTCCAGCCAGTCTCCAGCCCATGGAGCAAAGGGCCACAGAGCCCCTGGCTGTTTGCTGCCCTTGTGACGTCTCTACACCCTGCAATGCAACACGCGAGTGGCGCTGGCAGTGCCCAGCCACAGCCAGACGCCCGAGCGAGTGCAGAGACAAGACAGGCTCTGCCTGCTGAGACGCCTGCTCTGGACAGGCCTTGAGCAAACTTCCCAGCTCTATCCATCTGGCCCAGGGGCTGCCAGGCCCAGGTTGTGGGTATGTCTGGCTTTTATTAGCTAGAGGTCAAACCTAATGTAACCTGTCTGCCGGCTAGAACCAGCAGCAGCCAGGGTCAGTTTTACTATCTAAGGATCCTCTCCATCCATCCCACACAGAACTGGCTCGAGCCTGCACCCAGTAACTTGGGAAATTCACACAACACCCTTGGGCACCTCAGAGAGGCAATGCTCCCCACTCACATGCACAGAGCCTGAGTGTAGAGAAGAAACTTTTAATAAAAGGGAGGGAAGTAACTTGGCATTAATTTGGGAAAACACCACACAGAGTTCATAAACAAAATCATGAGTAAAGTCTCTTTCACATGTCCAACCCTTTTCTACACCACACTCAGAGCCAGAGTTCAGAGGTGCACCTGCAGAGTTCACCTCCCATCCTTAGCTAGGGAGAGAACAAAGCATCTTACTCGGTCTGCTGGTCACGTGCCATCCACCTGCTGACCATTCATCACACTGCCACTGCTTCCACCAGCACAAAACTCAGTGATTGCAGCTCTTGGCCCAAAGCACCATCCAGCTACAAAAAAAAAAATCAGTATCCATTATAGTAAATTTAAAAATAATAAGAGACTCCTTATGGAGCCCTATTTTAGCCCTGTCAGTGAAACAGTGGGGAGAAACAGGTTGAACTAGCCTTACAGCTCACACCTGGAAGGCATGTAGTCTGCTGATTCAGAGTTTTGCCCTCCCAGACTGAACTCATCCAAGTTTCTTTACGCTGACAGAGACTCTCTTCTTTTGAACTAGGTTAAACACTGTCTGACTTTTCTGCATTCCCACAATAATGGCAAGCATTGGTGATCATATTTCGCAGTTCCTGCATTTAGTGTTAACACAGTTTGTGACTCCACAGTAAGCAAATGATTACAATGGGCAAAACACCACTAAATCAGTTGACTTTTTAGCAGATCTAAGCAACCAGAAGGAGGAGTCCAGCAGAGCTTTGTCTTGGGTCTAATGCTCTTCAATGTTTCTATTAATGACTTGAATAATTGAATGAAAATATGCTCACAAAAGTTGCAGAAGACATGGAGCGGGTGCTTGCAACTCTGGAGAACAGGATTAGAATTGAAAATGCCTTGACAAACTGGAGAATGGGACTAAAACCAAATGAGAAGCAAGACCATGAAAAAAAGAGCAAAGTCCATCACTTAAAAAGAAAAATCTAATGCACAATTTAAAAAAAATGGGAATAATTTCATAGATTTCAGTATTTCTAAAAAGGACCGGGGAGTTACAGTGGATCATATATTGAATATGAGTCAGCAATGTGACTCAGGTACAAAAAAGGTTAATGACACTCTACGGTTTATTAACACGAGCGTGAAATGTATAACATGGGAGGTCATTGTCCTAGTCTCCAAGGAACTGGTGAGGTCCAAGCTGAGGACCATGTGCAGTTCTGGGAGGCACACTTGAAGAATTATGTGGTCAAACTGGTGAGAGTCCAGAGGAGAGCAACAAAAATGTTCAAAAGTTAAAAAAAAAACAACAAAAAACCCTGACCTAGGAGGAAAGGTCAAATCAACTGAGCATTTTTACTCTTGAGAGAAGAAACCGAAGGGGAACCCGATAACCATTTTCAAATGTATTGAGGACTGTTATGACAGCAATGGTGATCAAGGAATGGTGAAGTCAGGACAAGAATGAATGGGTTTTATCTGCAATAAAGGAGATTTAGTTTAGATCACAGGAAAAAAATTCAAACAATAAAGGAAGTTAAACTCTGGAAGATGCTACCAAGGGAGGTTGTGGAATCCCATTATCAGAGGTTATTAAGAACAAGTTGGACAAAACCCCTGTTTCAGGGATGGTCTAGGTTTACTCAGTCCTGCTTCAGTGCAGGAACATGGATTTGATGACTTTGGGAGAAATTTAGATCCTAACTGTGGGGCCTAGACCATCCCTGAAACAGGGACTCAGGTCCCATCTCCTGTGGCTTTGTCCCAGTCCAGCATCTCTCTTCACCCTGGTCTCTTTTGCCCTGATCAGCTGCAGCCACCGTTCTGTTTAGAAATGGGAGCCGGCTTGGAGCAGTTAAACCAAGAGGGGGCGTCTCTTTCTGCCAGACAGACTCTAGCTCAGCCAGCAGTTAGCAGCTCTGGCCTGGACTGGGCAGACGCTCTGACTAGATAGACCTATTGGTCCCTACTGACCTTTGCATGTACGGCCATGAACATAAACCGCCCTGGAACCCTTGTGAGAGGAGAGTAAGTGGAGAGAGCAAGAATGATTCAGGCTAATGTGTGAGGACAAAAATAACATTGTGCGAGTGGGTTATTCAATCCCACATCACAGCGTATGATACACCCTCACCTTGCTGGGCTGCTAGCTCAGGTCAGGCCTGGGGAGAGTTCACTGCTGGGAGAAGGAAAAGGTGTCTGCACAGGGGACTTTGCAGATGTTCAGGGCACTGTGAGCTTGTCCTGTGGTTCCCTCCCTGTGAGGCTGCACAGAGCAGCTGGACTGTGTGTGCAGAAAGTTGCTGAGCAGGGGCCACTACTCACAGCCCTTTCCCTCTTCCACATGCTAGTTCTGCAGCATTTGGCTCCATCAATAAACCATTCAGAGCTGGAGAGATGGATTTAATTCTGTCCTGGGGTTTGGGCCCTGGGAAGTGAGACAGGATTTAGCCCAGACATTATAAGGGATGAGACACTCTGTGAGATCAATTAACTCCCATCTGTCAGATTCCCTACCTTGTGTTTTCCCTGTTTCCCAGTCCTGTCCTGTCCAGGCTCTTCCCATTTTTGCTGAGATGAGCCAGGGCCATTGGCTTTCCAGGCAAAGTACAAGATTGATCACTATCACCCAGACTTTTGGGGAAAAGTATCCTCTAGTGACAAGGACAGTGCATTGAGGATAAAGTCCAAGGCCATATCTAGGGGGTGCAGGGCTGTGACAAATCAGCCTTGAGGGGCCTTCCTTAATCTTTACTATATGTTTTAGAAATGTGCATCTGTCTGTTCATCCATCTGTGGGTCTGTTTGTTCAAGAACTCCCCCTAAATGGTAAGAGCTAGAACCACCAAATTTGGCAGGCAACTTCCTCTTATCATAAATAAAAGTAAGACCAGGGTTTGGTTGTGCCAGGATAGTGGATGTGCCTGAAATTCAGTTGTTTCTCATAAAATAGAAAGGGAGGGGGTCTGGCAGGAGGGACAGTTATACTGCAGAATGACCACAGGGGGGCAGCAAGGAGTCAGAGATGGGGACCAGGACAGCTATAACCCCATTGGGCCAGCAGGGGGCAGGGGTGGAGAAAGGGACAACTATCTACTATATATTTCAAGGAGTTTCTGTTCCTGTCTATTTCTCTGTGTGTTTGTCAGGAACATGCACCCGTTCCCCGGCTGTGCCCACTGGAGATGCAGCAGCGATGGAGAGGTGCTTCTCACCTGGCCACAAGCTGCTGCTGGGCTGGGGTTGTCCTCTCTCCCTGGGGCAGCCTGCATACTGAGCCCCCCAATCCCAACCCCACCCAGAACAATGACTGAAATGAAGAAAAACAAAACATATTTGAACTATGGACCCGAGCAAGGCCAGGTAAATTTTCTAGCATTTTTTATGCAGGGGAAATCTGGTGTGCATTGGAAACACCAGTGCTGGCAATTGAGCAATGACAGTCACAGGGTGTGTGCTAGGCAAAGAGGGCCTCCTGTGGTGAGGGGTCCTAGAAAAGGGTGGGGTCTAGGGTATAAGGGCAATGGATGGGGAGAGCCTGGCGCTGGTGGCCAGTGAATCAGCAAGAGATGCTGGAAGCTGGCAGTGCAGGCTGGCATCACTACTACTGCTGCCACACCCTAACCCTGTCCCCTTGTGCCAGTCTAGTGCCCCCCCACACGACACATGGAAGCATGGGGCCCACAAAGAGCAGGGCATGGAGTTGTTCCCTGATTTGCTATACCCAAAGGTTGGCTCTGTCAAGAGCCTTGGGTCAGTCCCTGACTCATCTGGAGACTTGTTTGCCCTGGGCTCAGTCACTTAGTCTCTCACTCTGTGCCTCAGTTTCCTCATCTATGCATTGAGAATGAACTTTCCTACCTCTCAGGCATGTGTGAGGATAAAACCCATTAATGGCAGAGGAGCTCAGCTACTCCAGTGACAGGGATATGGAAGGACAGGCAGAGGATGGCTAGGTAGAGCTGTTGATCTCAGGGCTTCTCTATACATAAGGAAATTTACCATGGTAATTAAACCATGATAGTTTTGCTGGCACAACTTCCATGAGGATACTCTTATTGTGGAATCAGAGCTTTTCTTGGACTCATTCATAGATTTTCAGGCCAGAAGGCACCATTGTGATCGTCCAGTCTGACCCCCTGTATCACACAGGCCAGAGACCTGCCCCAGAATAACTCCTGTTTGAATTAGGCCAGTAAAATCATTGTTTTCTTCCCATTGACACCATTGGGCTTTGGATCAAGCTCTTTCTTGGCAACACTGTGAGAGCAGCTACAAGCAGTGAACTCCTGCCATCCTTTGGTGCCAGCAACTCAGCCTGAATCACAGCCCCAGGGGACCACTCTGGGCTAGAACTATCTCAAAACTCTGTGAGCTACAAATGACACATTTCTTCAGCCTAAAAGTTTTTGTCCAACATTTGCAAACTTTCCATTTTTACAAAGAGAAAATTCTTGTGGGGAGGGAGGGATAGAAAAACAAACTAGAAATGTTTTAAATGAAAATTTACAATTTACATTTTCAGAGATTTTTTTTTTAAATCAGGCTTTCATTTCCCCTCCCATCCTTATTACTATTTTGCTAGGGAGAGGGGGGAAATAAAGTTCTTAAAAACAAAATTTTAATTGCAACAAATATTTACCCTTTTTCAGGGCACTGTTTATAACAGCCAATCTCAAACTGGGCTCCTCTGACCCTTACCTGAACATCTGAGCTTCCGTAAACACCCCCCTGTCCAGCTGCTCTGCAGAGCTGACTCCATCCCAAGGGTGAAATGTGCCCAGCCTCCATCCCAGGACCATCTGCTTCTGCACAAATTACTCTGCAAAACTGCCCTGCCTTGTGCTCCTGACACATTTTCTGTTTGGGGCCATCTGCTGTTTGGTTTCCCCGAGAGGTGTTAACATCTATTCAGGAGATTTTCTTTCTTGCTCAGATTTCTCTGGACTTTTGCCCTGGTTCCCCCACTTGCCTAGTCCCACTGATTCTGGCTTCCCACTGCTCAGAAGTCACGTTTGGATGCTCATTTTCAAGTCGCTTGTGTTTTTCCCCATCCAGTAGTATCCTGGTGCCCATCGCTCAGCAGGGACAGCAGATTCCTTGGGAGCCTGGCATAGGGAACAGGAGCAGTTGGGGCAGGAGGGGCAGAAGTAGCTGGAGAGGTGTGGATGACAGGGTGGGTGGAGATTAAGCAGATGGGGAAACCACAGCAGTCCTGTGGTAGGTGTTCTGTGGGGTGGAAATTTATTTCTGTGCACCAGTATAACTCCCAGACCCCATTTATGTTCCTCTTGAGCCCTGAGAAATTTCCACCTGGGGGAGCTGGGTCCTTCTCACCATGCAAAAGATTCAGCCTCATCCAATATCCTAGTCCCTCCCAGTCATCCAATGACCTTTTCCCCCAGCCCGGCTGTGCCTTTAGCCAGGGGCTGTCTCAGTCCCCAGGCAGTGAGATGGGACTGGAGGTGTTTTTCAGTGATAATTTTAGACTCAAACAAGCAAACCAGGCCCCTTTGGTTCTCAATCTAGCAGCCCTAAATAGAGACGCTGTGGCCGGAGCACGGAAGGGAAGCTGCGCAGGGCAGGAAACAAGGAGCAGTGATGAATTTCAGACCCAAAGAGGGGACAGAGCTGATCAGAGAGAGGCTGCATCATCTCTGTTTCCTCAGCCCTGCAGACTTAGGAGGTCTGGGAGCAGGAGAGGGGCTGGCTGGCGTATCCAGCGCTGGGGAGCAGAAGGCAGCAACCAGAGCATAGAGAGAGATAGGAGCTTCCCTTCTGCTGAAGTCAGAGCAAGGAGGGGAGGGGATCAGAGCAGAGGGCGACATCAGATTGTCTCCTAGTGCTGACTCCATCAAAAGCTGAAGCTGCTGGGCTGCTTCCATCCCCCTACAGTCCTGATGTTCCTGCCTCTGTACCTCTTGCTGCCTGGTGAGTACGTGGGAATCCTGGGCTAATTTGTAGTAGGTTGGGAGGAAACAGAACCGAGAGCAGCTCCTGGCCCAGACTGTCAGTAAATTTAGTGGCAGAGAAAAGGGAACCAGGGTAAACACTCAGGCTATGTCCACACTGGCAGCTTCTTATGGAAGAACGGCTGTTCTTGAGCAAAAACTTGCCGGGTGTCTACACTGCACACGCGTTCTTACACAAGTAAGTTTACAGTATAGCGTTGTAAAACAGGGCTTCTTCCGGAAGAGTTATTCCTCTCCCCATGAGGAATAAGCCCTCTTGCGCAAGAGCTCTTCCACAAGAGGGAAGTGTAGACAGTCAACATGAATTTCTTGTGCTAGAAGCCCCTATGGTTAAAATGGCCAACAGAGCTTTCTTGCACAAGAGAGCGTCTACACTGCCATGGATGCTCTTGCGCAAAAGCACATGCCAGTGTAGACGCACTCTTGTGGAAGACTTTTTGCGCAAGAACTCTTCTGCAAAACAGTTCTTGTGCAAGAAGCTGCCAGCGTAGACGTAGCCTGAGGCTACATCTAGACTGCAGGCTTCTTTTGCAAGAAGCTTTAATTGGAAGAGATCTTCCACAAAAACGTCTTGCACAAGAGTGTGTCCACACTGCAAAAGTGCAGCGATAAAGTGATGCACTTTTATGCAGGACAGTGTCCACCCTGCATGGATGCTCTCTGAAAAGTAAGCTCTCATTGCTATGCACAGAATGGCCACTAGGGCACCTGTGCTTTTTCCTCTTTCCTTTTTTTGTTCAAAAAACTCCTCTTCCCCATCCACACATGCCTTTTTGTGCAAAAACTCTTTCACAGAAAGGAGTTATTCCTTGCTGAATGAGGATTACCTACACCGGAAAAAAACCCTCTGTTCTTAAAATTTTTTGTCTGCAAAAATGTGCTTAAGGTGTGGACACGGCGCAAGTTTTTTTCTGAAAAAACCCTGTAAAGTAGACATAGCCTGAGTGTGAGAGTGCTAGGGCAGATCCTCATCTGGTGTAAATCAGTGTAGTGCCACTGGAATCAATGCTGATTTACACCAGCTGAGGATCTGGCCGCTAGAGAGCTGTGGGGAAAGGCAACCCCAGCTCAGCTGAGGACTCTGCGTGAGAAGAATCTGCCCTGACCCAGAGCTAGTGTCTTGCTGGGTTTGCTTCTGCACCAAAACAGGAACCAGGGATTTATTTCCCTGTTTGGACAGGCAGGTTTTGTCCCTGAAAAGGAAGTGATTTTATCTCCAGCACTAAGCAGACGTCCCCTTTCTGTTCCCAGCGCTGAGTCCCAGCAGCCAGGAGATCTGCTCAGCACCAGGTGAGTTTTTCAGTCTGTTCTCAAATTGCCCATGGCTCCCTGTCCAGTTGTCCATCCACCTCTTCTTAGGCTGCTCCCTGCTCAGTGCAGTGCCAGTAGCAAAGATATGGGAAGGCAACATGACCTGAGCAGGGATCCAGCTGGCCTTTCCCTGTCCTGTTGCCTTTCAGCTCCATCATGACCTTGGACCTCTGTGATGGGTGCATCAGAGAGTCATGCCTACTCCTGTTTGGCCCCCAGGACACTGGCCCTGGGGAGGAGAGAATGCTCCTGCTCTGACCCTAAGGGATTTACCTTCCCAAACACAGGTCTCTGCCCTGGAACTCACCCCCACGTGGACTCAGCCTGCCTCTCACCCTTAAATGTCAGCAGTGCCATTAATAGCCAACCCTGGGCAGGCAGGTGGTGCGTGAGAAGGTACAGCTGGAAGGGACCATTATATAACTCAGGCTGAACTCCAGTGTGACCGGGCCAGCGAACCACACCCAGCAATCCTACCCCCAGCTGATTCTTTGCTGGCTGCCTGGGCAAGTCAGCAGAAGGGGGGGAAACTATGGGAGCAGCAAAGGTGCAGGCAATTAGTGACCTGCCCAATGGCAGCAGCAGCAATTGCCCTGAAAGTTCAGAGCTGGGTCCCATCACCCTGGTTGTCCCCTGGGAAAGGGGTATCTGCTCCCTGCTGCTGCTCCAAGACCTTCCTTTATCCTGGGCCTGGAAGTGCCTATGCTGCCCCCTATGCCAGATGAGGGGCAAGAGGGACAAAGGGCAGGGAGGATGTTACAACAGGTACTGGAGGGGTGAGGAACTAGACACAGCCTGTTAGCTGGTGAGCTCTCTGGCCTTCCCTACATGGGCTTCAGGGGCAGGCTAAGTGTTGGCTAGGTCCTAGACAGCCCCAATAGCCATTGCCTGCACTCACTACCTCAGCCAGGTCAATGCCTGCCCAAGACTCCTTGTTCTAGGACCATGCACAGCAACAGGCAAGAGGAGCCCAGCCCACCCAGCCCTTAGGGTCTTCTGCAATCCCAGGGAATAAAGCTCCTAGAGAGAGCTCAGGCACCTGTCTGCCCAGCTGGGCTGGGATCAGAGCCTTCATCTGAGACAAGGCACAGGCCCTCTGCCATTTACCTCCTACCCCACTGACAGCACCAGGCACCAGCAACACCCCACTGACAGCTCTGACCCCTTCCCCTCCCCAGGTGATCTCCCTGCCCCCATCCTCTATATGACCCAGACATCAGCCCAGCCAGGAGACTCCATGCAGTTCCAGTGCTCCGTGTTCTCCCAGGTCCCTGCCACCCGTGTCATCTTCTGCAAGGACGGGAAGAAAGTTTCATCCCACAGTGGCTCAGAGGAGAAGGTCATTTACAGCTATAAACACGTGGTGTCCGGGGGCAGCTCTGGGCACTACGCCTGCAGGTATGAGACCAAGGACAACAACAACCAGGTGACCAGATCCCAGCTCAGTCCTGCCCAGCACCTCAGTGTCACCGGTAAAGGTGGGTGTGTTTGTCTCCATACCCCAGTGAGCCCCTAAAAATCCACTAACCATAACTGGCTTTGGTCCGATGGCTCTAGGGAGGGAAGGATGCTGGGGGAGTTCCCCGTGGGGGGTCCTGGTGTGCACCAACTGCTGGCCAAGCTCCCAGGAAGTAGGGCTGCTGGGCTGGAGACTGTGCAATATGAGCTTGTTACTGCAGAGCCCGCAGTGTGGGGCAGCAGCCGGCTCCCTGGGAACAGAGTTGGCAGCTGGGAACCAGCAGGCACCTACAGGGCTACAGAGTTTAATCACCACAGAAACCAATAAGCTGATGCTCATCAGTCAAATGGTTAAACTCTTAGGCTACGTCTACATTGGCGCGCTTTTGCGCCAAAGCTATGCAA
>JANRFK010003594.1:6566935-6586094 GCA_030068395.1 Apalone spinifera | reverse complement strand
TTCTGGGTGGGTCCCTCATGGAAAGGCCGACAGCTGAGTAGCTCAGCTCTCCTGCTGTTTGGGAGGAATTTTTGAAAACAGGGCAGGATGAGCTCCCAGGTGGGGATGGGATCTGGCGGTTATGAGGAAATATGGGTTTGCCATAGTGGTATGTTCCCATCAAGCTCCCCAACAGCAGAGTGAGCATGTTTGAAAATCAACCTGAAAAGTCTGAAAGAGGGAGAGTGACCCTGTTTTACACTCGGGGGGAGGAGGGGTGTCAGGGTTGGTCAGCTGTAGAGAGGGGCTCTGAGCCAGTTGATTCTGCAGCACGGCCTAGGGGGAAGCAGATCATTGGGGTCCCAGGCTGCCCCTAGTGCCAGGGGAGCTGCTAACTTTGCTGGCTCCCTGTCTGCCCATCTCTCTGTCAGGGGGCTCTGAGAGACCCCTCCCCCACATTCCAGACACAGACACTGCAGGGACCCAAGGGAGAGTGTCTAAGGGTGGCTCCCCATTGCTCTGCAGCCCACTCTTGCCACTCAGAGTTCCCTTCCCAGTCATGGGGATTGCTGCAGCCTTTCTGAGGGTCAAACACTTGTTTTAAGCCCTGTTTGGTCCATGCCTGCCACATAACCCTGGATCTTGGAGCATATTCATCAGCTGCACACTGCCCAAAAGGGACTTCAGAAAATCAGCATAGCCCCAGACTGAGGTGATGGGAGAGACGCCAGCCCTGGGGGGTGGTATGGAGAGTACCAAAGGATGGCCAGTTGAATCATAGAGAGCAATAGGCTCACGGGGAGACTAGAAGCATTTTCCAGGCTCTGCCAATGTCTGACCCAGCCTGAGTTCCCAGTGCAGCAACTCTGCTAATAAAACTGGTGGGAACCCGAGGGGGAGGCAGGACAACACAGATCCTTGGTACTTGGAGCCCCCACTCCGACTTCCACCTGCCTATGATCCCTGCCTGTCCTCTACATCCATACCCACAGGGCACCTTAGCTTCTGTTCCCCTGATATTCCCTCATTCATCTTCCTGATTAGTCTCTCTACCCAAACACTCCTACCCTGCCCTGCTAGGACATAGGATTTAGTTAGCAGCCTAGTCCAAAAGTGGGCTCTGAAGCTGAATTTCCACACTGTGCAAAAAGTTGATGAACTTTGCCTTCTTCCCTCATGAGCAGACCTGGCCAAAGATCCAGTTTTATTTGTGACAAAAATTGAAATAAACAATTTTGCTCAAAATGTTTCACAAAATGTTTTTTTTCTGACAAAAAAAGTCAAAATGAAACAAAACAAAAAGTCCGTAAAAAATTTTCTTTAAGATTTTATTTTTTTTCATTAAATAAGGTAGTTCTGGCCAAACATCTGATTTTGGTTAAACTATTGTTCATGAAAAACAATAATTTACAACAATAAAAAACAGATAATTCTGCTAAAAAACATCATCCAGTTCTGACTTTGTGAAAGCGACAGTGTTCTCTATGGCTAGACTGCACCCCTCTGTCGGCAGAGGGATGCAAATAAAGCACTTTGAAAGTGCAAATGAAGCAGGGATTTAAAATCCCACACTTCATTTGCATAGTCCCATCATAGCGCTGTTTCGATCAAGTGCCATTTTGAAACTGAAACCACAGTTTAGCTGCAGTTCTGCTGACAACAGAACGCTTTTTTGACAGATCCTGTACTTCTCAAAAAATGAGGAGCTTCCCTCCATAAATAAAAAAGCCACCAAATTCCCTGAGTATCCAGAAATAGGGCTCGCTTCCTTTCCACTGAGTGTGAGCGGAATTGAGGTGTAAGATCCTAGCGGGAGACTCAGCTATGAAAAAAAATCTACTCACAGCTAGATTTCTGCAAACAGATTCAGTGTCACCAAAGAGACACTCAGACAGCATACGGAATCACTGATACACCCTATCCTTACTACTCCCTACAGGGAACCAGTCCAGCATGACACCAGCAACACTTCTGAAGATCATATTGAATGTGAGAGCTTTTGTAGAGCATTGGAAATACTGGAGTCACCCAGACATGAGGGGAAAATGTGGGGGCTCAGGCATCTGAGTCTCTGAGGTTCCTTTGTCCCACCCTTTGCCTCTGACCCCCAGCTCTGCATTGTGAGGGCTTAGGGAACTCTGGTGAAATGTTGCAACTTCCTTGGAAACCTCCCACTGGAAAGTGTCCCATCCCCATCACTGGGAGCTGGGGGCAAAAGTGCTCATGAGACCTGTAGTCCAGGTACCTCATGCTCTTGGTCTCTTCTTTGAACCGGGCTCTCTGGTTCTCCCATAATTCTACCTTCTTGGTGACAGGCAAGTAGTACCTCATGGGAGTCCCTGGTTGCAGTGCATCATGGGAGATGATCCCAGCTAGGAGTCCCAGCCTGTAGAGAGAATATCAGCATGAGGCAACTGAACTACATGTCCCAAGCAGCACCAGGCTGGTATCTAAAAGACTATTTCTGATTTTGGTCAAAACGTTTCAGTTTTGGGGCACTTTCTATTTGAACAAAACCTTAAAAATGTCTGCCAAAAGCCAACTCTGTTTGTTACAGAATAGCTCTGTCAGAAAAGCAGGCAGACAGTTCCCACTGAACTTCACTAGCCGTATAAAATCCCTCTGAGACAGTACCCCCTAGTGACCCTGATCAGCATCAGGCTCCACTGTGCTCAATGGTGCCCACAGGGAAAGGTCCATGCTGGGAGAGATGCAGGAGTCATGTGGTTATAATTCATGTGGGGGAGGAGCCTTAAAGGCATTCACACCCGCGTGACCATGTGTAACTGTCATTTTCTCTCCAGATGCCTCCGTGAATTTGCCGAGAAGTGCCAAGGTGAATCACAGCTTTATCAAAGTGCAATTGGTTTTCCTCCTCCAGATCGGCAGTGATCTGTAGGTTTGGAAAGTGGAGTCACTCAGGGTTCCTAGGTTCAGGTTGTGTCTGTTACCCCGGTGTCCCTGCTGATGCCCCAAATCTCCACCCAGGAACAGGTATCTGCCTCCCACACCTGCTGCTAGCCTGGCCAGTCAGGACCTGCACTCTCGGACACAAACACACTTCCAGGAAAAGGAAAACATCCTTCCTAAACACCACATGACAGTGATAAGAGAGACTCCCCCATAGTCTGAAAATCCTCCTGTCTCTGCCATCAGGCAAACAGCCAAAGCAGAGATGTGCAACACTTCAAACTTCTCATTACAATTCCCAGGAACTAAGCATTCCAATCCCCCAGGTGGGTTTGCAAACCTCTGAAATGTGAGAATTGGCTCTTGTGAAATGAGTCCTATTTGTGAAGTGCCAGCACCACTTACTGGTCACCCTCCCCACCATCGGTCTCCCAAAGGGGGGAAAAAGACAGACAAGGGGTGAAATCCTGGTAGTTTCCCATTGACTTCAATGGGGCAGGATTTCTCTCAATGGGTCTCCACGTGATGTAGATGTCCTTGGGGCATGCAGAGGCTCACACTAACAATGACTGTGCAGTGGTACACATACCCCAGGTATCATGCTAGCAGCAGGGAAAGCTGTTAACACAGAACTTTCCATCACCAACTGCTTCCTTACGATAATGATTTGGCCACACTCCAGCTGCTATTGGCCATGAACAATATCCTGCATTTTTATTTCTTCTCCTGTAAGGATCCATGTAAGCAGTTTGGGGCACTGGAGTTCTGCCCTAATATTATTATTATTTATATTATGTACCATTTGACTGAGTGTTTAAAGCAGTGTCCAGAGGGAAGGGCTTTGTGTTGTGTCATGCCGGGATAGCTGGGCTCCTCAGAAGTAAGGTTGCAGTTAGCATCCCTGTCATCGCTCTTATTTTCTCACACACCTCCACAAGCCATTCCAGCAGATATGAAACTTGCTAACCATGTCACCTCACTGTGTACATCTTGTCCTGAGAGTTTGGGGGCAATGAACTCCGGTGATCTCAAAGAGAAGGGGGTTCATTCTTTTCCAGAGATGTTCCTAGTATTGCTTTGGCTGTGTTCATGCTAACAAAAATCAATTCATCCAGAACACCTCTAGTAAATGACAGCAGGACAACATATTACTGACAGAGATTTATATGACATGTGAATTCAGAAGCTGGTTTAACCCTCTCTGAATTATACATGTTGGATATGTCTACACTGCAGGCTTTTTGCACAAGAACACCCATTCTTGTGCAAAAACTTGTGGAGTGTCTACACTGCACGTGCATTCTTGCTCAAGTACATTTACAATAAGGCGTAAGAACAGAGGGCTTCTTGCACAAGAGTTATTCATTTCCCCACGAGGAATAAGCCCTCTTGCACAAAAGCTCTTGTGCAAAAAGGCCAGTGTGGACAGGAACAGGGCTTTCTTGCTCAAGAAACCGCTATGGCTAAAATGGCTATCAGAGCTTTCTTGTGCAAAAGAGCAACCACACTGCCATGGATGCTCTTGCACAAAAGCACATCTCTTGTGCAAAAGCCCATGGCAGTGGCCGTGCTCTTGCGCAAGACAGTTCTTGCACAAAAAGCCTACAGTGTAGATATAACCCCCAGTTCCCTTTTGACCCAAGCAGTTAGCTAATAATCTAGATCTTGTGCATAGTAAGATTGAGAGGTAAAAGTGATGACAAAAACAGTTTGTGTTCATAGATGCAGTCCTGTTTATTTACAGAAGATCTGCAAAGTCCTTTTTCCCTCAACACAAGCAAGAGACACCTTTTTTTTTTTTACTTCAGCTCCAAGTCTATTTCCAGCCAGCACTCTGCCCAAAAGCTAGCTCGCTCTCTAACTGGGGAAGCTACAGAAAAGGGACAGGCCAAGGCTGGGGAGGGGAAAATTTGAACTGGCTGCCTCAGAGGGGTTGATGTAAGAAAATCATTTTCCCCAGCCTAGCTGCCCAATAGAACTGCTATTGATGAACATGCAGCGGTGCTGTCAGAGGGGCATTTTCAGGCTTTAGTCTGGCTGAGCAGAAAACTAACATTGCTGTGATTATCTTAAAGCATCCGCAGCCCCAGACAGAAGAGACGACATACGCAACCATCACTGCGAAGCAGAACAGACGTCATTAATGATCCAAGAGCTGAAACGCAGAGCTCGTGTGTGCAGCCACATCGCAGAACCTCCCCAAATCAGAAGCAACTATAGAAGTTGAGCAACTAGGAAGTGGAAGACCTTCTTTGGAGCCACAGCTAGGCAATGCACAGTGACCTGAAGAGCTGACACTGCAGCATTCTCAGGGCAAATGTGACCTGTTTTCCTTTTGGGAGAAAAAGATTTTTGACTTAATAAAATTAAGAAAAATACTCAGACTCTGTATTCCTGCCCTCTGACTCGTCTTACCAACAATTCAGCTCCCAAGTCCCCTCAGCTCTGTCTAGTGAATCCATTGCTATCCCAAAGTATCCAAAAATCATGAGGCAGTCCCCCACCCCAAAAAATCCAATTTACCTCAAGAACTAATGAGGTTTTTTAATTATGCCTTTTGTTTGCATTTATTTGACTGCCAGTGTCTGAGGTCAGGTCTTTTAGAGGTCAGATTTTCCAGCTGTTCCTTACAACCAGGAGAGCTAAAAATTTACTCATTTAAAAAAAAAGTCCAAGATTCTCACATAATCCCAGCACCGTGGCCGTTGGGCTTTAAGAAAAGCATGATGTATTATTAGATGTGCTGTGCAATCATGAGAATTGACAACAGTGTCAGGGCACCTTTGAATTGCCAGGTCTGTTTAATGTCATGTGGGTTTGGAGGGATGTGATGAAACATAAATGTCAGGCAAGAAGTATTGGTGCTCTGGAAAATCCAGCCCCTGTATTTAGGTGCCTCACTAAGAGCCGAATGCCTGGAAAATCTGGCTTTGCTCTGAGCTTTCAGATGTGAGGTGCAGGCCCTGCTGCTGGTGCCCTGCAGACACTGGTGGACTTGGGATCTTTCCCTCTTCTACTTTGCTCTGCATGGCCGTGGAAGGGGTGGGATGGGGAGGGTTCACCTCCCAGGCCAGCTGTTCACCCACAGCCCATGACATGCCTTCTCCACCCCTTCCCCCCATTCCCCAGACTACCACAGGCTCCCCACTCCATTAGTTACCTGGTTTCTCCATAAGCCACTCAAGTCACACTATAAATCTGTGGAAAAGCTGAATCCAGGAGTCCTGGCCTCCACCCACCCCGCTCTAACCCATTAGATCCTAGTTCTCTCCCAAAATACAGGTTAGAACCCACAAGTCCTGTCTCCCAGCCTCCCTCCCCGCCCCCCTCTCTAGCCACTGTCCTCTCCAACTCTCCCAGAGTAATCACTGGAGGAACCCCCCCCGGAGGAACCCCCCCCCTAGATTTTCAACCCAGTCCTGGCTGCTACTGAAGGGTTACATTTACAACAGCCAGTCTCCAATTGTGCTCCTCTGACTCTTGTCTGAGCTCCCCAAATACCCCCTGTCCAGCTGCCCTGCAGTGCTAACTCCAGCCCAGGGGTGAAATGTGCCCAGCCCACATCCCAGGACAATCCACTTCTGCATCTGTTACTCAGCAAAACAGCCCTGCCTTGTGCTCCTGACACATTTCCATGGGGGCTTTCTCCTGTCTGGCTTCCCCCAGGTGTTAACATCTATTCGGGAGATTTTCTCTTTCTCATATTTCTTTGGACTTTTTCCCTGGTTCCCCCACTTGCCTAGTCCCACTGATTCGGGCTCTTACCTGCTCAGAGGTCACTTCTGGATGCTCATTGTCAACTCTCTTGTGTTCTTACCCATCTGGCAGGGCCCTGGTGCCCGTCGCTCAGCAGGGACAACAGACTCCTTAGGAAATCGGAATGGGGAGCAGGAGAAGTCAGGCAGAAGTGCCTGGAGCTGGTTGTGGAGGACAGCATGAGTAGAGGAGACTAAGCAGGTGGGGAAGACAGTGCAGTCCTGTGGTGAGTGTTCTGTGGGGCAGAAATTCACCCCAAGCACTGGTATAAGCCTCCGACCCCATTTATGTTTTCTTTGAGCTCTGAGGAAAGAAGCTGGGTCTTTCTCTCAATGGACTGGAGACCAAGGTGAAGGCAAAAGGTTCAAGCTAATCAGATATCCCAGGTCCCCCAGTCACCCAGCAACCTTTACCCTGGCTCAGCTGTGCCGTTAGCCAGGAGCTGTCTCAGTCCCTAGGCAGACATGGGACACGACATTTCCTCAGCAATCTGTTTAGACTCAAACAAACAAGTCAGGCCCCTTCAGTTCTCAGTCCTCCAGCCCTAAATAGAGACGTTGTGGCCAGAGCACAGAACAGAGGCAGGAAACAGGGATGATGATTATCAGGCTGCAGGAGGAGACAGAGCTGGTCAGAGAGAAGCTGCAGTATCTCTGCTACCTCAGCCCTGCAGACCCCAGAGGGCCTTGGGGCACGGAAAGGTGCTGGCTGGAGCATCCAGCCCTGGGGAGCAGACGGGTACAGATCAAAGCAGAGAGAGAGACCGGAACTTCCTTTTGCTGAAGTCAGACAAGGAAGTTGGGACACATTGGAACAGGGAGTGACATCAGATTGTCTCCTTCTGATCTCATCAAAGACAGAAGCTGCTGGGCTGTTTCCATCCCATCATCGCCCCGATGCTCCTGTCTCTGTGCCTCTTGCTGTCCAGTGAGTACGCAGGAATCCTGGGCTAATTTGCAGCAGGTTGGGAGGAAACAGAACCGAGAGCAGCCACTGGCCCAGACTTTCAGCAAATTCCCTTCAGTAGGAGAGAAATAGGACCTGGAGTAAACACCGAACAGGAGAATTACTGCATAATGCCCCCAATTGATGTAAATCAGTGTCACTCCACTGGAAACAATTCTGGTTTACACCAGCTGAGAATCTGGCCCTCTAGGGAGCTGAAGGGAAAGGCAGCCCCAGCTCAGCCGAGGTCTGTGCGTGAGGGATCTGCCCTGCCCCAGATCTAACATCCTCCCTGGTTTGCTTCTTCAGCAACACACAGATCAGAAATTCATTCCCCTGTCTATTACAGGCAGCTTCTGTCCGTCAAGGGGAATCTCAGAAAAGGGGGAATTTTATCTCTAGCACTAACCACAGGTCCCCTTTCTGTTCCCAGTGCTGAGACCCAGCAGCCAGGAGATCTGCTCAGCTCCCGGTGAGTCCGTCTGTCTGTCTGTCTGTCCCTGACCTACACATGGCATTTATCCCTCCCTCTCCTGTTGTCCATCCACCTCAGTGCAGTGCCAGCAGTAATGGCACAGGAAGGCAAACGGGATGTGTGGGTTCTGAGCAGGGATCCAGCTGGGCCTTCCCTGTCCTGGCCAGTGTGAGAGGTGGGTCAGAGAGTCCTGTCCCACCCCCAGGGCACTGGCCCTGGGGAGGAGAGAATGTTTCCTGGCTCTGATCACAAAGGATTTACCTTCCCACCCGCTAGCTCCCAGTTCCTCATGGCTGAAGAGTCTCTGCCCAGGACCTCACCCCCCACATCGACTCAGCCTGCACCTCATCCTAAAAAATCAGCAGCCCTGGGTGGGCAGATGGCATTTGAGAGGTTATGGACAGACCCTATTATATAACCCAGCCTGAGCTCCCATATGACCTGGGCTACGGAACCACACCCAGCACGGGCTAGCCAAGCTCTTTCTTTGCTGGCTGTCTGGCCCAGGCACTAGCAGGGGGATAGGGCAGATATTGATTTGCCAAGTGGTAATTCCCCTGCGAGTTCACAGCTGGTGCCATCACCCTGGTTGTTGTTTCCGGGAAGGGAGGATCCGCTCCCTGTCGCTGCTCCAAAACCTTCCCTTAGCCTGGGCCTAGAACTGTCTCTAGTGGTCCCTGTGCCAGGGGACAGGGTAGGTGTAGCATTGAAAGTCAGAATCAAACCTGAGATCTCTGGCACTTAGTGCATGAGCCACTAGCGCTGGAGCTAAAAGCCAGCTGGGTCTCCGCTATGACTGTTGGGCAGGCTCATTCTTTTCTCTGAATCTGATCTAGGTGCCACTAGGTGGGTCAGTGAACCACACCCAGCAGGTGTGTGGGCTGCACAGGCACAGGGGCAGGGAGGACGTGAGAGCAGGTGCTGAAGGGATGAGGGATGGGCACAGCTCCTTGGCCATTAGCTTCATGTCCGTCACTGCATGGGCTGCTCAGAGAGGCCAGACTCACTAAGGGGTCACCCCTCACTTGGCCATACAGCCCCACTTGGGTCAGTCGGTGCCTGCACCTGGACCCCATGTTCTAGGACACTGCCCAGCCCCAGGCAATGGGATCCCAGCCCACCCAACCATGAGGCTCTTCTGCAACCCCAGTGATCCCAGGTAATAAAACCCCTGGGCCCTGAGAGAGCTCGTCTCCCTCCCCCGTCTGCCCAGCTGGGCTGGGGTCAGAGCCTCCATCTGAGACACGGCCCAAACCCACTTGTTCCATCAACAGTACTGGGCAACAGCAAAACCCCACTGAGCTCTGACCCATTCTCCTTTCAGGTGCTCTCCCTGCCCCCACCCTCTACCTGAACCAGATGTCGGCCCAACCAGGGGACTCCGTGCGGCTCCAGTGCTCCGTGTTCTCCCAGCACCTGGCCACCCGCATCATCTTCTGCAAGGACGGGGAAGAAGTTTTTTCCCAGAGAGTATCAGTGGCGAAGGCCACCTATGACTATGACTACGTGGTGACCAGGAGCAACTCTGGGAAT
Organism: Apalone spinifera; assembly: GCA_030068395.1. NCBI lineage: Eukaryota > Metazoa > Chordata > Testudines > Trionychidae > Apalone > Apalone spinifera. The sequence continues at coordinate 6,576,496 of JANRFK010003594.1, read as the reverse complement.
TATGTCTGTGTCTATGAGATCAAGGACAGCGACAATCAGGTGACCAGATCCCAGCTCAGCTCTGCCCAGCGTCTCAGCGTCACTGGTAAGGTGGTGGGGGGTGTGCACATGCGTATGAGCTCTCTGCTCACTGTATTCCCCTCTCTGGGTTACAGCAGGGAGAATGGGGTGCTGGTTCCTGGAAGGGGCTGCGGGTCGGGTTCCAGCCTTCTGCTGCGTGGCACTTACCACATGTGGCTCCCAGTGGGCAGCGCAGGGGGGCTCAGGCAGGCTTCCTGTGTCCCCTGGCTCCATGCCACTTCCAGAAGGGGCCAATGTGCCCTTGTGGCCCTGGGGGCATTGGGTGTAAGGCAATGGGCACCACCAGTAGGAAAAAAAACCCTAACTATATGACAGAGCTATTGTTACAAGTTACCACAGGGATAATTACTCCAGCCAGGACAGGTGCGGTATTTGAGAACTCACTGCCAAAAGATTAAATTTCAGTGTAAGAGAAATAATTATAATGAAGTGCACAGAGCAGTCAAAACACTACAGTAGCACACTGAGAAAGAAAAACAACACACTATAAGGCTGTGTCTAGACTGGCATGATTTTGCACAAATACTTTTAATGGAAAAGTTTTTCCGTTAAAAGTATTTGCGCAAGAGAGAGTCTATACTGGCATGTGCCTTTGCGCAAAAGAATTGCGCCATTTTAGCCATAGGGCTTTCTTGCGCAAGAAATTAACGTGGCTGTCTACACTGGCCCTCTTGCGCAAGAATTCTTGCGCAAGAGGGCTTATCCCTGAGCGGGAGCGTCGGAGTATTTGCGCAAGAACCACTGATTTTGTACAGTACAAGGTCAGTGTTCTTGCGCAAATACTCACGGCCAATGTAGACAGGCGGCAAGATTTTGTGCAAAATCATGCCAGTCTAGACGCAGCCTAAGTGTGCAATGCAGGAAGTGCCAAATAAGAGTGGCCCTCGCAGTTCAGAGCAGACCTCAGCCCGCAGCCATTCCTGGTCCTCCTGTCCTGCCCCAGGCTGTGGATTTTGTTAGTGAGGTGATATGTGGATTTGCACCAGTAGAAACCAAACCTCCAGAAATAACGTATATATGTAAAAACTTTCCATGGGGGTAACTCCTCCAGCCGGGGCAGGCTGGGCATTTGTGGACTCACCGCTCACATTTACATTTAGGCATAAGAGAGAAATAACAAGGAGGAAATGCACAGACCAGTCACAAACCTAAACTCACACACTTTGAAAGAAGCTAAGGTAACAACAACCACAAGTGTGTGTTGGGTCGGAAGGTGAGTGTGACAGACAGCGTGTGTGTGAGTGAGAGCCAGGGACATACACAATGCGTGAAGGTGACAGATATATAGAGTGTATGACAGTGACAGGGATGCGCATTGCCCCTTTTAAATATGCTGAGCATGTTCAGATAAAGGAGCAGATGCCAGCAGCTAGCTCCCTTAGTCCCAAGCCCAGTCATGCCCCATCCCTCTGGGGAGATGGAGTACCAAGTCTGGGTACTCCCACTCACTGGGTGGGGTTGCTCTGGCAGGAGGCACCAGACGCATCATCCCACCTGGGCTCCCAGGTTCTGTCTCTGTGTCATTAGCTAGTTACGCTCTGTGCTGGCATTGAGTGCCATACACAGCATGTGGGCCAACTTCCAGCAGCCCTGTCCGCAGGCAGTGGCTGCCTGTGGCTATTTGTGTAAAGGGCAGAGTAGGGGCCTGGACTGGGCCACGGTCTGCTCTGATCTCTCCTGTGTTTGTTGCCTAGGCAATGACTCCAGCAGCGATACTTTCAAGGCTTCATCCCCGCCAGGTAAATGTTTCTGAAGCATTTCTGTGTTCTGGGGACTCTGGTTAAGGAAAGGTGGATGCTGGGCTGGGCAGTCCCAGTCTGTGTGTGATCACCATGGCGATGGATGTAAAGGGAACACACCAGGAAGTAACAGTGATTAGTTCATCCAACATAGCACACTCTCCCTGCCCCTCTCCCAGGCTTTGCCCAGCATGGCTGGGCCTGGAAATGTCTCTGCAGGGCAGGAAAGTGGCTCTGTCAGAGGGGGAATCCCAAACCCTTCTGCTGGGCAAGTTTCCTCTGGAGTTCCCTGCCCCCTCTGCTAACCCGGCAGCCAGTGAGTTATTGCCTCCCTCTGCACTCACTGGGCGGGGGGTTGCTCTGGCAGGAGGCACCGGACGCATCATCCCACCTGGGCTCCCAGGTTCTGTCTGTGTCATTAGCTAGTTACGCTCTGTGCTCCAGTCCCTTCCAGCAGCCCTGCCCTCAGCCAGTAGCTGCCCGTGGCTAGTTGTGTAAGGGCAGGGTAGGGGCCTGGAGTGGGCCACAACTTGCTCTGATCTCCTGTGTGTTTGTTGCCTAGGCAATGACTCCAGCAGCGATGCTGTCAAGGGTTCATCCCCGCCAGGTAAATGTTTCTGAAGTGTTTCTGTGTCCTGGGGACTCTGGTTAAGGAAAGGTGGATGCTGGGCTGGGCAACCCCAGTCTGTGTGTGATCACCATGGCCAGTGGCGGCCCGTGCATAGGTGCGAACTAGGCAGTCACCGAGGGTGCCAAATTAAACGGCCGTTGAGGGGTTTGGAGGCAGGAGAGCCGATCACACGCCGATCGTGTGTTTCGCCTAGGGTGCCAGTTGCCGGCAGCTCATCTAGGGCTGCTCCTGACCATGGTGATGTATATAAAGGAACACACCAGGAAGTAACAAGTTCATCCAACATAGCACACTGTCCTTGCAGCTCTCCCAGGCTTTGCCCAGCATGGCTGAGCCGGGCAGCATCTTTGCAGAGCAGGCAAGCAACTCTTTCAAAGGGGAATCCCAAACCCTTCTGCTGGGCAAGTTTCCTCTGGAGTTCCCTGCCCCCTCTGCTAACCCGGCAGCCAGTGAGTTATTGCCTCCCTCTTCACTCACTGGGTGGGCGGTTGTTCTGGCAGGAGGCACCAGACACATCTAGGGTTGCCAAGTGTCTGGTATTGACCCAAACAATCAATACTGGACTGGCAAAAAAAAATCAGAAAATACAAGACACCTAAAATGTCTGGTATTTTCTGATTTTTTCCTGGCCAGGAGGCAAAAATCACTGGTGTTTACTGGTTTTTTTTTTTTTTTTTTGCTCAGCAACTTTGGTCTCCCCCCTTTTTTTTTCTCAACAGAATTTTTTCCGTGGTGGGTTTTTTTTAGGGGGAGGGGGTTTCAGTATTTTTGGTTATACAATCTGGCAACCCTAGACACATCAACCCACCTGGGCTCCCAGGTTCTGTCTCTGTGTCATTAGCTAGTTACACTCTGTGCTCCAGGCCTGGCCTAGAGTGTCACACCCGGCCTGAGGGCAAACCCCTCTGCCAGGAATATCAGCCCAACACCAGTGTCCCAGGCAGCAACTGAGGCCCAGGGACTGACCTTAGCAGAACCCAACCTGGCTGTTTACCTCAAGCACCACCTCCTCCGAAGACTTTGCATCAGCAGTAAATCAGCCCACCTTCTCCTCAGGACATAAATGGAGCAAAGGCCTCATGCTGCCTTCTGCATAGAGGCAGGGAAGGGGGGTGGAGCAGTGATCTGCCAGCCATGCTGGGCTGCTCTGTCTGTCACTGGCTTTTGTGAGGCCTTTGCATGGAGTCCTGGTGCATAGGGTTGCCAGGTGTCCAGCTTTGAACAGGACAGTCCGGTATTTGAGTTTTCTGCCTGGGAAACAAATTGAGAAAATACTGGGCATATGAATGCCCAGTATTTTCTAATTAAGTTTCTATTGTTATCATGAGTTTCAGAATGTAGCTATGCAATAGAGAGGAGGGGGGTGGAGCGGGATGGAATCCCCGGGGCCAGACTCGCCTATGCACCCCGCTGGGACCATGCGCAGGACGGGCAGCAACCTGGGATCTGCATGCACCCAGGCCAGCCTACTTCCTGCCAGCCATTTCCTTCCCCCCCCCCCCACCACCAGTCTCCTCCGGCCAGCCCTGCTCCCCTCCCGAGTGGTCTCCCCCCCGATCTGAGATGAAGTGGGTCCATTAATTTAATATGGTGCAGCCTGAGCAAATTGGGGTAAGAGAGACTCTGTGATGGGCAAAGGCAGAAGCCTCCCCAATGGCCTCCATCACTTAGGCCTTCCTTTCGGGGAACGTGCCCCCTGCAGCACGATCCCCCTCCCCCTTAAAGCGAGGCCTCCAGGAGCTCCCACGGGGTCCCTATTACACAGCAGCTGCTCTGTGCCTAGAGCTGACCCTTCAGGGAGACATGCTGCTTTGAACAAGGCCCTTACCACATCTCCTTCCATGTTTCAGGGCTGGCCGTGTCCCCTATCATCTGTGCAGCCTGCTGCAGCCTGGTCCTGCTGCTCCTGGTGTCTGCACCTGTCATCACCTTCGTGCTGGAGAAACAGGGGCTGCCTGAGCCTGCAGGGCTAGAAGAGGCTCCCAGGAAGAGCACCAGCATTTTTTTGGTGGGAAGGCAACGGGGGATCCCCATTGACCGGCTGTGAGCAGTAGGGAGGGGAAGGAGGGGGCAGGGGCAGGGGAGTTACCAGTGCCCAGCTCTGAGACATGGGTTGGGGAGACGTTATTGGTCAGTGCTGCACATAGCGCCCTGTGGTAACTGTCTTTGCCCAGGTAACTCCGCCGGACTGCTTCAGTCCCCTCCCTTTCCCCACCAAAGACTTTGTCAGTCACGGATCAGGGTTGCCAAATTTCTATTGGCCAAAAACCAGACCCCCAAGACCTCGCCCTGGCCCACCTTGCCCCCAAGGCCCAGGAGTGGGCAATAAGCAGTCAGCAGTCAGGACATGGTTTGCCAGAGTTAGCCCCTGGTGAGTCACTGGTGCTTTATTTATCTGGGCAGCCACAGATACAGCCTCTTGCTGCTCCCTTTGGCAACTCCTGCCCTGCAGCCTGCAGCCCTCTGCTCATTGCCAGCCAGGCCAGGGCCATGCTGAGCTGTCAGAGCTGAGCCCTGCCATGACCTTCCTAGCCAGACAGCCCAGCCCAGCGCCTTCCTTCTGCACTAACCAAACAATTCCACCTGCCGAGGGGCTGCCTGTCTAGAAGATAAGGCTGGGCTCCTGGTTAAGGCACCAGGGTGGATCTTCTGGGAGACTGAGATTTGAGTCCCAGCTCTGCTTCAGAGTCCTTGGGCCTGTCACCTCCTCTCTCTGGGCCTCAGCTCCCATCTGTGAAATGGGGCCAATGGTTCTGTCTCGTCTCAGGGGAGAATTTCCAAGGCCCCTAAGGAATTTAGAAGCCCAAGTGTGTGACTGTGCTGAGCGCCCACTGCCTGGTGCTCCTAAGCCCCACAAGTGCTTTTGAAAATCCCCTCCTCTCCTTAGACTGTGAACTCCTCTGAGCAGGGGCTGCCTCTCACTAAGAGCTTGTCTGCTCAGGGAAATTAACCAGCAGAACGACACTGTAAACAATCACTGCAGCTCTCTCAGGATAACTCCTCCTGGGGACACCTCTGTTCCGGAATTAGAGAGCCTGGGTCAGGGTTAATTCTCACCATTTTCACCATGTGATAAACTACAGAAAGCCCGTCATGCACTGGGGTGAGAGGGGCAGTTATCCCAGGAGAGCTGTAGGGTTTAGCTAGACCAGCAGAGTTCTGCTCAAGGGCAGTGTTTATCACAGGCACAGAAAGATGTTGCCTTGTCAAAATGCCTGTGGAGGCCCTGCCCATGCTCTGCCTCTATGGCCCCTCCTGCTTGCTCCCGGACAGGCAGCTCAGTGTGGAGAGTTTGGTACAGTGCTGCCCTCCTGATGTTCTGGGGGCTCCCTGGGATGCTCCCCCCACCCAATTCACCTGCACTTTGGGGCAGCTGGGGTTACACCACCCTCTTGTCTCTCTGATGCTCTGGGGGTAGCTGGGACTGTGCCACCCCCCAGGTGATCTGGGGGCAGGAGTCTGGGGTCACATGGCCCAGCAACCCTGCTGGGGCTGGGAAGCAAGGGCCAGCATCCACAATGAGTGAGTTGGGTGCAGTGGGTGCAGAAGGCGCATGGCACCAGGTGGACAAGGTGGGGCTGGGGTTCTGCCTCCCTATCCCAGGGATTCACCCACTGCCCATAGTTCTCCTGGTCAGGTTGCCAGGCAGACAAACCATCCATGCAGTACCCAGCGAAAAGGAGTCAGACCCGGGCTGCTTTCCAGGGGCTGCTACAACATATATAGTACCAGTGGATTGCAATGGGGGCCGAGTGCACAGGAGCTAAGGAACAAGGTGTCTGTTTTGATTTGTTATTCTGTGCTGTGAATAAACTGTAAAGTCAGGGGCTTGGCCACAGCCTGGTTCATTCTGAAATTTATTCCAGAGGCCAAATAGCCAATTACAGGCAGGTTTATTGATCTAAGCCAGCAATGGCACAGCACAGGGGAAAGGTTCCACACGACACCTGTCTCTGGGAAGCCCCTTGTGCTACCTTGTTACATTCCCCTGACACAAAATGTGGCTCCCCAAGTTACACCCCAATGCCATCTTTGTATAACCTCCCTGTGTGTAGGTACAAGACGCTTTGTGTGTTGTCTGAGATGTGCTTTAATCCAGTGATTCCCAACCTTTTCCCCATGGAGGAACCCCTAAAATGATTTTTCATGTCCCGAGGAACCCCTACCTATGAAAACATTTGCTTGGCCAGAAAAAGTTGCCAGCGGGGAGTGCAATTCAATATATATATGTCAGCTTACATTGTAAGAAAAAATGTTTTTATTTATTTATTCCACGATTTCTCGATTTCCGCAGAACCCTGGTTGGGAAACACTGCTTTAATCTATTGGTTTTCTACTTTGTTTCTCTGGTACCCTGGTGTTCCCCTTACCTCTCTGTCCTGACACATGTACCAAAGGGTTTAATGACACTTCCTAGGTCTGTACCAGGCTGGAACAATCAGATGTCCTGCCCTCTTCCTTTGTCATTCCCGTACTGACCTGTGAGAGTCACCCCCTACCTCTTGTTGTGATAAAATACTCATGTATCCTGGTCCTGACAGTTTTCCTATTTAGAAGCCAGAACTTGTTTCATCAAACACAAGGGGTGCGTCTAGACTGGCAGATTTTGTGCAAAAGCGGCTGCTTTTGTGCAAAAACTTGCTGCCTGTCTACACTGGTTGCGAGAATTTGCGCAAGAACACTAACTTTGTAATGTACAAAATCAGTGCTTCTTGCTCAAATACTTTGATGCTCCCGCTCAGGCATAAGCCCTCTTGCGCAAGAATACTTGTGCAAGAGGACCAGTGTAGACAGAAATGTTAATTTCTTGCGCAAGAAAGCCCGATGGCTAAAATGGCCAACGGAGCTTTCTTGCACAAGAGAGTGTCTACACTGGCACGGATGCTTTTGCGCAAAAGCAAATCTTTTGCGCAAAGGCACATGCCAGTATAGGTGCTCTCTTGTACAAATACTTTTAATGGAAAAACTTTTCCGTTAAAAGTATTTGTGCAAAATCATGCCACTGTAGAGGCAGCCAGAGATGTGCTGGGATACTTAGCACGAGGGAACAGGACTAGAATAAAAGGTTTAGGCCAGCATAGGCTACATAATTGCTCTGATATTTGTGCTTAATATAATTTATGCTTAAATATATAGATAAATAGCTATAGTGAAGACAATACATATAACCAAGATGGATTAGTCAAGTACTGGGGAATTCTTCTGTCTCCTGTGGATGGCTGGAATTCAGATGTTAGACTGTGAGCTCTTTGGGGCAGGAATTGTCATTTGCTCTGATTGTACAGAGCCCAGCAGAGTGGGGTTCTGACCCAGTCTAGCATAATAGAAAGGTCCCCTCTCCTGTTAATTATTTGGGTTTCTCTCTTGTTGGTTTAATTGGTGTTTATTTCCTTCTTACTGTAAAGTTCCCATCAGAAGACTCACAGGCTGACTAGCCGGAAAGCAGGGACTGGGGCTGATCTGTTGGTGCATAGGAGGGTATTTCCCACCACTGGAAGGGCACATGCCCCTGTGATATCTCATGTCCACAGAAGGTCTTCAGTGATATGCACTTGGCTGTATTTCACCCCTGGGAACATCAGTGTTAAGCCCCTGCGCAGAAGTAAGAATATTGGAAAAAATACATAAACTGGTGCTGACATTTCATGTGGGAGGAAAACCGACAGCAAAATGATTTAAAAATAACCAGTGCACTCACTTAGCTGCCTCTGCCCCTGCTCGCTGCATCATGGATGGTCTGAGCCACTGCTCCCCAACATTCCCTGACATCTTGGGTCCAAGGGCCCAGGTTTCTGCTCAGTACACATATATACTGGGATGGAGCACGGCCACCTTCCCTCCCTCAGCACATTCAAGGTGTGTTCACTGCTGTCACTGACTCTGCTCCCGCTCTGGCCAGGAGGCTGTGAGACCCTGTGCTGACTGGGAGGAGCCTGGAGTTGCTTTTCTGGAGTCAGATATGGATGGGGTCAGGTTTACATGGGCCCGGCGGGACACTTGCTCTCTGGGCTGTGTGCTGGGCAAACCCCAGGTGAGAGAGATCCCAGGACTCCTGCTGGCTGAGTGTCAAAGACAGGCAAGATCCTGCAGAAGCCTGCCAACCATGGCCTGGCTCCCTGCCCTCCTGCAGGGAAGGGACCAAGAATTAGGTTTCTGGGGTGGTAACAGGCAGGAAACTAGCAGCCTTCTCCCTCTAACCGGGTGTAGTTCTACAGGACCTAGTTCAGTAGCTTCATCCTGCCCAACCAGGGCTGCCCAAATGAGAAGCAGATGAAAAGTGCCAGCAGAGCTTACTCCTTAGTTTAAGCAGAGACTAGTGCTGTGGCCCTTGTACACATGATCACGATTCCTCCTTAGAAGTCACTGGGGCTGTTCTGCCCTGCGCCTCCTGTCCCACATTCACGTCACTTGGCACTGAACCTTAGACCCTGGGGATGTTGTTTTCAGTGCGTGGCACAGCCTGCTAATGCCCCACACGTGGGGACAGGAAAGGCACTTTCGTGGTGTGGGGAGGGGATGGGGTGGGAGTGGGGAGCAACTCTCAGGGCTGCACTGCAGAGAGTCTCCCGAGTGAAGGGAGGATGAACAGAACCTCCCAGCGGCATGTAACATCTCTCACTGAGTCTCTGCATGTAACTAACACCTGAATGGATTATACCTCTGCTGTCATACCCGGGTTAATGTGTGACAGGTGTCCAGGCGCTTTCACTTCCCCCGGTCGGAGTTCACACACAGCTCTGGGACCCATTTCTCCACCTACCCCAGCACATCCATTCAATGCCTTGGGCGCTCAGCATTGTGCAGGACCCCAGGCTCACTACATGGACTCTCCTGGGACATGCTGAATCCTTCAGGTAGGTTCCTCTGCATAATTACCTCCTTTTCATCGCTCTCGGGGGCTGCTCCTGCCTTCTGAGAGCTCGCCCTCCTGTTCCCACCTCCCATCAGCGCTGGGCAACAACTTCCCCTCAGCGCTCACAAAGCCATCAGCTTGTCTTCCTCGAAATCCCTCCTCAGAGCCCACCTCTGCCATGGGGCCTGTGGAGCTTTTGTTGCAAGGATAGAATCATAGAATCATAGAATACTAGGACTGGAAGGGACCTCGAGAGG
>JANRFK010003594.1:6503154-6519443 GCA_030068395.1 Apalone spinifera | reverse complement strand
CCCCCCCCCCCCCCAGCCCTGGTGTGTGAGGGGAATGTGGGGAGTGTTCTTCTCCTTCTCAGTTGGGGGGGCCACGTCAGTGAGGGTTTTTATTTATTTATTTATTTTGCTTTTCACTTGTGTGGAAAGTGGTCCCCAATGTCACCCAACCCTAAAAGGTTCCCCACTCCTGCATTAAGGGCATTTCCATCCAAGTGACCACGTGTAACTGTCATTCTTTCCCCAGATGCCTCCGTGACTTGGCGGCAAAGCACCAGGGTGAGTCGCAGCTTTTGTTAACAGCAAAGTTCCAATATTTAGCCTGAGTAGGGGGTGGTTATCACAGTCACTGATTTCAGCAAGGTGCTGGAGTTGACATCCTTAGATCTATTTACTGAGGCAACTTCACTGCAGTATGTTGACAGCTGATGCTCCCCATTGACTCCGCCCATGCTTCTTGTTCTGGTGGAATTCCAACATCAGCAGGAGAATTCTCGGCTGTCAATTTATTGCCTGTAAACTAGACATGATATAATTGACCCTCGCCAGATCGATTACTGCCTGCTGATCTGGTGGGTAGTAAAGACTCTGCAAAACGAAGTCTTTAAATCATGGTCTGAGGATGTCAGTAGCTCAGCCAGAGTTTACAAGTCTATTATTGGCATGGTTGTGATGGGGCACCGGGAATGTAGAATGACACCATGGGACTGCTATGCCCCCCTTAACTCTCCAGTCTGGGCTGTCTCTTCCAATGCTTTGTTAGTGACGAGCAGCAAACCCCTCCAGGTGCTGTTGTCACTCAGCACAACAGCATGTGGTGCCCCATGCCCCCACCTAGATGGTATGAATGTTCCCCGAGCCACTCATGAATGGCACAGAGAAATGCACCAGCTGAATTCCCCCACACCTATCTCCCAGCACTGTACCCCAAGAATATACTGTCTTGCACTGCTCAAGATGAACAATGCAAATGTATTAATTGGATCATCACTTCATTAATAGAAAGTAGATTTACACTAGTCTTTGTAAACGTATGCAGATTTACTACACAATTCAGGCAAACTCGCTGGTAAATATAAACAGTAAAACAAATGTATTGTTTACAAAAGATAGATTTGAAGTGATAGGGAAAAAGGCAGAGTTAATTACCAAAATAAAATAAAAAAATAAAATATAAACTCACAGTATAAACTCTCAAGCCTGTTAGTCTGGGCAACAGCTACATTAAGCAGTTTCTCACCACACTGGGTATTGTAGTTCATAGTACACACATTTCACCCTTAAAATCTGGGCCAGTCTCCTCTGTAAGGAACCTTACATCTTAGGCTATGTCTACACTACAGGCTTCTTGTGCAAGAAGCGTTTATGAGAAGAGATCTTCCACAAAAACCTCTTGCACAACAGCACGTCCACACTGCAAAAGCACATCGAAAAAGTGACGCAAGAGAGCATCCAGACTGCATGGACACTCTCTTGAAAGGAAACTCTGATTGCTATTTACAGAATGGCCACCAGGGCACCTGGGCATTTTTCAATTGCCTTTTTTTGCGCAAAAAAACCCTGTTGCCCGTCCACACACACATCTTTTTGCACAAGAGCTCTTGCTCAAAAAGAAGTTATTCCTCGTAGAAGGAAGAATACCTTCACCAGAAAACTCCCTTTGTTCTTTCGTTTTACTTGCGCAAAAATGCACTTCAGGTGTGAATGGTCTATGAGTTTTGCACAAAAACTGTAGTGCAGACCTAGCCTCAGTGTCCTTGTTACTTGCAGCAGAGGCAGGAGCACGGCCTCTGTGTTCTGTTTTTATCCTCAGTCTGTGTGCTCGTGGATTACAGTTTCAGGCATATCTAGGGATATTTCCATGTCTCCAGGGACAATGGCTGATGATGTCTGTTCAACAGCCCCTAGCTAGGTATTGATTACCTCCTTTGTCATTGTTTCGATAGTGCGAGTGTCTGGGCACCTCCCAAGCACACAGCATATTTTAGTAAAAACCATAAACACAATTCTTATAATTTCATATTCACTGATGAGACCCATATTTAGCTAGAGCAAAATCTTTCAGCACATCATAACCTTTCCCTTGAGACCTTACAAGACATGCTTTATATACAAGACCACAGTTCTATAACAACGAGGAATATAGGGGTTACGGACCACTCACCCAAGATATACATTGGCACATTGGGTGAGCAAGTTCTTTGGACAGCAACATGCTGGAGGTTAGACTAGAAGATCATGATGGTTCCTTTTGACCTTAAATTCTGTGAGTCTATAATACCCCATCACAGGGAGAGACCCACACTACCTCGGTGGTTGGCTGGCACGGAGAGAAGAAGGTCTCCTCTGCCCAGCTGGCAGGTGTCAGGGAAAAGCTCAGCTGTCCTAAATAGGGGAGAGAAAAGGGATTGACAGAAAATCTGAATTGCCTTCCTCAGAGGGGTTTTGTAGGAAGTGGGGCTGGTGGGGTTTCCTCATCTAGGTGCCCGCTGAAACTGCTCCTGTTATATGTACAGCAGTGCTGTCTGATGGACATTTCTAGCTTCAGGCTGGCTGAGCAGACTGTGTTTTTTCTTAAATCATCCACAGCCCCAGAGAGAAGAGACTCAGATATATGCAGCCATCATACCGCAGCAAGACAGACGTCATTAATGCTCCAGTTACTGAAATGCCGGCTCCTCAGCACGCAGCCACATCACAGAACCTCACCAGATTGGAGGCAACCAGAGAGGCCGTGCGGCCAGGCAGTGGGGAACCATCCAAAGTGCTGTAGACACTGAGCTGTTCTCAGTGTAATGCTGCCTGTTTGCCTTTGGGGAAAAAAAATCTTTGGAAAAAAATTAGGAAAATATCCCAACTTCATTCCTACCTCCTGCCACTCTACATCGACAGCTCCCCTACCAAGTCCTCTCAGCTCTGTTTAGAGATTCTCCGACAACACAGCCAGGCCAGTGTGTGGATCCCAAGGCAGCACGACTGCTCAGCTCCCAGTCAGGGCAGCAAGTGGGCAGCCAGGTGGGTGGGGCTGCAAGCTGGGCAGCACGGGGCCCTGAATGCGCGGTTCCCAAGGCAACCACCTCGCTGCTGGGCCTGAACACAACATATCCAAAAATCATGAAGCTGGCCTGCTCCTCTCCCAGATCCCACAGTCGCCTTAAGAATTCATGAGATGTTTTTAAAATTATGCATTTTACTTCTTTTTATTTGACTTCTGCTTTTTGACCTTTGGTAGTCAGGTTTGCTAGATGTTGTTCAAAACCAGGAGGGCTAAAAACGTACTCGTTTCAACCCAGCCTAAGATTTTCACATATTCCCAGCACTTTGGCAGTTGTGCTTTAAAGAAACGAGCAAGTATTATGAGAAGCATTCTGAAATCATGAGAACTGATGACAGCGTGAGGGTTACCTTTCAATTTCCAGGTCTGTTTAATATCATGCAGATTTGTAGGGATGTGATGAAATATAAATGTCAAGGAAAAAGTATTAGTCACAAGCTACGGCTTTGTGAAATTGTTAGCCTCATACAGAGAGAGCAGTTGTGTGAATACAAGAAAAGCTCATGTAGTATTTGGCTGTCTGGGAAGCAGCCTTTCACAGGGTTCAAAAAAGAGCTAGATAAATTCATGGAGGATAGGTCCATCACTGGCTAATAAGCAGCATGGGTAGGAATTGTTTTCCTTAGCCTCTGTTTGTCAGCAGCTAGAAATGTGCACTAGGGGATGGAACATTTGATGGTTCCCTGTTCTGTTCATTCCCTCTGGGGCACCTGGCACTGGCCACTGTGGGAAGACAGGATAGCGGGCTACTGTGGTCTAACCTAGTATGCTATTCCTATGTTCCGTGAGAGCTAGAAGCAATTACATCTCTTTGCTGTGTGGGCTTGAGCTGGTTTGGCAGGAAGGAATTCTAGTCCTAAACTGTGAGTGGGAGAGTGGAGAAGGATCTGGCCCAGCTCTGAGAAGATGATGGAGAGACACCATACATCTGAGCTGCACAGTAGGCCCCTGCAGTCTTTGCCCAGGTAACTCCTGCAGCCTCCCTCATTCCCTATTCCCTTCCCCATCGAGGACATTGTCAGTCACTGCTCTGTAGCCCTCTACCAAGTCCCAGCAAGGTCTGGGCCATGCTAAGCTCTGTCAGAGCTGAGCCCTGCCATGAACTGTCCCAGCAAGACAGCCCAGCCCAGCTCCTTCCTTCTGCTCAAACAATCCCTCCTGACGAGGGGCTGCATGGTCAGGGGGTTAAGGACCCAGTGTGCAATTTCTGGGAGATTGGGGTTCAAGTCATAGCTCAGTTACAGCATCCTTGGGCCTGTCACTTCCTCTTTCTCCATTTCAGCCCCCATTTGCCTTGTCTAAGGGGAGAAGTTCCCAACCCTAAGGGATGTAGGAACATAACTTTGTGACTGTGCTCACAGCCTTGTGCTCCTAAGTCCCCCAAGTGCCTTTGATTGGGAACTTTTACAGGCAGGGACTGTCTCACTAAGGCTATGTCTACATTCACGGCTTCTTGCGTGAGAAATATGCAAAAAAGGCTAAGCGTGGAATATCGCTGAGCCTCATTTGCATACCTAGTGAGCCACCATTTTTGCAGAAGAGGCTCTTGTGCCAGAAGGAGCTGTTTACACTGCCCCTTCTGGCGCAAGAAAAACCTTCTTGCGCAATGCCGCTACCCTGATTATTTTCAGGAATAACGGCATTGTGCAAGAGGGTTTTTCTTATGAAAGAAGGAGCAGTGTAGATAGCTCCTGGCGCAAGAGCCTCTTCTGCAAAAATGGTGGCTCATTAGGTATGCAAATGAGGGTTGGCGATATTCCACGCTTAGCCTCATTTGCATATTTCTCGCGCAAGAAGCCGCGAGTGTAGACATAGCCTAAGAGTTTGTTTCCACAGGGAAACTGACCAGAGAAATACACTGATGTAATTTAACCACTTCAGTCATCCTGGGATACCTCCCCATGGAGACACCCTTATTCCAGATTCAGAGAGCCTTAGTCTGTCTTAAATGTATACCATTTTCAAAGTGCCGGAAGCAAAATGGGATAATACATGGAGATCTACCCATCTCATAGAACTGGAAGGGACCTTGAGAGGTCATGGAGTCCAGTCCCCTGCCCTGCCCTTATGTCAGTACCAAGTACCAGCCCTGACAGATTTGCCCCAGCTCCCTAAAAGGTCTGCTCCAGGATTGAACTCACAACTCTGGATTTAGCAGGCTAATACTCAAACCACTGAGCTATCTCTCTCCTGAGAAAAAGCACCTTGTACACAAAAATAAGAGTTTCCCACCCCCAAAGAGTTATCCCAGGATAGCTTGAGTGGCTTAAACCAGGATAGTTCCACTGTTGAGTTCCCCCATGAAGACCAATCCTTTGTGTCTGTGCAGTGGCCAAGACAATGAGGCCCTGACCTTTACTGGAGTATTTTGAGCATCTTGTTACAGAAATAATGGGTCTATCAAGCAATTAAAATGTGATTAATATTAATCATGATTAAATAAATGGCTTTCTAATTGCATTTTGAGATTATTTTACATGTTCTAGCATATTGATTTTGATTACATAGCATAGAGTGGACAGAGCTGATTTTATTATAAAAACAAAATAGCATTATGTGAATTAAAAAATGCAAGTCCTGTAGTTCACTCTCTATTGTGAAAGTTGAATTTACAAATATAGTATTACTAAAAGACTTACCCACGTTGCCTGGGTTCTTCCGGGCAGGGGGCTGGCAGTATGAGGAGTGCAGGGGTCAGGGCAGGGCCTTGGGAATGTGGGAGGCTCAGGCATGAAGCCAGGGGGTGCTAGAGTTAAGGTGAGGGTTGAGGAGGGGCCCAGGGCAGGGGGCTATGGATGTGGAGTGGAGCAATAGTGTGGGTTGAGGGGATCCAATTCAGCAGGGCTTTTTCCCTCCTCCACTCCCCATCCAATGGGGCTTCCTCTTCTCCGTCCCTGCCCACCCCCCAGCAGAGTAACTCAGTATTTGGGGTGTTTCACACCACACTTTACAGATCATATTTTTTTAGTACTAAGCCTGTTTTTGGCATCAATGAGCGGCTTATGACACTCTGATTGAGGCTCACCAAAAACCAACAGGTAACTATTGTGAGGGCCTATGTGCCAACAATGGACAACGACGAGGATGTAAAGGAAGATTTCAACTCTCAGCGTGAAACCATTTTACTGGAGACCCCTAAAAAGATCAGATAGTTCCAATGAACCTGTTGGACGAGACTCAGACCTGTGGAAAGGAAATACTGGGAAAGAAGGAGTTGGCAAAAGCAACTCAAATGGAATCCTGCTCCTGACTATGTGCTGAACATGAACTAATCATCACGAACACCCTTTTTTGACAAAAGCACAAGTTCAAAACATCTTGGAGACACCCACATTCAAAGCACTGGCATCTTCTTCACTATGTCACAGTTCGTGCTTGAGATCACAGTGACGTACTTTTCACAAGAGCAATACCAATTGCCGATGACTGCTGGGCTGATCATCGCCTCAATCGATTCACAATGAAAATGAAGATCGCCCCCAGATAGAGGCAGCTAAAGAGTCAGATCAGGCACAAGCTGAAGGTTCAAGATCTGAAGGTCCCCATTAAGCATGACCACTTTCAAGCTGTTTTAGAAGAAAAGTTTTCATCAGAGTTTCCAGAAGAAATTGAGGAACACTGGAGCCAACTGAAAGTAGCAATCATCAATATCTGTGAGGAAACCACTGGCTACCACATCAGACTGCATTAGGACTGGTTTGATGAGAAAGATGTAGAAATTGAGCAGCTCATCAATGAGAAGAGAAGGGCATTTCGTACTTGGCAGAATGATATAAATTGCAAGACGGAGAGAAGCCCTGCTAAGGTGAAAGCAGAAGTTCAACGTAAAACCAGACAACTCAAGAACAAATGGTGGACTGAGACAGCGCAAGAACTCCAACATTTCGCGGACACCCATAATACACCTGGTTTCTTTAGTGCCGTTAAGGCTGTTTATGGGCCAGCTTGTCATGGCATGAACCCCTTTCACTCTAAAGATGAAATCGCACTTTTGAAGGACAATGAAGCCATTGATTTTTGCTGGAAATAACATTTTGAAGATCTTCTTAATCACTACTCCATGGTTGCAGGTGAAGTTTCCCATCTTCTGTCCCTGTCAGAAGAAATTGTACCAGAGTCATAGAGTGGCTTCTGACAATGTCGCGGAACTGCAGATATGAACTTCATTGCATGGCAGCTGCAAGAGAAGTGTCAGGAGCAAAACCAACCACTGTACATGGCTTTTATTGATCTAACAAAAGCCTTTGGCTCTGTGAATCACTGTGCCCTTTGGACCGTACTTTCGAAGAATGGATGTTCTGAAAAATACTTCAGTGTCCGAAAGTTGCTTCATGACAACATGCTCTACTCTTAGCAGCACTGCTTCCCAGAGTGAACCTTTCAGAATAAAAACAGGAGTCAAACAGGGTTGTATCATTGCCCCAGCCATGTTCACGGTCTTTATTGCTTTACTGCTGTCATTTTCTACCTAATTGCTGGGAAGCTCCCTGCTGGTGTTAAAATCATCTACAGAATGGATGGAAAGCTGTTTAGGTTTAGCAAGCTGAAAGCTAAGAGTAAGATCTCCACCACATCTACCATGAAACTTCAGTATGCTGGTGGCAATGCTTTTGCTCACCCTGAGAGAGATCTTCAGACTATCCTGAATGTGTTTGCTGATGCTTACGCATGTTTTGGTTTCACCCTCAACATTAAGAAAACCCAAGTGCTCCATCAGCCCTCTCAAAATGAGGCACCAGGTGCCCCGTCTATTCAAATCAATGGAGAGGCACAGGAAAATATTGATCATTTTCACTACCTTGGAAATTATCTGTCATCCAAGGCAGATATTGCTGTAGAAATCCAACATTTTCTGAACTGTGCCAATGCAGCGTTTGGTCGTTTATGGCACAGAGTTTTTGAAGATCACAACACTCAAACAGACATCAAACTTCTTGTCTATCAGTCGTCATTCTCCCAACTCTATTGTATGAGTCTGAAACCTGGACAACCTATAGATATCACTTGAAAGGCCTTGAGAGATATCACCAGCGCTGCCTCTGCAAGATCTTGAAGATCAAATGGGAAGATAGGCACTCTATCATCAGTGTTCTGGAAGGAACAAAGACCTTTCGTATTCAGACAATGATCATCTGTCTGCAACTTTGCTGGACTGGTCATGTGGTTCGGATGCCAGACCATCACCTCCCAAAACAGGTCCTGTTTTCTTAGCTGAAAGAAGGATACCAGAACGAGGGAGGACAACAGAAGCATTATAAGGACTTAAAGAAGTGCAATATTGATGTTGACACTTGGGAGACACTTGCCCGAGATCACTCAAAATGAAGACAAGTCCTACGCAATGGCTCCCTGCATTTTAAATTTGCCTGCTGACACGCTGGGGAGGAGAAAAGGCACAGGAGGAAGGGGAGACAGGTTTCCAGTCATGGTCAGAAGCCTCCTACTGTACCTGGAAACATCTGTTCTCACTGTAATAGAACTTGTGGTTCAAGGATCAACCTTATTAGCCACCTGAGGGTCCCCAATTCCCATGGAAGATGATCATACTTGGCGACAAGTGGTCACCATAGTATCGCAGGTGAGAAAAAGGTTAATGACACTCTATGGTTTATTAACAGGAGTGTCAAATGTATAACATGGGAGGTTATTGTCCTGCTCTCCAGGGAATTGGTGAGGTCCAAGCTGAGGACTGTGTCCAGTTCTGGGTGTCACACATTAGGAAAAATCTGGCCAAATTGGAGAGAGTCCAGAGGCGAGCAACAAAAATTATCAAAGGTGAAAAAACCTGACCTAAGAGGAAAGGTTAAAACAACCAGGCATTTTTACTCTTGAGAGAAGGATACTGAAGGGGAATCTGATAACCATCTTCACATATGTTAAGGACTGTTATGACGGGGATGGTGATCAGATGAAGGCAGGAGAAGAACGAATGGGTTTAATCTGCAGTAAAGAAGATTTAGTTTAGATTGCATGAATAAAAAATCAAATGATAAAGGAAGTTAAGCACTGGAAGATGCTACCAAGGGAAGTTTTGGAATCCCCTCGTCAGAGGTTATTAGGATCAGTTGGGACAAAACCTCTGTTTCAGGGATGGTCTAAGTTTACTCAGTCCTGCCTCAGCACAGGAGCCTGGATTTGATTATCTTGGGGGGAATTTAGATCCTAACTGTGTGGCCTGAGGCAGTCTCAATCAAAAGTCCAAATCGCAACCCCAAATCTACATCCCCCCCAAACTCTGGAGAAAGTCAGATTCAGACCCACAGCTGAAGCTAAACCTCAGGGCCCATCTCCAATTGTTCTGCCAGAGTTCAGCATCTCTATTCTCCCTGTTCCCCACTTGCATTGATCAGCCATAGCCACCATAGTGTTTAGAAATGGGAGCCGAGTTGGAGCCGTTAAACTGAGCAAGGACGTCTCTTTCTGCCAGAAAGGCTCTAGCCTGGCCAGCAGTTAGATCCCTGGGGGAGATCCCTGGGGGAGGCTCTCTGGCCTGGGCTGGGTAGACGTTCTGGCTGGACAGTCTCATTGGCTCCTTCATATGTACGACTATGAAAATGAACTCCCTGGAAACTTCATGAGAACAGAAAGAATGAGAATGAGGCAGGTTAATATGTGAGGCCAAAAATAACATTGTGAGAAAAGGTTTTTCAATCCCACATCACAGCATGTGACATCCCCCACCCCGCTGGGCTGCTAACCTGGATTCAGACCTGGGGAGAGCTCACTGCTGGGTAGGGGAAGAGGTGTATGCATAGGGGACTCTGCAGATGATGCTCAGGTCTCTGTTGGCTCATCCTGTGGTTTTCTCCCCCCACAACTGCATGAAGCAGTCTGACTGTTCATGCAGAGAGTCGCTGAGCAGGGCCATTGTCCATGATACTGACTCTTCTCTCCCTTCCCTCAGCAGCCAGACACTCACTAGTTCTGCAGCATTTGACATCATCAATAACCCCTTTAGGGCTGGGGAGATGGGTTTAATTCTGCCCTGAGGAGTGAGGCAGGATCTAGCCCAGACAGAACAAGGAGTGGGACTCTCTGCGAGATCAGTCAATGCTCCAGTGTCAGATTTCCCAGCTTGTGTCGCTGACATTTTCCCTTCTGTCCCATCCAAGCACTTCCCCTCTTTGGCTGAAACAGCCCAGGGTCACTGGTCTCCCAGGCAGGTGCTAGGTTGATCATTGTCACCCAGACTTTTGGGTGGGCTGTGTTTTGAGGGGAGGTAGTATGATGTAGCCATCAGGGCGGTGGGTTGGGGATCAATAGCCAAAGCCATCTCTAGGGAGATATGGAGCCTCGGGCAAATTAGCCTCTAGGGTCCCCCCTTAATATTTTTATGCAGGTGAAATCTGGTGTGGAGAGGGGACACCAGTGCTGGCAGGTGAGGGATGACAGAGTCACAAGGTGGCAGCTGTGCTAGGCATAGGGGGCCTCTCATGCTGAGGGGTCCCAGAAAAGGGAGGAATCTGGATCGGAAGGTATGCAGTGAGTGGCCAGCAGGTGGATGGCAAGTGACCAGCAGAGCGAGTAAGATGTTTCTTTACCTCACTGCTCAGGATGGGAGGTGAACTCTGTGGATGCATCTCTGAACTCTGGGCTCGTCTAGACTATGGAGAAGATTCGAAAGAGGATATGCAAATTCCTGCTTTTGAAAGCAGAGCTTTCAAAAGTGAAAGTAGTTTAGACGCAGTTTTTTTGGTGAACACCCTCCCCTTTGTCGAAAAGCCACTTTTCCTAAAAAAATGAGGTTTACGTGGCTTTTTGACAAAGGGGGTGGGTCGCTGAAAAAGCTGCATCTAAACTCCTTTCACATTAGAAAGATCCGCTTTCGAAAGTGAGATTGGAAGAAGATATGTACAACTATGAAAATGAACTCCCTGGAAACTTCATATCCTCTTTCGAATCTTCCCTGTAGGCTACACAGAGCCTCTGGTTCTGTCCAGACCAAGGGCAGTGAATGTGAATGGGGTGCAGAAAATGGGTAGGCATGTGAAGGGGACTGTTACTCGTGGTTCTGGTTATGAACTCTATGGGGTTTTCCCGAATTACTGCCAAGTTACGTCCCTCCCTTTTATTAAAAGTTTGTTTTCCAAACTCAGACTCTGTGCTGGCAAGTAGGGGAGCATTGCCTCTCCAAAGTGCCCAGGGGTTGTGGGAGAAATTCCCAGGTTACTGAGTGGGGGCTCGAGATGGTTCTGTGTTGGGTGAATGGAGAGGAACCCGTAGATTTTAAACCTGACCCTGGCTGAAGCTGGCTCTACATGGCAGACAGGTTAGACTTAGACCAACGTGAAAGAAAGTAACTGCACCCTGGTGCACGGCTCCAGAGAGAGATGACTGAGCTGCAGCAAATGTCGGCAGGAAGCTATTTAAAGAGCTGGTAGGGACCAGGATTGCAATAGGAAAATTTTTAAATTACTTTCACCCCTGCACTTATAACAGCCATTCTCAAAGGCCATGTCTACACTAGAAAACTATTAAAAAATGATTAAATTCAACTTAATAATTCCCGAGTTAACAAATTCAAAGTACTGTTACTCCTGATGAAAAGCAGGAATAAAGATATCAAATCCCATAGCTCCTTATTTCGAAATAACGGGCTCGGCAGTGTGGTGGCTCCCCTTATAAATTTGACCTTGAAGGGGTTATTTCATAATAAAGTCCAAGGCTATGTCTATACTGTGGTTTTTTTGCGGAAGAGGATATGCAAATAGTGTGCTCATTTGCATATTTTCTTCCAGTCTTTTTGTGGAAGAGGCTTTTGCAATAAAAAGCCTCATGGAGACAGGGGCCATTTGTCAGAAAAAATCCCCTTTTGCGCAAGATCCCTTATTTCTCAAAAAATGAGTTTTACAGGGATCTTGCGCAAAAGAGGTTTTTTTCCTACAAATGGCCCCATGAACACCAGGCTTTTTATTGCAAAAACCTCTTCCGCAAAAAGACTGGAAGAAAATAAGCAAATGATCTAACAAGATATGCAAATGAGCGCTTCATTTGCATATCCTCTTCCACAAAAAAACCTGCAGTGTAGACATAGCCCTAGAGTAGTCAATGGACAACTGTGCCCTACTGACTCTCACCTGAGCATCTGAGTGACCCTAATCATCCCCCATGCAGTTCCACTGCAGAGAATCCATCTCTGGGGTGAAATGTGCCCAGTCACCATTCCAAGACAATCCACTTCTGCATGAATTACTTGCTCTGCAAAACTGCTCTTAACACATTTCCCTGGGGGCCTTCTGCTGTTGGCTTCCCCCAGAGGTGTTAACCTCTATTCAGGAGATTTTCTCTTTTTAACATTTCTTTGGATTTTTGCCCTGATTTCCCCACTGGCTTAGTCTCACTGATTGCAACTCCCACCTGCTAAGAGTTCACTTCTGGATGCTCATTTTCAATTCTCTTGTGTTCCTCCCCATCCAGCAGTGCCCTAGTGGGAGCCCAGAATGGGGAGCAGGAACAGTCAGGGCAGGAGGGGCACAAGTCACTGGAGCTAGTTCTGGAGGACAGGGTGGGTAGAGACTCAGCAGGTGGGGAAGCCAGTGCAGTCCTGGTAAGTGTTCTGTAGGGTGGAAATTCACCTCCTGTGCACCAGTATAGTCCCAGACCCCATTTATGTCCCTCTTGAGCTCTGAGCAATTTCTCCTGTGGGAGCTGGGTGGAAGCAAAAGGTTCAGGCTCCTCCAGCTTCCCAGCCCCTCCAGTCACCCAGTGACCTTTTCCCCTGGCCCAGCTGTGCCTTTAGCCAGGGGCTGTCTCAGTCCCCAGGTATGAGATGGGATGGGAGGTGTTTCCTCAGTGCTATGTTTAGACTCAAACAAGCAAATTAGGATCTTTTGGTTCTCAGTCTCACAGCCCTAAATAGAGATGTTGTGGTCGGAACTCAGAAGAGGGTCAGCGTAGGACAGGGAGCAGTGATGATTATCAGACCCAAGGAGGGGACAGAGCTGGTCAGAGAGAGGCTGCAGCATCTCTGCTACCTCTGCCCTGCAGACCCCAGAGGGCTTTGGAGCATGGAAAGTTGCTGGCTGGAGCATCCAACTCTGGGGAGCAGAAGACAGCTGATTGGAGGAGAGAGAGAGACCGGAGCTTCCCTTCGCTGAAGTCAGCCAAGACAGTGGGGAGAGATCAGAGCAGGAAGCAACACCACATTGTCCCCTCCTGACCCCATCAACAGCTGAAGCTGCTGGGCTGTTTCCATCCCGCCATCCACCCCAATGTTCCTGTCTCTGTGCCTCTTGCTGCCCGGTGAGTATATGGGAATCTGGGGCTAATTTGTAGCAGATTGGCAGGAAACAGAACCAAGAGCAGCCTCTGGCCCAGACTGTTGGCAAATCCTCTTCAGTAGGAGAGAAATAGGAACTAGAGTAAACGCTGAGCATGAGAGTTACTGAATAATGTCCCTAGATGGTATAAATCAGAGTCGCTCCACTGGAGTCAATGTAAGTTTTACACCAGCTGCGGATCTGGCTCACTAGAGAGCTGAAGGGAAAGGCAGCCCCAGCTCAGCCGAGGTCTGTACACACGAGAGATCTGTCCTGCCCCAGATCTAAATTCCCTGGTTTGCTTCTTCAGCAACACACAGATCAGGAATTCATTCCCCTGTCTATTAAAGGCAGCTTCTATCCCTCAAAAGGGATCTCAGCATAGGGAGAGATTTTACTCCAGCACTAACCACATGTCACTTTTCTGTCCCCAGCGCTGAGCCCCAGCAGCCAGGAGATCTGCTCAGCTCCCGGTGAGTCCCTCCATCTGCCTGTCTGTCCACAACCTGCCCATGGTTCCTTCCACAGTTGTCCATCCACTTCTTCTTGGGTGCTCCCTACTCAGTGCAGTGCCAGCAGTAATGACATGGGCCATGTGGGATTTGAGTGGGGATCCAGCTGCCCCTTCCCTGTCCTGCTGTCACTAAGCTCTGCCCTGACCCAGGATCCAGGTGGGTGAGAGAGTCACATCCAGTCCCGTCTCACTCCCGGGGCACTATCTGTGGGGAGAAGAGAATATTCCAGCTCTGAGTCTGACCAGAAGGGATTTACCTTCCCATGCACTGACACCCAGCTCCTCATGGCTGCTGGTCACTCCTCAATAGCTTACACCCTACATGGACTCAACCTGTACCTCGTCCTTAAATGTCAGCGGCACTGTTAATAGTCAACCCTGGACAGACAGGTGGCATTCAAGAAGGTATGGACAGACCCTATTATATAACCCACCCGGAGCTCCCGTATAACCCGGGCCAGGGAACCACACCCAGCACAAGCTAACCAAGCTCTTTCTTTGCTGACTGCCTGGCCAAGGTACCAGCAGGGAGCACCATGGGGGCAGTATGGGATCAGGGCAGATATTGACTTGCCCAGCGGCAGCAGCAATTGCCCTACAAGTTCCAAGCTGGTTCCTATCACCCTGGTTGTTGTCCCTGGGAAAGGGGGATCCGCTTCCTGCTGCTGCTCCAGGACCTTCCCTTAGCCTGGGCCTGGAATAGCACCTGGTGCCCTCTGTGCCAGCTGGGGCTGGGGACCGCATGGTAATGTTGACAGGCAAAATCAAACCTGGGACCTCTGGCGAATCATGCACAAGTCTCTCTCGCTTGAGCTGAATGCCAGCTGGCTCTCAGCTATACCTGTACAGCACACTCATTAGACTAGGTGGGTCAGTGAACCACACCCAGCAGGTGTGTGGGTTACACAGGCACAAGGGCAGGGAGGGTGTTAGAGCAGATGCTGGAGGGGTTAGGGACTAGACACAACCTCTTGGCTGTTAGCTCCCTGGGGCAGCAACTGGCTGTCGCCACATGGGATGTTCAGGCAGGCGGAGGTGCTGACCATGCCCTAGGCAGCCCCCAGTGGGAGCTGAGGGGCTGCCTCTCCCAGACATACTGATCCAGCTGGCAGAGCCCCTTGTTCTAGGACCATGTGCAGCGCCAGGCAATGGGAGTTCTTCTTAGGCTCTTCTGCAACCCCGGTGATCCCAGGGAATGAAGCTCCTGGGCCGTGGATAGAGCTTGTCCTTGTCCCCCTGTCTGTGAGCCTCCATCTAAGGCATATCCCAGCCCCCCTGCCATTTACCTCCTGCCCCACTGACAGCACCAGGCACCACCCACACCCCACTGACAGCTCTGACTCATCCCCCTCCCCAGGTGCTCTTCCTGCCCCCAACCTCTACCTGAGCCAGACGACTGCCCAGCCGGGGGACTTCGTGCGGCTCCAGTGCTCCGTGTTCTCCTGGGCCCAGGCCGCTCGTATCATCTTCTGCAAGGACGGGCAGGAGGTTTCATCTCAAAGGGTCTCGGTGGAGAAGGCCACCTACGACTATAAACACATGGTGACTGGGGGCAGCTCTGGGAATTATGTCTGCTTGTATGAGATCAGGGACAGTGACAGGCAGGTAACCAGATCCCAGCTCAGCCCTGCCCAGCACCTCAGCATCACTGGTAAGGGGGGTATGTGTGTGTGTGTGTGTGTGTGTGTGTGTACACTCACTGCATACCTCCACCTGTTGCTCAATCTCCCCACACAGCCACTCTCACGTTCACTGGTCTGGGACAGGAGCTTTATGTTTTTGAGGAGGTGCAGGATTTTGGCTGAGGCCAAAGGGTCTGGGTACAGGAGGGGGTGAGGTGTGCAAGCTCTGGGTGGGAGTCTGGTTGCAGTCAGGGGCTCTGTCTGGGAGGCAGTGTGTTGGGATGCAAGAGAGGATGCTGGCTCTGAGAAGAGGGTTTGGGCAGAGGGTTGGGGTACAGGACATATTTGGGGTGTTGCATCAGGGAGGAGACTGTGAGTTGACATGCAGCCTTCTGCTGGGTGGCACTTATAATGGGTGGCTCCCAGTTGGCAGCACAGTGGGGCTAAGGCAGGCTTCCTGCCTTCCCCGGCTCCATGTCACTTCCAGGACCAATGTGCCCTTTTAGCCCCTGGGGGTGAAGGGTGGGGGAGGGATGTGGCTCCATGCACTGTCCCTCTCTGTTTGCACCATCCCTCAGCTCTCATTGGCCACAGCTCTTTGTTCCCAGCCAATGGGCAGCACCAGTACACACATAAAAACTAGCTATATGATAGATCTATTTTTTTTAAATTACGTTAGAGATCACTAGTATTTTAGAACTCCCTGCTCAAAGGATTACATTGAAGTGCAATCTAAATCAAATCTAATCTAGCTATTATGAAAGGAGATGCATCCGTCATGCCGTCTGTCACAGAGAACATTTGAGAACTAGCCAATTAGCCCGCCATAAGACGGGATTTTCAGGCTTGCCACCGCTGCT
>JANRFK010003594.1:6479054-6491439 GCA_030068395.1 Apalone spinifera | reverse complement strand
CACGGAGCCCCTGGCTGTTTGCTCCACTAGTGACGTCCTTGCGCCCTGCAATGCAACACGCGGGTGACGCTGGCAGTGCCCAGCCATGGCCAGATGCCCAATCGAGTGCAGATACCAGACAGGCTCTGCCTACTGAGGCGCTTGAAAAATGAAGGGGAAATAGCGGCTTTTGCAACTGAGAACTGAATTTTTTCAGCTGAAACCTTCCAAATACTGAAATATTTGGGGATTGTTGATATTCCAATGAAAAATCAGAAATTTCAAAGAAAGCAGCGACTGCCACAGATAAATAAACAAGCAAAATAAACATATATTTAATCAGAAATCTTTTAAATTGAAAATAACAATGTAAAATTCTCCGCCCCTGGTGCAGCTGTCATTGTGATAATGTTTCCTTAATGCCATTGGTGTGCATGGTGTGCATTGCACTGCCAGATGTTGTACAGCACCGCCCCTCCCCTGACAATCTGCCATGGTTTCTGCTCTGGACTAGAGTATTAACCCTCCCAGCATCCTCGCTAATCATCCCGGGTCTGTCTGTGCCTGGCCTAGCTGCTCAGCCAATCTGCCAGCACCAAGCCTTCAGTACCCACTAGATCTGGACACTCTGTTGAGCTTCCTGAAACCTATGCCAAATCAACAGCTTCACCTCACCCCTCTTGACCATTCACTGTTAGGTGGCTCAGCCACCCCAGTTTAAGCATCTTCCCCTTCTTGGTCAGATGCTAGATCATCATCTCTGTTTCCTATTGCACTTCTGATCTGAGGGAAAGTCCCCACACACTGACCCTAGGGGAGTTTAGATCTGACCCTCTGGCCTGGGAATGTATCTATAAAAACCCAAACCAGAACCCCAAATCCACCCCCCCAAACTCTGGGAATGTCTTGGTTTGGACCCACAGCTGGAGCTAAACCTCAGGGCCCATTTCTAATTGTTCTGCCCCAGTCCAGGAGCTCCCTTCCCCTGGTCCCTCTTGCACTGATCAGCCGCAGCCACCGTAGTGTTTAGAAATGGGAGTCGGCTTGGAGCCGTTAAACCAAGAGGGGGCGTTTCTTTCTGCCAGACAGGCTCTAGCCCAGCCAGAAGTTAGCAGCTCAGTGCAGGGATCCCTGGGGGAGGCGCTGGCCTGGGCTGGGCAGATGCTCTGACTAGATGGTCCTGTTGGTCCCTTCTGGCCTTTACATGTACGACCACGAACATAAACTGCCCTGAAACCTCATGAGAGCAGAGTAAATGGAGAGAGCGAGAATGAGTCAGATTAGCATGTGAGGACAAAAATAACATTGTGTGAGAGCATTATTCAAACCCACATCACAGCATGTGACACACCTGCTAGCTCAGGCCTTCAGGCAGGGAGAGGTCCCTGATGGGGGGAAGGGAGAGGGTTTTGCGCAGAAGATTTTGGAGATGCTCAGGATGCTATCAGCTAGTCCTGCGGTTCTCTCCCTGCAGGACTGTGTGTGCAGAGTCACTGAGCTGGGGGCCACTGCTCATAGCACCTGCTCTCCTCTCCCTCTGAGGCTTCTCTCTACAAAGAGACGTTTGCCAGGATAATTAAACCACAAGGCTACGTCTACACTGGCAGCTTCTTGCACAAGAACTCTTTTGCGGAAGAGTTCTTGTGCAAAAACTCTTCCAGAAGAGAGCGTCTACACTGGCATGTGCTTTTGCGCAAGAGCATCTGCGCCAGTGGAGACGCTCTCTTGCGCAAGAAAGCTTCGATGGCCATTTTAACCATAGGGCTTTCTTGCACAAGAAATTTATGTTGCCTGTCTACACTGGCCTCTTGTGCAAGAACAGTTGCGCAAAAGGGCTTATTCCTGAGCAGGAGCATCAGAGTTCTGGCGCAAGAAGCCCTGATTTCATACAGTAGAACGTCAGTGTTCTTGAGCAAGAACTCGTGGCCAGTGGAGACAGGCAGCAAGTTTTGGCGCAAAAGCAGCTGCTTTTGCGCAAGATTACACCAATGTAGACACAGCCCAATAGTTGTACTGTTGTAACTTCCATGGAGACACTTTTATTGTGGAATCGGAGCCTTGCTTAGGCATTTTCAAATTCTAAAGGCAGAAAGGCCCACTATGATCACCTCATCTGACTTCTTGTGTACTACCCCAGAGAACTACCCCAGAGTCATTCCAGTTCAGGCCAGTACACAAAGGATGTACAAAGGGTGCAAAAGCACACTCCCCCCTCCATGATTCCCCAAGTAAGCATGCCCCGACCAGCGGGGCAAAGGCTGGGGCTAATTTCCCTGCATACTTGGGGAACCATTGAGGTTACAGTCACACCTTTGTGGTCTACATTTACAAAAAAAGCACGCACACACACACACACACACAATTCCTGTGTATGGGCCTACGGTTTCAACTAGGTCAGTGAAGTCAGTGTCAGAGTCTGCCATTCACATTAATGGACTTTGGATCAGCTCTTTTCTGGGCATCATTGTCTGAGCTACGAGCAGTGCTTGGGCCCTGGGGATCACGCTGGGATGTAGTTGCCAAAACATGATGTAAAAAGAAGAAGCTTGTCAAAGTGAGCGTTTTGTCAAATCTTTTCCTTTTTCCAGTTTCCATTTTTATAAGGGACAGATGGTAAGAACAAACCTAGAAAATTAAAAACGAAAGTTTACATTTAAAACCTTTTTCAGGAATCTTTCAGAAAGTTTTCAGTGTTGTTTTCCCCTCCTGCTCTTTTTACCATTTTGCTGCCAACACATGGGAAAAATGAGGAAACAATATTTTCCACATAAGATTATTAAACAATTTTTTAATAAAGTGTAACAAATATTTACCCTTTTTCATGCTGCTGTCTTCTTGTCTGAGCTTATGATAGGCAGTCTCAGATTGGGCTCCCCCGACCCTCACCTATCCAGTTGCTCTGAAGATCTGATTCCATCCCAGGAGTGAAATGTGCCCAGCCACCATCCCAGGACAATCCACTTCTGCATCAATTACCCTGCAAAATTGTTCTGCAAAACTGCCCTGCCTTCTGCTCCTGACACATTTCCCTTGGGGCCTTCCACTGTTTGGCTTCCTGCACAGATGATCACGCCTGCTCGCAAGATTTTCTTCCCATGTTTCTTTGGGCTTTTGCCCTGGTTCCCTCCATTGCTTAGTCACACAAATTCCAGCTTCCACTGGCTCAGAGGCCATTTCTTCTAGGTACTCTCTTTCAGCTGCCTTGTGTCCTTCCCCATCCTGCAGTATCCTGTTGTCTCCTCTGAGCAGGGACAGGAGATGCCACAGGAGCTCAGAATGGGGGGCAGGAGCAGTCAGGGCAGTAAAGACAGAAGTGGATGTGGAGGAGGGGGCAAGTGGAGACTAAGCGGGTGGAGAAGCCAGTGCAATCCTTTTATTAGGTGTTCTCTGGGTGAAGCTGAAATTCATCTTTGTGCAGAGGGTCCATTTATGTTCATCCTAAGCCCAGAGGGTGAATTTCCCCCTGGGGCAGCTGGGTCCTTCTCACCAGGGACTGGAGCCCTGGGTGGAGGCAAAAGATTCAGGCTCCTCCAACATCCGGTGCCCCCGCTACCCCCGTTGATCTTTCCCCCAGCTCAGCTTTGCCTGTAGGTGTAGCCAAGGGCTGTCTCAGTCCCCAGACAGTGAGATGGGATAGGGGAGGGGGATGTTTCCTCAGTACTGTGTTTAGACTCAAACAAACCAAGCCCCTTCAGTTCTCAGTCTCACAGCCCTAAATAGAGACGCTGCGGCTGGAGCAGAGAAGGTGGGTGGTGTGGGGCAGGAAACAGGGATGATGATTATCAGATCCAAAGAAGGGACAGAGGAGGGCAGAGAGAGGCTGTGATGTCTCTGCTACCTCAGCCCTGCACTCCCCAGGTGGCCTGGGAGCAGGAAGAGAGGCTGGCTGGAGCATCCAGTCCTGCAGAGCAGAACGGGGAAGAGCAGAGAGAGAGACTGGAGCTTCCCCTCTGCTGAAGTCAGGGCAGTGCGGACAGATAAGAGCGGGCTCTGACCCCACTCAGGAGCAGAGGCCACTGAGCTGTTTCCATCTTGGTTCGTTCCTGCCATCTCCCTGATGCTCCTGTCTCTGTGCCTCTTGCTTTCCGGTGAATATGTGGGAATCTTGTAGTGGATGGCAGGAAACAGAACCAAGAGAAGCTTCTGGCCCAGACTGTCGGCAAAGCCTCTTCAGTAGGAGAGAAATGGGGGCCACTGGGTGTGAGAGCTGCAGGGCCAGATCCCCAGCTGGTGTAAATCAGTATTGATTCACTGCAGTCAATGCTGGTTTACACTAAGTGAGGATCTGGCCCTCTAGAGAGCTAAAGGAAAGGTGACCCCAGCTCAGCCCAGGTCTGTGCATGAAGGATCTGCCCTGCCTCAGATCTAACGTCCTACTGGGTTTGCTTCTGCATGAAAACAGGAATTTATTTCCCTGTCTGTTTTAGTCCCTGAAAAAGTACCTTAGAATAGGGAGAGATTTTATCTCCAGCACTAATGACATGTCCCCTTTCTGTTCCCAGCGCAGAGTCCCAGCAGCCAGGAGATCTGCTCAGCTCCCGGTGAGTCCCTCTGTCTGTCTGTCCCTGACCTATCCAGGGCTTCCCCTCCATGTGTCCAGGTACCACCCCTTTCTGGGATGCTCTCTGCTCAGTGCAGTGCCAGTGGCAATGGCATGGGTAGGTGGACGGACTGTGTGAGATTGGTGCAGGAATCTAGCTGGTGTTCCCCTGTCCTGCTGGCTCTCAGCTCTGCTCTGACCAGGGACTAGTGGGATATGTGGGACAGGCACATCCACACCTGTGCCACCGTCAAGGCACTGGCCCTGAGGAGGAGAGAATTCCCTGGCTCTGACCCCAAGGGATTTACCTTCCCATGCACTGGCTCCAAACCCCTCATGGCTCAAGGTCTCTCGCCTGGAGTTCACCCCCAACAGGGACTTGGCCTACACCTCGCCCTTAAATGCCTGCAGCACCGTTATTAGTCAGCCCTGGTGAGGCAGGTGGCATTTGAGAAAATGCAGCCAGAAGGGACCATTATATAACCCAGGCTGAGCTCCCATATGACCTGAGCCAGGCAGCTTCACCCAACAGCCCAGCAGGGGCTGGCACAGCTATTTCTTTCCTGGCTTCCTGGGCAAGGCAGCCAGGGTTGGGAAGGTGGTGGGTAGATATTGACCTGCCCAGCAGCAGCAGCAATTCCCCTGGGTCCCATTGCCCTGGTGATTCCCAGACAAGAGGGATCTGCTTTTCACTGATCCTGCAGGACCTTCCCTTAGACTGGGCCTGGAACTGCCCATGGTGCCTACTGTGCCAGGCAAGGCTGGGGACCAGGAGTGGTACAAAACAGGTAGATGTTAGAGCAGAGACTGGAGGGATTCATGGCTGGACACAGCTCTAGGGAACATGACCTATGAGGGAAGGCTGAAATAACTGAGTTTGTTTAGTTTAGAAAAGAGAAGACTGAGGGGGGACATGATAGCAGTTTTCAGGTATCTAAAAGGGTGTCATAATGAGGAGGGAGAGAACTTGTTCATCTTGACCTCTCAGGGTAGAACAAGAAGCAATGGGCTTAAACTGCAGCAAGGGAAGTTTAGGTTGGACATTAGGAAAAAGTTCCTAACTGTCAGGGTAGTCAGACACTGGAATAAATTGCCCAGGGAGGTTCTGGAATCCCCATCTCTGGAGATATTTAAGAGTAGGTTAGATAAATGTCTATCAGGGATGGTCTAGACAGTATTTGGTCCTGCCATGAGGGCAGGGGACTGGACTCAATGACCTCTCGAGGTCCCTTCCAGTCCTAGTATTCTATGATTCTATGAGATTATTGAGTGCAGCCCCTGCATTGGAGCAGGACCAAGTAAACCTGGATCGCCCCTGGCAGGAATTTGTCCAAACTGTTCTCAGAAACTTCTGGTGACAGGGATTTCCCGTCCTCCACCTCAGATGAGCAGAGCAGGACCGTACAAACTTAGCCTTTTGTACAACTCCCTCACATGGTGGGCTCAGATCCCTCTAAACACAGGGCACTTCCAGAAGCCCTGCCGCTGACCCATGGTCAGTTGTGCTAAGGCAGCGTGTAGGCCTGGAGCGGGCCGTGGCCTGCTCTCATCTCTTGTGTGTTTGTTGCCTAGGCAATGATTCCAGCAGGGGTGGTGCACGAGGTAAGTGTCCTGACGTGTTTCTTTATTCTGTGGATTCTGTTTATACCCCAGTCTGAGTGTGATCGCTGTGACACAAAAATGCAAAACACAGTGACACAACAGGGGAATGGGCTCATCCAATGTGTTGCTCTCTCTCCCTGTAGCTCTCCCAGGCTTTGCCCAGCATGGCTGAGCCTGGAAATGTCTTTGCAGGGCAGGAAAGTGGCTCTTTCAGAGGGGGAATCCCAAACCCTTCTGCTGGGCAAGTTTCATTTGAGCCTTTCTGCTAACCCGGCAGCCAGTGAATTATTTCCTCCCTTTCCACTCACTGTGTCTTTTGTTGTTCTGGCAGTAGGCACCAGGCCAGGGATGGGCAATAAAAAACTGTGGCCCACCAGGATTAGTCACTATCACTATATTTCCCCTGCCTCCTCAGGGAACAAGCAATCACCACTCTCGTTGGCCACAAATCACCCTGCCCTGCCATTTGGAATAGCAGGAACCTATGCAGACTGGGACACTGCTCCCCACCCCTCCCATTGGCCAGGGGTGGTGATCCACGACCAACAAAAGCTGTGATTGGCTGCTGCCTGCGGACGTGCAGGTAAATAGAGAAGTTGGAGCCCATTAGCGATTAACCCTGAGAACTGGATCCGGCCCACAGGCTGGAATTTGCTGATCTCTGCACTAAACACATCATCCCCCCCGAGCTCCAAGGTTCTGTCTCCATGTCATTAGCTGGTTACGCTCTGTGCTCCAGGCCTGGCCCAGTGTGTCACACCCGGCATGTGGGCAAACCCCTCTGCCAGGAACCTCAGCCCAGCACTAGTGTCCTCCCTCCTTCTCCAAAGGCACAGAACTTCTTAACTTTCCCCTAGCCCTGGCCATAGTGATCATCTATAAGACCAGGGAGAGGAGGTTGGCTGCAGGGGATTCCAGGGGGTGTCTCCTGCGACTGTGAGGCCTAATTCTGATCTTTTGTTCACATATCTGGGCAGAGTTTTTCTGGGCAGTGTCTGCTGGCTCCCTCGATGCCCTAGAGAAACAGTGGGTGCTCTCCAGTGTTCTCTGCTCAGTGCCCCTTTCAAGTTTCCTTGTATTGACTTTTTGACATTCCTGTTATAATCTTAATTCTCCCCTGTAATTAGTTGAGTTTCTGGGCCTCAAGGAACCTCCCCAATGACTGGGGTGGGGTCCGTTAGCTGTGAGTGGGCTTATGCCCGCCCACTTCCCAGAGCTCAGAAAGGACCCAGTCCCCCTTAGCAGAGCCTAAACCTGGCTGTTTGCCCAGCTCCCCCCTTGAGGCCCAGCAAGAGATAGTGAGCAAGAGGGGCCTGAGGTGCACATGCTCCCCAAATGCCATGAGCAGGAGGAGCAAGGGGCTGACCAGCAGCAGAGGTCCACCCCCCTGCCCCCAACCCCACATTCAGCAGTATCAATGGGCAAAGCGGGGCAATGCAGTCCCAGTTCACTATGCTCCTCTGGCCGTGTTGCTTGGAGGAGAAGGCAGGACTGCCCCACACTCACCGGCAGGAAGTAGAGTGATGCAGCCAGAGGGGGTCTTATAACTGGTCTGATGGGTCACTGGTGGGGCCTCACCAGTCACTCTGCCAACACCCAAATAGCATGTCTGCGTAGGCTGCACACTGCTCCCAGGCTGAGGAAAAGAAGGTGTCAGACTTTATATAACAGCGATATGCCTGCCACCAGAACTGGAGGCACTTGCAGGTGGCTGCTTGGAGGGGCCATTCACAGCGAGGTTCTTTCCTAGAGTTGGATCTAAAGCTCCTGTTGGGAATTACAGTCCCTGCCATGTTGGTGCTGGCTGTGGCGCTTTATCTGCTGGGAAGGAAAGGTGGGTATGAAAGTGAGGCCGAGCCATGTTAGCAAATGTACAGACAGACGTGTCAGAGAAACCCCTGAGATCCCCTGTCCCCAGTGTGCCTGGGATGGGGGGAGAGAGTAATGAAGGAGACAACCCCTGCTCCAGAGATGGTCCCAGTCTGGGGCTCAGCCAGGGGCATGTGTCTGGATAGAATTGCAACACGCAGGTCACTGAGGCTGCAGGTCAGGGAGGCATCCCCTAGTCAGGAAGGGCCCTTGTGCCCGTGCCCATGTGTAAGAGCTTCCTGCATCAGGGCCTAACAACTCTGAACACAGAGCTCAGGGTACAGCTCTGCCCTGCAGCCTTTCCTCACAGTGCCCCCAGCCCCCAGCTCTCACAGCCTCCAGTCACTCTGACCAGCTCGAGACTGGCTCAGAACTCATGGGACTGCCTACTAGTCACCAGTGTGGGGATATATATTTGCCTGGATATTTGATTCTTGTGAGGTCTCTTGGGTCACATCTTCAGCCTTTTCTCCTCAGAGATCAGGGCTACAAATTTCCTTTTTTTTTTTTTAATGAAAGCCAAGATTTTCAATGAATCCCCTGATTCCAAAACCTGGGGCTTTACACAGAACATGAAATGTCATACGCTTCCAACAATGTCCTCAGAATTGGCCACTCCTCTTCCAGGGGCAGTAAGGCCATGTCTAGACTACATTAGACTACCTGGAGCATCGACGCTGCTGCAGTCAATCTTCCAGGGTTCAATTAAGAGGGTCTAGTATAGACCTGCTAAATCAAATTCAGAGGGCACCTCTGCTCCTCATGAGGAATAAAGGAAGCCAATGGGAGTGTTTGCTCCCATCAGCCTCCTGCTGTATGGATGGCATGCAAATGAGATTTAAGATAAGTTGACTCCATCAATGTATGTAATGTAGCTGGAGTTGTGTATCTTAACTCAACCTTCTGCTGTCGTATAGACCAGGCCTTAGTGTGGCTGGTGTCGGAAAGTGCTGGGCTGGGCCATGAGGATGGGGCTCTGCAATGAGGAACTGGGGCAGTGTTACTCAGTTTCCATCTCTCTCTGTCTGCGAGGAAATTTGTCCCCGTCTCTGATCACTCTGCCTCACCACTTCCAGTTGTGTCACTACGAAAGGCTCACAGGTAGGAGGAGACGGTTCCCTCTCCCCTCTCCTTTCCTCTCTGCCTCACAGAAGGGCTAGCAACTGAGTAGCTCAGCTCTCCTGCAGCAGGAGGAGGGCAGGTTCACTCAGTTTGTTCTGGAGGAGTTTTGGAAAAGCCCGGGACAGGATGAACTCCTTGGTCAGGGTGGCATCTTGGGGGCTACAAGGAGATGCTTTAAGGGAGGAGTTTGCCAGAGCGGTGTGTTCCCATCAACGGCAGGGGAACAGTGGGATGAGCATGTTTGAAAATCATCCCAACTGTGTGAAAGGAAAGTGCCCATGTTCTAGACTCAGAGGCTGTCAAAGTTCATCAGCCGCAAACAGCCTGCTGGGGAGAGCTGGGCAGCAGAGACTTAGTGGGGATTCAGAAGGGAACCAGCTCATAGGGCCCCCAGTGCTCCCCTCTCCCACATGCTGGAGATCTGCTAAGCACGGCTGGCTTGTTGACTGCCCACCAACCTGTCAGGAGACTCAGAGGGATCCATCTCCCACACAGGGAGACCCTGCGAGACTGTCTAAGGGTTGCTCTAGATTGCTCTGCAGCCAGCTCCTTCCACTCAGGAATACCCAAACCCTGTTATCTCCCTGCTCTGCCCCTGTACAGCCGTTCTGGGGGTCATGGGGCTCATACACTTGTTCTGAAGCCTGCTTGGCTCATGCTGGCCTCCCAGCCCCAGAGATTGGAGCTGATTTATTGGCTGCACATTGCCCCGAGAGAGACCCAGAATGTACTTGACACCAGCCCAGCTGGACATGAGGTGGGAGAAGAAGGGCTGTAGCTGTGGCAGAGAGCGCCAGGCGGGAGAGCAGGGAGTCCATGGGGTGACCAGCTGAACACAGAGAGAGACAGGTGCGTGAGGAGAATAGAGGCAATTTTTAGGCTCTGCCAGTGTCCGGCCCAGCCTGGAATCCCAGTGCAGAGACTCTGCCAATAAAATTGGTAAGGGAAGGGGAAACATGACACACGAACCCCAAGTACTGGGAGTCCCCATCCTGACTCCCAGCAGAGTCAGGTCCCTGCCTGCTGTTTGCACCTCTCCCCGCTCCCCCCCCCCCCATGCAGTGCTCCATAGCTGCCTCTCTCCAAACATTCCCCCCTCCCTGCTCATGCCACGTGACCAGTCTCTGCTCCCCAACACCCCCCACCCTGCCCTCCTGGGACATGGCAGCTGGTTAGCAGACTGAGTCAGAAGTGGGCTCCAAAGCTGATGTTCTGCACTGTGCAAGGAGATGAGTCCAAAAGATGAACATTCACTCTTCCTACGTTGTGAGCAGATCGTGGTCAAACTCCCAGCTTTATCTGAATGACAAAAAATTTCAAATAAGCAATTTTCTTCAAAAAATTTTCTCGAAAAAGTTGTGGGGTTTTTTTCTGACATAAAGATTCGAAGTGAAACAAAACAAAGATATCCATTCCAAAGAGGAAAAAAAAGAGAATCTTTGGAGACTCTTTCAGTGACAATGTCATTAGACAAGAAAGATTTGCTGAGAACCAACCATGGAAAGAAACCTGTTCAAAACTGGATCTATGCAAACAAACTCTGTGCCACTAAGGTGATACGCAGAGACCACATGGCATCATTGACACACTCTGTCCTTACTTCTCCCCACAGGGAACGAGTCCAGCATGACACCGGCAACGCTCCTGAAGGTCAGATTGAATGTAAGAGCTTTTCTACAGCATTGGGGACACTGGGATCATCTGTACATGGAAGGAGAAATGTGGAGCTGGGGGTAAATATGGTAATTGTTGGGGGAAGGACAGCAAATTTTCTGTGATCGAAGTGAATGAGGATAAAGAATTCTCAGGATGCATCTGAGTCCCTGAGGGTCCTTTGTCCCACCATTTGCCTGTGATCCCCAGCCCTGAATTGCCATAACGTAGGGGGCTGAGCCAAGTGTTGCCCCTTCCCTTCCTTCATGGAAAGGTTACATCCCAGGGAAAGCTCCCACTGGAAAGTGCCCCACCCCTGTCACTGGGAGCTGGAGGCAGGAGTATCTCATGGGAGCTGTAGTTCTGGTGCCTCATGCTCTTGGTCTCCTCTTTCAGCTGGGCTCTTTGGCTCTTGGTGATGGGAAGTAGTGCATCATGGGAGATGAAGTCCAGATACAGCACCCATGCTACAGAGGAGAGTATCCGCACAATGCATTTGAACTACAAGTCCCATGGGGCACCAAACTGGTATATGACTCGGAATATGTCTGGTGTTGGCAAAATATTTCAGTTTTATTTGGGTTTTGGAATAGGTTGTTGAAATTTTCTGCCAAAAGCCAACTCTGTTTCTGACAAAATAACTTCGTCAGAAACCCAGAGAGACAGTTTCCACTGACCGTCTTCACCAGCCACATGAAATCCTTCTGTTCTGGTACCACCTAGTGATCCTGAGGAGCATCAGGTCCCACGGTGCTCAGTGCTGCCAGTGGGACAGCCCTGCCCTGTCTGGAGAAGAGGTAGGAGCCTGGGGTTATAATTTGTACTCAAGAAAGTGCCTTCCAGTAAGGGCACTTACACCCCAGTGACAACATGTCGCTGTCATTCTCTCCCCAGATGCCTCGGTGAATTACTCAGGAAGTGTCAGGGTGAGTCACTGCTTTTATTAGCACAAAGTGAGGAGAGAGTGGAGAGCGATTGGTTTGCCTGTTCCCACTCGGCAGGGCTTGGAACGTGGATTCACTCAGGGTTCCCAGGTTCAGGCTGTGTCTGTTACCTTGGTTTCCCTGCTATTGCGTCAGATCTCTGTCCAGGAGCAGGTAGCTGCCTCCCAGACCTGCTGTTAGCCTGGCCAGTGAGGTCCTGCCCCATGGGCATACACACAGATCCAGGAGGGAGGAAAACATCCTTCCCAAACTCCACACCAGAGTGATAGGGAAGAAAATCTACTTGAGTACGAAGAGTGCCTCAGTAGCTTCTGCAGTCAAGCAAACAGCCAAAGCAGAGATGTGCCCATTAAAACACAGGCCTGGGAACTGGATGGACCTATCAGGTTTGAAACCTCTTAAATGTTATGCACAGGGATAATCAGCACCACTAGCTGGTAACCTTCCCTACCACGGGCCTCCCAAAGAGGAAGCTTCCCTCTCACCAGTGTGGTAGCATTTCCCCCAGTGGGAGAGGGAGAAGTGAACACTATTCATAGGGGTTAGAACTTTTGTGCTGTGTCGCTAACAACCGTGTAGTATAAACAAAACTCAAGACTAAGAGGTGAAAGTGATGACAGAGAATGTGTTCATAAATGCAGCCTCATTCATTTACATGAGACCTACAGGCTACGTC